>JAWLRI010000482.1:3523613-3545038 GCA_034781795.1 Crypturellus tataupa | reverse complement strand
TGGCCCTGCGTGTGCAGGGGGGTTGGACTAGATGACCTCTAGAGGTCCCTTCCAACCTTAGGCATTCTATGATTATGCCCAGGTACAGCCATAGCTATATAATACCCTGAGCAATAAGCTTCCTCGCACCCTTCCCAAGTAGCAGGAATGTTTCTCCCCATGGCATTTCACTCAGACTCCAGCCTTCCAGGTGAGTTAACCCTTGGATGGTCAGATCCATTTTGAGGTGCTAAGTACACCCCTAATGAAGCGCAAAGTGCTGATGAAGCCCAGCATATCTGCCAAAGAGAAGAGACTGTAGAAGTAAGCCTGAGAGACAGACGCAAACCTTTCAGGGTGTTTGGCCCATCACCTCCCTTGTGCGTACAGCAGGCAAAGCAGTCGAGGTACCCTTACCCACAGAGCTTTATTAATACATTCAGGCTTATAAAAAATATGCAGGCTAAGCTTTTCAGGTTTTCTTTTCTTTTTTTTTCTTTTTTTAAAGAAGATATTTTCCACTAACAAAACTGATTTTTAAGTATGGAACAGTCATTTGCCAGGTTTTCAAAGCCATCTGTTTTCAAAGCCTACCTTCCTTGTTGTTTACCACAGGCTGTCTATCTGTTTTAACAACCTCCGCTGGGACTTCACATACCTCATTATGCAAAATCACTACTTATGCATTCACTCCAGCACTTGTCTAACTAATCTGCACTCATAACACCTTCCGCAGAAGATGCAGCATCCCTCTTCAGAGGCTGCAGATCAAAAACAATAGTAGCTGGTGTCATAGCAAGACAAGACACAGCCTCCTGTGTATTACTGTTGTGATACAGGCCTCCTAATCCAAGCCTGCTTGGAGCTACTAATATAAAATAAAAATACCATATCACAAGAGATTTTGTATCATATGCTAGATAAAAAGTATCTAGCTTTTTCTTGCTCGGGCCTTCTCTTCGCCACGAGGGTTTGGAGTATCTTGCTTTCCCTGGGCTCATCTCTGGCAATCTGATGAGCAACCTCCACCTCAGTCCCTCAGGATCTGCTCTTAGGTTTATCCCATGGACCATGATTTTCTTGCCAGTTTTCCGTCTCCAAGAGGCATCCCAAAACCACCTGACAGGGCTTATGCTGCTGTTTACGGCCTCCCTGCACCTCCCACTCCAGTCTCCCTCCAGGTGCCTTCCTATAACAAGCCCATCATTAACAGCGATAGACCTTCCGCACCGCTCCGGTGTCAAGGCCTGCTTGGGGACCCTTTAACCACACATCATTGAAGAAATCCATCATGTTAAGAGCTTGCTGGGGGACATTTCAATTCGCGGATTATTAACACACTAGACCGCAATGGCTCGTACCATTATGGCCAACTGCCACAGAGCATCCTCAGGTGAACTGAAAAAACAAAGATGGGAAAGAGAAGAGAAAGAAAATAAATTCTCTACATTGACATATCCAATCCACTGTACATACTGTTATTCAAATTAAAAGGAAAATCAGATTTCTTAAAATTATTTTCTTAAAAATAACTCAAGAATTACTTTACCATCTTGGAAATTTTTTTCCACTACCTTTATGTGGCTTTTTAGTGTAAAATTTGGGAGCTAAACATAAATAGAAATATGCCACTCATGCCTTTAAACCATTACAGCCCCATTGACACTAATAGCACCAAACTTAACACAGAATGCAAAAGGGCAAAGTGACTTTCATTTATTTTCATTTTGCAGGGGGCAGCAAGGGGAATGTCTGCAGGAGGGACCACAGGAGATTGCAGCTGGCACCAGAAAAGAAGACGAATTTCACAGTTGACTTATGATTTCTTTGAAAAGAAATACATAGGCCCTATAAAAGACTTCTCATCTATGAAACTGAAAGCGCTTTCTGAGGTAAACACCACATCCCTTTCCCATTTCACACATGACAAAACAGAGATTAGAGTGAAAAAGAGAGAGGGGAGGAACATTTCCAAAATACTTATGTCCTGTTCTGGCTGGACCTGGACCATGTACAAATGCCACTGCCTGTCACCACCCTGCTGTCATGCAGGGGCAGATCAGTGGGTCTGAAGCCCAGCAGTCCCCAGCCATGGGCAACACACGAGGACGTGAGATCTGGCAAGCCAAGAGCAGCCAACACGCAGGTCTCCTGTGCCTCTGCTCCAGACACACTGTCACCACCCCCACTGTCAAGTCAGTCACACCAAAAACATCTGCTGGCCTCCCCAGAATCGGTTTGGGTATTTCTGGTAACCCTGAAACATGGCCAGTACTTTGTATGAACCTCCAACTGGTTTAAGAGAAGCTACTCTGGGTAACAGCTTGTCTCCAAACCCCTGTCCAGCCAAGCACTCCATCAGCAGCAGCACACTGCTGAGCACCTTGCTCACGTTGGCATCTCCTGGCTTCGCAAATGCATAAGCACAAAGCTAAGGAATGCTGCACAAGGTACTTGCCCCACACTGAGCACAAGTGCAGTACGATGCAGAGTTTTAAGTTCCCACAGGATCCCAGAGCCAGAGGATCAACCCCTCTCTTGCAGGCTGAACCCCACTGACCTACACGTCCTGCTGTACCAGGTCTTTCTTTAGCCCAATTGCACAATAAGGTGCAAAATATTGCCTGAAATTCCGCGCAATATCCTCTTCTTGGTGTCTGCCAGAAATGACCAGAGTCTCAACATGCTCCGTGTTCCTCCTCTCAGATGACTCCCTGGTGTCAACCTGGCCAGGCTGGAGCCCAGCCGCACCATGTGTCACAGGGGTTGCAAACAGAAACTGCCTGTTTAGACAAATTCTGGTGGTAAAACAGAAGCAGAAAGCAGGAGCTTGCCAGAGGTGGTTTTAAATAGCCATTTGAGGAACTGGCTGTGATTTTACCTGAATTGCATCCAGTAGGGCCTGGACAGCTCGGCCGCAAAAATGTCAGCACCTCTTATCAGCCTTGGTCTGTCTGAAATCAAAGGGGGCTTTTGTAGAGTCGATGCTCATGGAGTGAGACTCCAGAGGAGAATCTGCCTCTAATGGCAATGTTTATATCTTGTACTACGACAGAAACAACCCCAGAATCAATATCTGTATTGTCTTGGGTCTTTGTTTGCCTTAGACACTAAATGGAAACCATGCTATTCACTCACTGTTGCAAAACATTTTATGGTTAGATAGGCTTTTAGTTATGACATCCTTTACTTGGAGTAAACGAACATATATAGTAGCTTTATGATTTTTACATTCTTCACAAGAAAAAAAGACTCATTTAAACTTATTATTTGGGAATGTTAATTAAGTTCATATACACCCGATTATGCATCTCCATTATAGTACAAAGTGCTGCTTCTTCCCTCTGTATTTGTTTTCCTTGACTGGTCTGTTGCTCTCCGTGTACATGTTCAACAAGTACTTGCATTTTGCCAGATGAGTGCTTTTTACTGCTACGTTGATACACCTCTGCCAGCACAGATGTTCTTGGAAGCACCTCTAAATGCTGAATCTGCCTCATACCCTTATGAAAAGTGTCAGGCCCCTCACTATGATTAAACGCTGGCATCCGTTAACATCAGGAGACTGCAGGTACAGATCAGGATTAGGTTGGTGTAGGCTCTCAGTAAATATGGAACAAAAAGCAGGCCTAGCACAGAGTTGTCCAAATGATTTATCTGAATGCCAGCTACAAATAGGATCAGATTAACTTTCAGCTTCAGTAAATACTAGTTTGGAACAAAATCCTCCGTTTCTAAAGACTCAGCTAGAAATAGCAGGCGAGCTATCCAAGAGGCATTACAATTATAACACTTAAAAATAGTGATTGGGTGATCTTAGGGCAAACCCCCATCCGTTCAGATTACAGGTCAGATCGCTAGCACAGACACGTTAAATGCCTGTATTTGAACTAATAGACCCTCATCGGAAGCAGCTCTATTCTTCACTGCACAGCTGGTTTTCAAAAACAGCACACAGCAGCAGAAACCATCTTATCATCGTTCTTAAATATCCCTTTTTAGCTCACTCATGATGCAATTTAGAAAACTGCCAGAACTGGAAACCAGAAGTCGGATTTCTCCTCCTTTCTGCAAGCTCTAGTGCATAGGGCAGGGCTAGTAAGCACCAAGCAAATGCTCATCAGCACCAACCAGGCTGCCAGCATCCCCCATTTCCATCAGAAGGTGGCCAGAGAAAGGACAGTGTTGGTACTATAGCAGTAGAAAGGCGACTTTTTTTCCCCCTCCCTTCAGTTTTATGTCAGACTCCTATCAGGACCTATTTAACAAGCACTCCTCCTCATTTCCTCCTTGACCTCAAAGTACTCTTCATTCCAGTATTTAAGCACCACACCAGAACAAAATATCAAGGAGGGCAAAGCCTTGCACAGCAGACAGATATAAAGACGTGTCCTTTTGCTTTTAATGGAGCTTGAAATCAGCATGACCTTTTCAGTTCATCACTACCTTTGAGGGAGATTAAATTCCTCAGGACAAGGACCACTTCTTCTTCCCAAGCCTGCACACCGTGAGCAGGGCACCATTCCTGCATGGACAGACTAACAAAATGGGTCCTGGCTACTGCAGAGATGACCACAGGAAACACAAGGATCTCTTCCTAACAGTGCGGTCTTCCCTCTACACTACTTGAATAATCTGCATTAAATCAAGCGCTATGAGATGTGGTCTCTGACCAAACTCTAAGAGTTTGAACTGCAGATGAGTCTTAAAATTAGGTCTGAGGGGACCTCCTCTGCAGGGGAGAAATTAAGTAAAATATTTTGCTCTTTTATTATTTTGTCTTTGGGCAGTGTTTGGCTCCCATAACTGCAAGGCCCAACAGCTTCACAGTCTTCCTCTCTGTGTCCTCATCCTCAGCTACAAGAGCTTCCATCACCATTTTGCAAATGAAAGAACTAATAAGTTTGTGTTCTCCTATCCTGATCCAGGACTGAGGAACACCATGTAGCCACTGAGTACATCACTTCTAACTATATCAGTACAATTAGGGAGCATTCATGATTCACTGCAAACCTCACAGCAAAGGGCTACAACATGTGCTTAATGTGGTCTTTGTAATACCAATAAATACTTGGGTTTCCTAATGGCCCTTCAGAGTCTGCTGGTGGCAGAGAGCTGGCAAGAAAGCAGAACCTGTGACGTGTTGATCTCCGCATTATGACATCAGACAAATTTATTAATCAGACAACTGTGGCTTTGGATTAATACTTTTGCCCCAATTTAGTTCTGGAAATGACTGGTCTGAAAATGACAGCTTTAATAACATTGCTTTATTGTGTAGTTTAAATTCAGACTTTGCAGCAAAGTGGCAGAGAATTTAACTAACCTCTTTTATAGCTTAACTCTCATCTACAACATCAACATCAGAAGAGGAAATGTCATTTCCATTTTAACTTTATTTTTAACAAACATGTTCCTGTAACTTTAGGTATGTAATAACATTTTTTATTTTAACTGAAAAACATCTCTTAAGTGATGAAGTGGACTGGCATGAAAGCCAATACTCAGCTAATCCATATTTTCAAAGTAAACAAGCTCTTTTTGCATAAATGGAGGCCTGTAGTTAGCTTTCATCTAATTCCTCTTAGCTCAAAAGTATTCTCCCAAAAAGACACTAGAAAACATTTTATGCAGGTTCAAATTTTGGTCTTTATGTAGGCAAAGACTGAAAAATTTGTTGTCATCAGGAATCATGTTACCAGCAAAGGGAATTCTTTCCGTTTCAGAGACTCCAGGCATATTTATGATAAAAAAGCCAGTTCTACCCGGGGATTCAAAGCTATATATGATAGCTGACTTCAATTAAAATATTTAAACCTGAGTTTTAAATCATGCAAGCAGCTCTAGCTTGAATTCCTTGCTTCTGAGGTTCTGGTCTCTTGGGAATACGTAATGCACCATGATAAAGAACAAGGGAGCAAAATCAGAACATATGCAATTTAAAAGGAACATTGCAACTATTTTAAAACCAATTACCTCTTCTAAAAACACTGAAGAAGGGAGAAAACCATTCACTCTAGAGCTCAACTGGACTCCTTCCAGAGCCATTGGTCTAGGAATGCAAAACATGAGAGCTGTCTTCTTTTAAAGCTTCAACTTGTTAAGTTTGATTTCTCCTAGCTATATCCTTTGAACTTGGACAACATCCTTAAAACGGGCATTTAGTGAATATAACATGAAGCAAACTGACATCAAGTTTTGATGAAAAATATCAGTCTAACCTTTCCTGTGCTTTTACAGTTACTGCCTCTCTCAATTCCAATTTTCTCTACTTTATTAACAACTGCCCTTTAAATAAGGTAACCATAGCAATGCTTTTCAAACTTCATGTCTTTTGTTTAGTTTGCTTGACAATGAAGTCACAACATAATTTCCATCAACTCTTATGACAAACTTCATTTCAAGACCGAGACTCTTTTTTTTAAGTATGAAAAAGAAGGTCCTTCCAAGAAAAAAAAAATGTATTTTATCCTCATCTTTAAAGGAAAGGGACACACAGTGCCTTTTAGTACAAAGTTCTTCCCTCAAACTGAGAACAGCTTCAAATTCTCCCAAGCTCTTTTCAGACTGTAGACAGAGACACTGAATCAAAGGAGTAACAGGAATTCAGTTTTGCATTAGAAGTGCCTTAATTTGTTGGGTGACAGAGCTTCTGTCTCTCAAAATACAGTACGTCCACATGTTCCATACCTCCCATGCTCTCATAATGCAAATTTAGCAAAAAGGCCTTAAAAATCAGTAAATCCCAATAAAATGACTACAGATTTAGGAGGTTTTTGGTTCCTTTGGTTTGAGAGAAATGCAAACAATTCTGTCTAAATTAAAATTTGAAAATTCATTTCAACCACCAGAGCTGAATTTTCTCAGGAGGGAACTAAGGTACTATGTACATTATCTTTCCTTCCCTCCTGCTTTCTGTGTCACATAAACCACAGACAGTCTGAGAGGTTTGGGGGACTCTTGCTTTGACTTGATTCTAGCTGCACATACATACATTTCTTTATAAATATAATGTTATACTCAATATTCACAACCACTATCTTACTTGAAAATTCCCAACATAAATTTGATCAAAGCTTTGCTTAGGTATTCTATCCAGCACAGTATGCTGCAGTTTCAAATGAAGCAAATATTTCCACCAATAATACATTATTTAAACTAAAAGAGACCAAAAATATATTTTTTACTGCACTTTCTTGCTGAACTCCTCAAGCGCAACTTAACAGGTGTTTACATGCCTGCACACCGGGCATTCATGGCATCAGCTGTGCCCAGGGAAAATAAAATTTAAGTTAAAAGGAACCACAGCTTCCAGCACTACGGTTGGAAAACTGACCCTCTGCACGTTTTAATAACTCTTTTCAACTGGAACTATCGATACTACTGTATTAGCAGTTATAATCAGTTATAATACTACTGTATTATCATTCACTTCTGATCTTTATACAAAAGATCATTAGGGAATCTCTGTTCAGCTATAGTCTTCTCTGTGAAACCAAGCGCTTCCCTCAGCTTCAGGATTTGTCTGCTTGCTTGGAGGCCTCCTCCCTAACCAGGTTGCTCATCAGAATAACCTAAAAGCTCTGAAAGTCCGAGGCTTTGTGTGTCTTTTACAGGCTTTGGATCAGCCCACCACAGTGGCAGCAAAACCCCTATGACATATCTGACAGCCTGGACAAAATTTTCGTGTAGCTTTTCCAAGGATACAGAGATCCAATGGCTCTTTCCAAAGGGATTTCTGTCTCCTCCCTCTCAGGGAGGGCCTTACTGCTATGTAGGTTCCACAAAATATTTTGCTCAGGCAACTTGCTCTTGCCAGCTGAGACCTCAGTGTTTAATCATAATACACAATCCTCCACAATACATACGGGCTGGCACTACCTTTCATAACTGCATGCAAAACCGAGAACCTGGAAACTGCAACATTTGTAATTATTTTGCCTTTCCCCTGAAATGTCCCTACTTCTCTTACATGTCACATTTTTACCTCCAAGCAAAAGTGCTAAGTACATTTACTACTGGCAATTCCCCAGGAATTTTTTTTTTTTTTTTTTAATAATACATCACATTTTCTGCTATTATAGTCCATTTCTCTCATCTCTCTCCCTCTGGCAACAGCAAGTGCACGTGGAAAGCTGAGCCACAAGTGCGGGTTTCCCATGGCAAAGCTCGTGCCAGACGTTGCTCTAGTAGCATGTACCTTTTTGCAGCTCTTGCGTTCAGGGACTTGGAAATTCTCCTTCCCTCCGGGGTGACAGCTTGGAACACCTCCCTACAACCTGCTACTGCCCCTGTAATGTAACCAGCAGCTCAAAGATAGAAGTTCTCAGCAAAGAGGGGGGACGGTTCATGCCTGCATGACCCCACCAGGGGTTTGTACCAGAGAAAGATGTTCTGCCATTCTGGCTTTCTTGCTAAGCTCACTGCTATACCAGGGCCTGCAAGCATCCCTTTCCATTGTAAGGTATGTACATTTTCCAATAAGAAAATGATCAAAATGGTAGTGAAGATCAAACTTCAAAACATTTTTACTCTTTTGTGTTCACAGGTGCACATTTCTGCTCATTACCCATCTTATTTATAGGCTCCTGTTATTTTGCCTCTTCTTCCCTACAGCAGATCGACTAAACATTTTTCAAAATTAAAATCATGCAAAATGATCATGCGCCACAATGGGTGACTAATAGTAGAGCTGGACCAAAATTTAAATATATGTATCTGGATCAGCATTTTGCCTTCCTAGTCAAGCTTGCTGTAATTAGTGTGCAACAAGCTATGTGTTTTATACTATAGGGATTTAAAAAAGTAGTGATCCAGATTGTATCTCAAGTTGGTAAGTAATATTATTTATCTTAGAAAAAGAGTATTTTGCTCCATTTAACACCAGAGGAGCTCATGCAGTTTTTAATTAATTTCCTGTTTTGGCTTTTTTAACGTCAGGAAAAAAATGGAGCAATATTAAAAAAAAAAAAAAAAAAAAAAAAAGTAAAGCAGCCAACCTGGGGGTCTATAATGTAAGCAGAGATGGAGGATTTTCAAATCACTTGCGAAGCTGCAGCCAGGTGATTCCCATTAACTGTAATGAGCACCAGACAGATAAATTCACACATGTTGCTTTGAAGATTTATCCTAAATTGGCCTCTTCTTTGTTAGCACTAAAAGAATAATGATACTATGCAATATAAAAAAGAAATCTGTCAATTTGCTCCCTGCAATTTTCTTCATTATCCACAGCATTCTCTGGTCAGACTAGAGACTCATAATCTTCCCACTTCTAGAAATGCTTAAACATGTGAGCTAGCAGAACGGCCCCAGAATCCAGCCACAAAACATGACTTTGTTTCAAGCCCCAGCCTGGCTCACTGGGCTCCAAAGGCTGCGCAAGCCTCGCCAAATGTATAATTGCTCCGCATGTGCATTAGGCTTGATCTCGTGCTGCTTTGAAGTAACAATAATAGCTTTCATTAATCCCAAAATGACCTACGCTTATGGGCTTTGGGGAAAAGCAAAGAAAGAAAATACAGCAAATGGCAAAGCAGCAATGTGAGCTGCTCGTCTCTTCTCCTGCTGCCTTTTCTTTCTGTGTGGGTGAAGATGAAATTTAGTATCCAGGGAAGATGCTAGGGAGACCTCACTGCAAAATGAGCCTCCTCTGCACCCTCTGCCAAGGGAAGAGCCTTGGGTTGTGCCAGCAAAGCTGCTCCCTCACAGTCCCCAGCCTTGCACCATCCTCTGCTGCCCTGGAACTCCAGATAGATTAAGGTGTCTCATATATCACAGACACCCTCGAGCTGGTGCAAATGAGTCCATATGAAGCAGCTATAAATCAGGAATATGAACTCCAAAGATCCCACACTGCTGTAACTGGGAAGATGAACCCCATGGATCCAAAACTGCAGTGTCCTGTCGGTTCAGGTGAAGGACTTTCTGAATGCACAACGAGGAAGGGATGTCACCTGAGCCAACTGCCACCAAGAGCCACTATGAGTGCTGAAAACAATCCCTGCCACCATCTAACTGCACCAGCCGTTCTTCCCATTCCTGGGCCTTTCTTCCTTGGGTGCTGCCATGTCCCTCCCCAGCAGGTCGGTGCTTCTGGAATCATTCATCTCATTCTTACAGGGTTTTATGGACCGGCCATGTGAACATGGTTAAAATGCAGCCATTAACAAAGAAATCTATACACCACCTAGCGTGATTAACGTGGAGGAAAATCCCAATCCGCCAGAAACATTCTTGTACCAAACTGGGTTCAAAAATCAAGACCTCAAGCACATGCTCTCTGACAATATGAAAATAGCACATCTTTCCAAAAGCAAAAAAAAATAAAAATAAAAATAAAAAAAAATCAAAAAAACACTAGAAAGAAACGTCTCCATTGCCTTTGGCTATTGCAAGATGCACAGTTCCAGCTCGTGGTTGTGGTGCAGAAGGCACCAGCTCCAGTACTGGAGAGCAGGTTCAGAGCATCCAAGGGTACCTCCAGCAAGAGAGGATTTCGTGTTTTAAAACAAAACTGCCAGTAAACCTGGCTGTGCCTGATGCTGCCCTGCAATGTGTGCTGCCACCAGAAAGGAGAAAGGTCCCCTCTGCCTTTGCACATCCTGCAAGAACCACTGTTACCCCGGGCAGCACCAGTCAGGAATTGCCTCCCTACCTTTTTTGCTGGTTTCCCTACATGCGTTTTCTTTAGTTGGGGTATTTCAACCTACATTTTTTTTTCCAGCTTCTAATGCAATGACATTTCTGTGTTATTCCTTTTGACACATCAGAAGTAAATGCTACTGAAGCAGACTCGTATTTCACCATTTCTTCCAAATCAAAAGATTACTGAACTACGAGTTATCTCTATGTCAGCACATTCCCTTGAGGGCAATATTGTCTTTTTCTCTTGTCAGTTAATTTGTTCATTGCAACACAAGTTTCTTGAAAGCACTGCATCTTAATTAGTGCTCTTTAGTTGCTGTTTCCCACAGCTATTGGGTCTCACTAGCAAATGCTTTGGAGCAGAGTTGAGAAGAAATTTCATTATAGTGTGGTTTAAATGTGAAGTATTATGAGTATCTGCAGCAACATACTTGTACCCAATCTTAAACCCTCCAACTAAAATACTTACACCTGAAAAAAAAAAAACATCATTGCAATCGTCCACACATTGGCACACTTGTTCTTAAAAAGCCATCATGAGGCCAGACAGTTTATTAACACACAGAGGAGTCTCCTCTGGCATCACCAAGATCTGAGAAGTGTTGAGAGTTACATCACACAGAGGGTTCCCTAAACAACGCATATCAAATAGCACAAGGCCACTGCTATACTCCTGTCAGCTAATTCGTCCAAAATTCCTGCTCTGAATTCCAATAAACACTGCAAATCATCTAAGACCAGTCCTAACCCCTTTCTGCCAATGTAAACACCATTAGTCTCGCCCCACTGTCATCCAGACTCTCTACACATATTTAGCCTCATCTCTTCACCTGTTTACAGTCAGTAATCCTGTCCCACTCCAGGCTTCATTCTGCAAGAATTTGGTTACTTCCAAATTACAAGGCTTGCCTTATAAGTGAAATTCTTCTTAAAGGTCCCTAATTACTCATTTGACTTTTTTACTAATGAATTATATAGACTATTCTGATCTCTGAGATCACCCTCCTCTTCCAGTATGATATTCTCTACTCTTGCCCTATTTGATAACACTCCCCAACTCCACACCATCACCAAACACCATTAGTGCACTCCCAATTTCCTCCTATTTTAAAGTTATCCAACATTTGGGGAGATAATTCAGTTTATTTGTCCCCAGTCCAATTTCCCTAACAGGGCAAAATGGGTCTGCTTTTTAGGCTCATTCCTTAGACCAGTCTCTGGCTTAACTAATAATTTCCCATATGTCTCAGTAGCTAATGTCTTATTGAAATCTAAACAGATGAGATCTTAGACTCCAAAACCCCTTCATGATTTTGGAAAAAACACCAGCAAGACCTTGTGGTTATTTTCCTTTAATTATGTGCTTTGTTGCATACTGAAAGAAAGGTGTCTTTCATGCTGCTCCACTCTTGTGACATGAAGGAGAGGTCCCTCCTCAAGTTATCCTGGGTCTGTAGGTGAGGGAAGGTGGAGTGGAATAAAGTATTATTTACAGTAAATAAAAAAGTAAAAATAAAGATCCCCTTTCAGAGCTCTGCTGCTCTTCATAAAAAGCTTCAAAGTTTCAAGATTTTCGAGAAAAGGGAAATTTTTAATCCCCCAAAATAGAAGCCCACAAAGCTGTGCAGCGTGCCTAACTCTCACACCTTCTACATCAGTTAGTTGAAGCCCAAAACACAGCCAAGGATCCCACTGGACAAAGAAAAAGAAGGCAAAGGCAAGTTAAGCAATTTTGAAAGAAATACAGATTTTAAAAATAACATTTTTAAAAACAGATGAAATATATATTTTTCAAATGGTTCTACATTTCAATATTTTAAAATAAATGTGTGAAAATCATGCGAGCAAAGTTAGGTACTAAAGGAACTGACACACAAAGTTCCCCTGACTGGGTCATCTTTAAAAGCAGAGAAAATCTCAGTGTTAGAGAAGAGGGTGCCAGCTTTATAATCTTGTGTTTTATTGAGTAGAAGAGTTATGGGAACAGAATTTCAGTTACGTGGTTTGGTTTACAAGAAATATCATTTCCTGAGTTTCGTGAAGTATTATGCATGTACGGTTATGCTACTCCCATTAATTTTAACAGGTTGCTGAAGAAATGTGTAGTTTACCAATAGCATCATCATCAAAATCCTTCTTTCCCCAAGCACAATTTAGTAAATCATACCTGTAATTTAATTCTTAATCAAGAGGCCCTTGAGCCTGACTCCTGAGACTCACTTTATGGATTTTGATATGCACGGTATGGAAATGAAGCAGAAATCCTAGACTTTGATCAGCTCTCAGTTTTTGCCCCTATCTCTTGCCTTTCCAAAATTATGAATCCAAAAAGGAAAATTTAGCTGGCATTTATTTTCAATTATTTAAGAAATGAACATACAATCCAAAATGCTGGATGCAGTATGGAAGCAAACAGTATAAACAGATCCAAGCCTGAGCAAGCTCCTAGGTCCTGTGCCCAGAATCCAAAGCAGGATTCCAGAGCCATCTGGGTTTGCCTCTTCTCCCATGAAGAGAATAAATGGTGATAGTTATGCTTGGATAAAATAAGTGAGACATGTTTATCTGCTGAAGTAAACATATACAATTGTGATTTTTTAAAACCAAAAATTATGAGCAAGTTTGGATTAGAGTCTATGAACACTTTCAGCTATTCCATCTTTTCAAAAGCATGAAAGAAATACTTTCCCGACTTCATTGTGTTATACTGAAAATACATATACGTGCATTTTGCTTATGCTTAAGAGGGTGAGGTGGGAAAAGAGCTGAATATAAATCAAACTTGTTTTGATTATTGGAAAGGAGTTAATATCTCACTGTAGACATCTCTTCTACTATCTACAAAGGCTCGGTCTCAACTTTAAGACATGGTGGTTTCTAGAAAACTCTCCTATCTGGAGCTGCCCTCCATGGTCTATTGCAACAGGTAGCAAGAACCACGTGCAGCATCGATCCATATGAGAGCCCAGTCTTTGATGAAACAGGTTGGTGTGAAGAAAAAAAGACTCTGTGTGTTATTGCCAGAGCTTTTTACCAAGTGAAAGAAAAGAAAATTCCCAAATATCGACACTGCAGTTCAAAAATTCAAATGCTGGCAATGTTATGATATATCGAAGTCCAGGTTTTGTTGATAATCTAGAAAGATGAACAACTGGCATGGTATGAAACTTGTTTCTGTGACTTGGAGACACAGGAAGAAAATTCAAAGCAATAGGCACTGTGGTATATGAGCTCTGTGTTTAGAAAATAATATCCAAGCCTACATAAATGTGACAACACAACACTGCAAGCACATTTACCGCAGCCTAAAAAAAAGATAAACTTCCTCTGCCACAAATCTAGATCGGGATTTCTTTTATTAGGAACACAAGCCTTTCCATAAATAGGTTTTATCTTTGGCAAGCTAATTCTGATGATGCACCAAAACAGAGTTTATAATGAAGCAAATAAGAAGATGGTCCCATGAATAAGTATTTCACCTCAGTGAGCAACTTGCTTTGTACTAAGATTTTCAATAAATAAAGATAAAACACTCTGCTTTCCAAACTGGCACCGATGCTGGAAGTGGTCCCACATAAATAACCTTTCCAAGCAGCAACATGAATAAAAGTCTAATCACTACCCTGGCTGCACTGAGTACAAAGTGAACATTTAAGTACAATCAATAATCTCAAGGTAGAGAAATGATGGCTACACAGCAAGACTCGGTGGGATACAGATTCCAGGTTACAAGTCAGCAAAGATATAATAAGTCACCACAGCTGCAGCGTATCCCTCGGAGGATATTCACAGTATTCTCCGGAGCAGATCAAAACCACTGAAGGATGATTCTCTGCATGACTGTGCTTTGCATGTGCCACAGGACAGAGCGTGGAAGCGACAGTCACCAGAGTCCAAGTCACAAGGATACCTAGAGGCAAGAGCCTTACAAACAGCAGCAAGTGACACATCACATGCAACACTGACTTCAGGACCTGAGCCCAGCTCCATCACTGCAGCAGCCATTTCCACTGTGCTCACTAAAGACTCAGCTCTATTAACCCACGAGTGGACTGAGATGACAAGCCAACACGTCATCCTCCACATGCACTCTCCGGCGATGAGTGGCACCTCTTCACTTGACCAATACCTGACAGAAACCTCATAGCTGCTAACTTAACCAGCATCTGAGGCTTTGTAAGGTGTTGTCCTGGCATATGTGATTGCACATATTACTGTTCTTCCTGGTGATACAGCTATCAAATTTCTTAAATTTTGCCTGGAGTTGTGAAAAGCTTCCCCAGTTTTGCAGAGGGATTGGCTCTGACCACACAGGTGGCAAGTCCTTGCACTGGAGAACCCAGCAGACTGGCTGTCCTTCACCAGGACCAAGAGTGGTTACTCCTGCAGATCTATAAAAATGCTCCTTCTGATTGAGCACACATGAGCACAGTAGATATTCAAACATCTCTACTTCCATGGTATTAAAAAAAAATACATTTTCTTGTATTTTAAATCCCTCTGAAGTCTAGACAGACCTGTAGGTCCTGAGTGGTCTGTGCACCATTGGTAGAAATGCTGAGTTCCAACTGCAGGACTAAGCTCTTCAGCCCGGCCCACTGGCATGTTTTGCTTTCCTTTCTCCCCAGACCACATTTTCTGCAGCTGCTGCTGTTCACTCAGGGCTGTTCTCAACTCCAGCCCTGCAGCTTTGACCAAAGTATCCGCCCAGGCATGAATCCAAGGACCTCCCTTACGTTCATGCATAGGGATGAGGGGAGCCCTTGCAAGGCAGGAAGCCCCTGCTCATATCTGGAGCCCAGATCTCTGTTCCCCAGATCCCTTCCAGTTATCTTTCTCTCTCCGAGATAAGCACAAATGGCAGCAACCATCTACATTACACAGCACATGCCAGTTAGTGTTTCTGTATTTGCCATCAAGAAAGAAAACAGAGGATGTTCATAAGCAGCCCTGCATAAGCGCCAAGCATCAGCAGACAGGGAAGTTACACAGAAAATATTGGAAAGTCAGAACCAATAATAAGGCAAAAAAAGATTTTAAATCTCTGGAAATTTCACTGCATGTGTGAATTTGTATAGATTTTTGTACCCTCCTTACATTTATTTCACTTAAAAAGTTACCAATAAATAAATCACAGTGAGCCACAGTAAAGCAGTTTACAGAACGTTTCCCTCGATTTGTAGTAACAGTTCACTTCATAAACTATATACAGATTTTGTTGAGATTTTCCTCTTGTGATTGAAGATGGCAGTCAGGATGTCCTGCATTACCCAGATCAGCCCAAGCACATGCCATGAAACAACCTGCAACCAATACAGGACCTGCAATAAAAAGCACGATTACTTATGGCCATTTAGAAAATTTCCAAAAGCACATTTTCCACCAAAAAAATATTAATTTTTCAGGGCCATCAAAACATCTTTGTTAATTTAGCCAAAATTCTGATGAAAAGCAGGCAAGCTTCCTATTGGAAAATTACTTCATTTCCTCTAAGCAACTCTACCATCATCCCAGCAGGCTGATGGAAGCCTGGGGACTAAAACTCCCACTCCTCAGTTCCCAGACTACCAAATTCACATGCCAGCTTCACAAGGCTCCCGGTCTGCTTGGTAAATTGCCAGGCAGACAGACTCAAATTTACAGTAACCTAAATAGTTCCTAAAATCTCCAGCTCCTTCCAAGCCTTTCAGCAGCAGGCAAGCCTGACTTGAGGACACGCAGCCATCTGGTTTCTAAGCACTCCAGGAATTTGGAGAAAACTCGGATCCATTTAAAACACTCCAGGTTTCAACATTCCCATTCAGCAGAGAGCTTGTGTTTCATGTTTTCACGCCATTTGGAACAAGCAACTTACAGTTTAAACATCTGGAAAACAGGAGTTGCATTTTTCTAGCTAGCTCTAGCGGATCCTGCCTCTGGATGATGTCTCCAGATTTGTGGCCCTTCTGCATCTGCTGCTGCTCCAAAGGAAGTTTCCGCTATAAACTCTCCCAGAATACAAAAAGGGACCGCACTGCTCTTGCTCTTTATTCTGAAGAGTTGGTCACTGTGTAATGATCTCTTGGTCATCAGAACATAACTTATGTATCGGTTCCTATGGATCATTGCCCAAAGGTAGCAGCTGAAAACCTCTTCTATTCCAAACAAAAATTAAGTCAAAGGAGGTTAAGAGTTTTAACATGCTTATTTCAGAGATTGAATAAACAGAGCTTTTTTTCTTCTTCACAAGACCTCCAAACCCACAGCACTCGAAAGCTTGAACTGGCACAGACTGTAGGATACATTCCCATGGCTGAGAACACGCCCAACAAATCAGTCCCAGAAAGCTGTGCTGAAGCAACCTGCTTTCACATGCAAATTCCTGTCTTCCATCATTTCAGACAATTAGCATTTCTGCATGAAAAGCACAAGTCTAGTCAAGCATTTCTCTTCCAAACAAGATGCACTAAAACTAGAAACTCTACGTTATACCTCAATGAGACAGGGAGCACCAATCATGGAATACCAATTTTATGAAAAATTTAACTGATTGGAATAGCTCTGTCTCCTATCCCGTCAATATTTTGAAGGTATTTATCATAACAACTTCACACAGGTCCATCTATGTGGGGAGTTCAGCCTCGAACATGCCTGGGCTCTGCAGAGACCCCCCAAGCCAACCCCAACTAAGGCAGCTCCTGAGTTGAGGAGCTCAGGGGACAGCATCCATGGCCTGAAAAGCAGCTGCCTTCACCCTACCGCTGCCCTAAGGGTCCCTGTGGGCAAGCAACACTCTGCCCATTTACTTAAAGCAAAGGAGGCCCTTTGCTTCCCTGCCTTAGCTCATGGCAGCTCATGTCAAACAGCTGCTACTGCTTCCAAGATCATCACCAACAAAAATCTTAGCTCTCCCGTTGCTTTAATATCTGAATGTAACCTGTAATTGAGTCAATTGACTCCATTATTTTGCTCCTTTTAGACAATTTGATTATCTCATGAGTACAAGCTATTAAAAAAATTAACCAACTATTACACTATTGAAAATAGTTTTGAAGAACAACCTCTTGATATACATTGTTACAATGGTTAAAGACTAATTGGTAGAAGCTAATAGAGCCTGCCAGAAAATTCCGTAACTGAAGCTAATGGTCAAGTTCTCCAATATTATTGTATAATTAGAGAACTCTACTTTAATGGAAACCCATTTAAGTGAGCAATATCCATAAATTGTAAAGAAAGATTAAGAATTCATTAGACTAAGGGCAAGAATCCTTATGATATGAGTAGGCTACATCCACCTCTTTTATTGTATTTTCTGCTCTGTTAATGAAAATAGTAGCAAGCATTGAAATCCATAATAAATTCTCCCCCTACTCATTCTTTAACCATTGCTGAAAAAGTAGGTAGCTATCAAAAATCAACAATCTTGCAAGAGACCATAAACAACATCTCACCGAAATTGCTGCAAATGTACAAATATTACTGCATTTTATAAAACAAGTGACAAAAAAGTACAAGACGTTTTGCTGTAGTTTGTGCACAACCAGTCTACCAAGATCTAAGGTTGAATTTCCCTAAAATCAGCCCTGTACTTACACATTTATGAATATTAACAGTGCCCAAGGTTTCAAACAAGGCCTTTTTGTAAGGGTCCTTCTCTGGTTACGGAGCACTGAGACAATCCCTCCGAAAAAGCAAATCCTAATTATTTCTAGGAAACTCTGAAACACAAACTGCTGCCCGGGGCTTTAGGGAACCACATTTGTTTGGAATAAAAGGAGACCGCCCCAGCAACACCAGCCGAACAGGAAGGAAGAAGGTTCAAACATAGCCAGAAAGCTATATGAAAACTGATATAATAAACCCCACAGAAAAAAAAAAAAAGTTATTGAAATATCAGCTCTGTGCTAAGGATAGACTTTTTAATCTCTGTAATTATATTACCTTTAACATCAGTGGAAAACAGCATGGGATTTATAAAATCTTAACAACCTGCATAACTAAGAAACTGCTTTCCAAGATCAAATACATTTGCAACATTTCATCTTGAGGAGAAAGTGCAACCTCCTATATCATCATTATTTGGCAAAAAAAAAAAAAATAAAAAGTTTCTCTGTGTTTCCAAGGGTATGATAATGTTCTTAGTATCAAAGGAAAACATCTGAAAAGTTCAATGCAGCATTTAGTGACTACTGATTAACTTATGGACATGTCTATACTTAGGACAGGGTCATGGTTACCTTGCTTCCAATAGCAAAGCCTTTTAACAATTTCTCTTTCTTCCCTAACGATGATATAGTTAACGAGAGCAAAGTCAATGTCAGAATTGTGGCTATTTGCAAAGTTTCCTCAGTAGTCTTTCAATTCTATTTGGACTGAACTTCATGTATCCTGAATAATGGAAACAATATTCAAGGCTTACCTTTCTACTCAGCATAATGCTTGCTTAATGGTCCTTTACCTGTGATTTTATGCGTTAATTTAATATAAAAATCTCCTTTAGATTTAGGTTGAGAACAAGGAAAACGTGTTTTAACATTTAAACCAAAGCTAAATAATACTGTACTGCTGGGCAATTTTCAAAGCTGCACTAAAAAGGATCACAGGAAAAAGAGGCATCTGGTACAAAAACACTACATGGCTCCTTCTCTGGGCTCTAGGGATTTTGTTAACATATTCTTTTAATCCAATCATTTACAGTGACTGTCTTCTGTAACATGAACTGAGGCTTAGTACTGTGGATTAAATATTATTACCTCCTCTAATTGACAGACTAGGTTTGGTGAATCTTGACCCTTGGTTCAGTTCTGCAGATGCTGTACTATGCTGTTAAGAAAGCATTAAGGGTATCAGAGAAACCACAGAAAAAATAGCTATTTCCCTGGTGAATCACAATTGCATTTGGATGTTTTCCTATAGAAAATGCAGGGCATAAGGATACAAGCTTTCAGGATATAGTAACCAAACAGAGCAATGCAAAAATTACACTGGAGTGTCTGTCTGAATAATCATCACACAGAGGATATATTTATTTTAAACCTTACATACTAAAGGGCTATTTTTAGGGTCAAAATTGAGAGAGACACTGCAATATTTCCGTTTCCTCTCAGTAGAAATGCAAGGAGCAATTCAGCTCCCTTACCTCTTCACAGCTTTACATACAACGCACATGAAGTCATGGTCAAGCTTAGCAAGTAGTTTGGAAAAAAAATTCTTGCCAGGTATCCCAAGATACAGCAAGAGATCTCACAGAAAAACAGCCCCCCTCTGCTGCTGATCACCTGCTGAATCTCATCCCGTCACCTGGACCTACCCTGCTCTCTCCATGTATTCCTGGTTCCTAATCTTCTATAGTTCACAACAGGTCATTGCTAGGATAATTAAGGATACATTATTTTGGCCTCCTTGAAGTAGAAGGAGCGGGTCCAGCCAGGGCCCCCGAGACAGGTTCTCCTCCAAAGCTGCAGCTTCACCATCTCTTGGAGCACATGAGCCAGAAGCACCTGCCCAGTGCGGCCCCAGAGAAGTCAGCCCAAGGTCTGACAGGGATAACAGCATGAGGCTTGACAAGTCCGGAGAGGTTGTGCCCAGAACTTCTTCATTTTTTCAAATCGCTAGGATTTTATCTCCTCTCGAAGGAGGTACTCCCTACCTTACTGAAAGTTTTACAGTAGTAACAATGAAACATCTAAAATGGCACGGTTCAATCACCTTATTTTGATCTACACTTCTGCACAACACTGGGAAAACTCATTATAAAAGCAAAAATAAAGGAAAAGAATTCAACTCAGCCTTAAAGATCTCACTGTCCTATTTCTACCCTGTCCAAAATGTTTTCCCCAGACACCATGCCCCCAAGCCTAGAAACCTCTCAGGTTATCTAAATTTAGAACTTATCCCACCGGCTTCTCTGTGGGTGCAAGTGTTTAATATGCATATTAAATTTTAAATAGATTGCTTTTAACTAATCCCATCGAGTGGCATTTGTGCAATGTAAATATTTGCTTTGTTCCTTCGATACTCTTCCAATTACACTGAAAATTTCAGAGAAATAAAATTACAGCATAAAGGGGGGAGTTGAAAACTGCAAGCTTCAAAGGGAATTATACACTTTGATTCTACTTTGCATATTCCACACTCACATTTTGCTACACAGATGTCAGACCAGGAGGCAGGTAATAAAGCAAGTTCCTTTAAGTTTAAATATATATATATATTTAAAATTATCAAATGAAACCATATTCCAAGTGTGACACAACTAAATGATGTATTACTAGTTCTTCCCTTAACCTCATTGAACCATCTCCTTCTGTCATAGCAGGGCGGGCAGTTTCTTGCCAAAAATAAAGCAAGAATGGCAGCATTCCACATCTGCTGAAGGGCCCAATCTAAGGTAAGACAAAACACTGATTTTATTTAACTCTGTTCCAGTTATTGACAGGCAATACAGTCATTATGTCATGCAGTCAGGTTTACTCATATGTCCAGAAAGTCCGGCCAGGCACAATAAAGAGATTACACACGTGGCTTGGAACACAGGCAACTTGGAATTGTTTTTATCAAAACTTAAGGCATGGGAAGCATTTAGTAGGTTTAGGTATCACAGAACCCAAAACGTTTGGCTCTCAAACACAACACATGGCATCCTGAGTGCAGGAGGGTGACTTATTACAGCCTAATGGACCTGCCTTTCTTGCCAGAATAAGACCTTGGAATAGCCCAGAGCACATGGCATTTTAACCTTAGAAGAGAGACTGGCAAGAGCTTTTCAGAGAGAATATAAAGCGAAAAAAAAAAAAAAAAAAAAGGGGGGGGGGGGG
>JAWLRI010000482.1:3511397-3523603 GCA_034781795.1 Crypturellus tataupa | reverse complement strand
GGCCGGCAGTGAAAATCGGATCTCTGTAGTATCACTCCTTGAAAGAGAGCTCCCCATAAGACCCATCAGGCTCTACTGCAGTTGCCCTGAAGGAGAAGGGGCTTCTACCAGCAAGGAAGGGGACAGGGACAGGCTGGATCTTTTCTGGGCTTCTCCTGCCCCTTGCTGGCATGAGCTCCTCTACCAGGCACCACGAGAGCCCCAAGCGCCTGCTCAGGGCCAAGAGCACTGCCGCACTAGGACACATGCTACCACTCTGGCCAATTTTGCCTCATTTCCTTCTGCCACTCCATGCCCATTTGTGTCCATCTGCTGTAGTCTTTCTGCTCAGTACTTCAGGACAGGACCATCTGCTTAGCCTGAGGTTGCACAGGTGACCCTGATTCACGGGTAGGCTCCTAAAGGGGCAGCCTGTGTAGCTAAGCTAAACCAGCTCATACTTGCAATATCACACATTAATTTATACTGCTCCAAGGCCTTCTCAGGAGCTCCCCCATTCAGCTTTCTGGTCCAAAAGCTGTTGCTCCTTCCTTTTCAAGCTTCAGCTATAGCTGGATGTTACAGTTTCTCCAAAGAGTCAGCTCAAGAAGAGACCTGCAAAGATTTGTGGAGTTTTTCATCTGTTTGTGTTTTGATCGAGGTCAGTGAAATACGAGACTTGGTTAACACGACAGCAATCTGTGCTAGGAGCACAGGAGCAAACAGGGGCAAGAGGTGCTCTGCTGTTCGAGAAGATATACCTGGATCTCGGCTCTGGAATAATGACATCTGAATTTATTTCACTGAAACCTCATGCAACAGAAAAATGAAGTCTCTAGAACTTGCACAGGGAGAAACACAGGAATCTCTTAGGGATACAAAAGTTATATTCAGACTACTGAACCATGCCCATTTCACCTGCTCCCAATTTACAGTGCTTTTATTCTGCTCAATAACAGTCTTCTCATCCTTTTTATCTATAATGCTGTTTCAATTATGTGTCTCTTCTATTTCACTTTAACCCTCTTATTCAGTAGAACAGGTTAACCCTTAACAACATAAACTGAAAATATCTCGTATCAGAAGAACTATTTAACCCAAAGAAAGTACCTTTATGAATTCTGTTGTTGCAGATGTTCAGATCAGATCAAATAGGCCTATGAGCATTCTTAAAACTTGGTCTCAACTGAAAATTAAAAAAAAAAAAAGAGATTCAATAAGCTATACAAGCAAGTCTGGGGAAAAAAAATGCTAGAACTTTTACAGTCTATAAAGCAAAGATCTCCTCCAAAGATACAGAATACCAGCTAGGTGTGCAGGTATCAGTGTGTACAACAGCAGCCTTTTCATGGTGAATAGCTCAGAAGCAACCTTGCTCTGCATACATCCATAATAAGGCAGGTGAAAAGTCAAAGCAGATGTAATCCTGGTAATAATTTCTGTATAAAGCAGCAAGATCAGGTGTTATTTAACAGGGCTGCAGCTGCAGCACATTGAAAGCCAGAGCTGCCCCTAGTCCATGCCCCAGTGCAGCCAGGAAGTGCTGAGCCTGAGCCCAGGCTCTTCTGGACCACAAACCCTGATAAGCTCTAAGTTTCTAGAAGAATTTCACCCTAAATTCTCATTTTTAGAAGTTATCTTTCCCTACAGATAAGGAATGACTACCCAATAATAAAAACCCTTGGAACAGGAAAGGGAAATGCCATTACCTGAAATTTTCCATTCATTCAGAGCACAAGACTGCTGGAACTGGGGTATAAGTGCCTCTCACCAGTGTTCACCAAATGCCACTGTAATTAATGCCAAAAATTCAGATTCAGCAGTTTTATTGTGTGCATTTTTTTCCTGCTGACAAAATATTCCACAGAGCTATGTTTCAATTCTGAATGCATATGTCAGTTAAACACCTGATCAGAGATTGGACATAAAATATATATCCCATCTTAAGGGACTAATAGAATAGGATCATTTCTTTTTACATATCATCATTTATTATTCTCAATCTTTTCAGAAATGTCGTCATTACAGCCTCTTTTGCAAAGAGGAGCTATTTCTATTTCTCCCCAACTCATCCTACTGGCTCCTCTGTGCAGATGCTCTTTTTGCTCTTACATCAAATGGTAGCATGTTGTTCCATGGGAAAATCCTGCTATCATGCATAACCAAGAGAGAAAAAAAAAGCCTTTTGTATTATTACCAAACCCAATACTCTGGCCTTTTCACCTTGCCATTATTTCCTTCCCTTTCCTGCAGATAAAATAAATGTTGAGTAAAAAGCCAAAGGCCCATGAAGTTTCAGCCAGAAGAAACCACTGAACTGGCCTAAACTGAGTGATTCATGGGGTTTTCCGCCTCCCACAATTTGCCCTTTTTGGGGCCAATGATTCTGTATAAGAGGAGCAGTTCAGAGCTGCCTACAGCACATATCCCAGGAGGATGCCAAGTCCGGGTTGGAAATCATCAATGCTCACATAATTTTGGTTTTCAGAATCACTGACTATATGCCTGCTCTACACTCTTCCTCAGAATCTGCCCAAAGCTATTGATCCATCCTTTCTACTAAAAACTCAAGACGGACAAGAGGTTGCTCTGGAAAGAGACTTTTACAAATCCCATCAATACCAGAATAAAAAAAAAAAAAGGCAGCTTTATTCATTTACACATTTAGAATAACATCTATGTTTTGTGCATGGGCATTCTCCCATGAGTGATGATGGGACATGTTAGAACTAGCTAATATTGAACCTGTAACTATTACTCACTGGTTCTCCTCCCCCTTCTCACAACCACTACAAAAGATTAGTCATAACATGCCTAATTAGCACAGAATGATGTAAAAAAAAAATCAATGTCAAGAGCATAATGCTGGATTGAAACAAAAGCTGCAAGAGACAAGTGATCTCCTTGTTAACTCGAGCTCATTCAAGTCAGACCTCTGAAACACAACTAGGAGGGAGATGAAAGACTTGCACTCAGCATACAACGTCTCACTGAATATCTCAGCCTCACTAAAGACATGCAGACCAGTTCTGTTGCTTTCATTAAAATATTTGGTCAGTTTTACTCTGAAATTGATGTACTGGTTGGTCTTCAAGCCACTTCAGAGCAAAAGAACTACATATTTCATCTCAGTAGAGACTGACCCCTCCATTGCATGAGATGGGACAGGAACAAAGTCTGCTGTCCATTTTCCAAGGATATTGTTCCAGTTTCATGAGGTACTTAGAAGTTTAAGGATCATTCTAAAGTTAAGCCTAGGGTTTCACAGAAAGTAAACAAGATTATTGCACAACTTTGCTTCACATTTCACTTATCTCTAAACTTCACCACCCTCTGGGGGAACAATTTCTTAAAAAACAGAGGAAAATAACCCATCAATGGCAAATCTGAAGTACTGAGGACTGGAATAAACAGTATACGCTGTATACATAACTCCATTTATTCAACATTACTCAGACAGAAAGCACTTAATTTCACGTCCTGTATTAAGCGGAGCAGCACCGCATAATGGTCCCTTCAGGGCTGATGGCCCTGAGTTTGGGGGCTTCAGGCCCCAAATCCCCACTCGTGAATCAATGAAATTTTGTCATTGACTTAAAAGATGGCACAGTTAATGTTAAGGAAGTAACTTCTCTTTTGAAAGCTATCTGGGAATGACTGAAACTACAGAATATAAGATGAAGAAAGAAAACAGATGTTTTTATATATATAGTTTTATATACATACACACACACATATGTATAAGCAGTGTTCACACACACAATAAATGTGTATCCTCCTCTTCCTGATGAGCTTTTATCTTCCAAAATCTTCATCATTCCTAAAGTTAATCCCCGGTTCAGAGGAAAACATTTATCTTCAGGAAAGTATTTAAATTCATAGTTTTACACTTTTGCTCTCTCATTACTTTGAATTCAATATATAGTTTTGCAAAAAGTTAGATGGCAAGAAGGAAATGCAGATATGATTGAAGGAAACCTCCTCTCCAACAAGGAGAGGAGGAAAATGGAATCAAATGGGTCACAGCATCATCCTTCTGGAATTCTTGTTTTCATAGAAAGGCTCCTGGAGAAGCCATAGGAGAGTCTCCTATGGTCACTGGCAGGGAGGGATGATCCCTCCCAGATTGAAGCCACTCAAAAGCAAGAGAAAAGCTGTCAAAAGCAAGTTTACTTATTGGCAAACACAGCCAACAAAGTGCTCATTTCTGACAGATGTTTCTTTTTAAAGCCACTAGGAAGTGTATGGATCATCCCACCTCATCAGTCTCATGAGCCAGCCAAGCAATTTCAAGAGCTCCAAGTTTGCCAGAAACAAATGAAAAAGCTAATTAGATCAACAGAGAAATTTGGATTGAGATGAGAGGCTCTGACATGACAATGGAATTAGCTTATTAATAAGATTTAACAAGGTTTGGCAATTCAGCTTTTCAAAATCATTTTGTTACAGTACAAAAAAAAAGTACTATCAAATAAACATAAAAAATACAGACAAAAACTCCATTGTTTTTGTTTGGCATGTGCTCCCTTTTGCTGCCAAACCAGGAGAACTGAAAAACCTGTTCTTAGAGAAGACTCACTGCAATATTATCAGGAATTAACAACCGGAGGCATAATGCTGAAAATAAAGTCAACAAAATCCTTATAGCCAGACATGGGTAATTGCAAGCGTACAAAAGAGCTGAAAAGCATGCGAATTATTGCAAATGGCATAATTTGGAGCTATCCATGCTCAAAAGCTGGTGCTGACAAACATTCGGAGCAACTTGGCAATATCGTTGGCATTGCTGCCTTCTCCACCCCTGCTCCAAAACACAATCCTAATGTGAGATTAAACAGAGAAGTTTCTTTTGCTGGGCATAGTGGCATTCTGGTTAAAACCCTCTTAATTTGTAATTATTGCTCTCAAGAGCAATAAATTCGCACCTCTTTCCTGTACAAGGTATCCAAAGAAGCTCCGTCTTTCCAAGGCTGCCCCGCTCATTGAGCTGGCAAAGCGGCACTTCCCAACACGCTGCCGCGATCTGAACGCGTTTGTCATTCCCTGCCTTGAGGAGTTTAGGACTATTTACACTTTATCACCAACCAAACCATAACTCTAAGCAAGGTAATTAAGTAATGATGCACTATAAAATATAAACATACTGCATGAAAGTGCCTGTGCTGAGAAGAAATGCTCACTGCACGAGGAATTGTAAGTTTGATTACCTGAATTTAAAAGTTTATTTCAGTGATGGGCTGATGTCAATTAAATGTGTGCTCGCTCCACCCCATGGTGTAACCACACAAGTGGTCCCTTCTCCTGTGGCCACTGCTGCTAATGAGGGGAGGTTGTTGCTGAGTTCTGTTTTAAAGGAAACAGAAACAAGGCAGAGGCAAAAAAAAAAAAAAAAAAAATCAAATATTTTTCTCAAATTCCGTCATCACGTCCTCAACTTTAAAAATGGTACTAGTTTCAATTAAAGATGAAGGGCTTGTGTTAATATCTGCGTCAGTGCTGACAGCACTGAAAGGAGATGCTACAACAGCATTTCTAAGCATGCTGCCTAATCCCTACATACATGTTGCAAAAATGATTCCTCTTTACCAATTTAAATATCACTTCTTGATACAATTAGCTTCTTGCCTAGAGCTCTGGTGGTCCCAATATTAAAGCAGCCTAGATAGACATCAGTTCTGATTTAAGTGCTGCATTAAAAATAAGAAATAGAAAATAATAAAATCCTGGCTCTCCAGGCTTATCTTCTCATAAATCCTATTAACAAGAAATATTCTGAGATAATTACAACAGGACAAGAGCCCTTCTGCTTTCTTCAGTGACTTGGTATTGTACAGCATGGTGACAATTGTGCTGATACCTGGAATTACCATTCACCTATAGCATTTCAAATAAATACCATCTCTGTTTTTTTTTTCCTTATTTTTTCAGGTGTGCACATAACAAATGAGCAGGGGAGAGGAGGGAGACAACAAAATGTGAACAGCCCATAAATGTTAAATATACTGCACACTCTCCAAGCCCACAGCAGTAGAGACAGTAAATTAATAAAATATTAGTAATTGGTCTTCTGTCAGATGCAAGTAGTAACAGAGATAAACAAAATTAAACTAAGCTAAAAACACCCACGGAGCTAAACAATCGAGTTACATCCCAATCCCAATGCTGTGGGGTTTTTTTGTTTTTGTTTTTTTTCCAACTGTTCCTGGAAAGACCACAACGAGGGACTCATATCATAACAAAAAAACGTTTTATCATCATTGTAATTCATAAGGGCAAAACCTGCTGGAAAGGCTTCCCCTGTTAACAGCCTAAATGAGACAATTTTAGCTGCCACATATATACTCGGTACCATCCCCTTTCCCCCTTGGATGTGTTTCTGATCTGAGGTAGGCAAAGAGGCTCATTTGTCCTAATTCTGAACCACTGCATGGTATTCTCCTTCAATCTCAATTAGCCAGTAGGAAATTTATTTAGAAAGCTGACAGGAACTATTTGGGGGATTAATGATCACTGATTTATGAATATTGAGCAGGATTTCAATAATCCAAGCAGAGTAATCACTTGTAGCTGAAGCCAGTTCTCCCAACCATTATAGTCTGCAGCAATCACTCAAAGGCAGTTAAATGATTCTGATTTATGACCTTAACCTACAGAGCCCAGTACATTTGCTCTATCAGTGTGTAAATTCTAAAAACGCAATTCCCTGCACCTCTAGAGAGCCAATTTAAGTCAACATTATGCATGAGCTGAGCATGCTTGAATTCTCAGATCTCTTATTTCACTCATTAAATTTGCACTCAACATCTTGCAATTAAAATTTCATATAGATTTTTTCTTATGATTGACATTTGGCCTTGGCAAAATGAGTTTAAATTTTGTTTCTCTAAAGATTTAGAAGGAGATAGATTGATCTAGACATTGTTTTCTGCAAGATGATGATGATGGAGCACTAATGCTTTTATTAGCATTTTGAAAGCCCTCCCTTTCGCTGGAAGGCTGTCTGTAAGTAATAAGTGAAAGCAATTCCGTAACAGAAGCCAAGGCTACAGTGAGTGCAGCACTATCGGAAGCTGCATGTGACCCCATCTCGCTTTTAGGCCAACTGTAACTGGGGTGGAACAAATTGGACATTCCAGTACAAACCAATATGTGCTCATCTGCAACAAACTCACAGCAGCTCCATTAAGAAAGTAAGCCCAGGACATCTAAAAGGGGCAGGAAAGTACTAAAGGGTTGTCAAAACCTGATCTGAAACAGTGAGCTATTTAGATTGAATCAAGCACTGCATTTGTTGTGCTAAGGTCAAGCAATCCATTTATTTTACCTCATATTTGCTCCCCAGGGCAATGAGTTTAAAGGAAGAACAGTTGAACCCTTTAGCGAGCCCTTGCACTCTGTTTACAGCGTATCTTCAATGCAGCAGCTGCTATCCGTGCCAGCAGAAACAACTCTTGCATCAAGGAGATCACAACAGAGGGATACACAAAGACGACAGAGGGAGGGAAGAAGAATTTTAAGCACAAAAATACCTGAATTCATCACTAATGTGGCAGGCCTGCAGTGTTAAAAAACACAAACCAAAAAAAACCACGTTGTGTAGTACAACCCAAGGAAATACAAGTTTTTTACAGCACACATACAGCTCCTGATATAAAGGCACATTTTAGCAGGACACACAGCATTAGTGGCACATCAGTAAGTCATGTGCAAGCTACTGGAGACCTGGAAATCATTCCTTCTGTGGCTTAAGCCGCAAATCAGGACTTACATGTTTCAAAAGCTAGGGAGTTGACCAAGAAAACATCCTTGGGCCTAACAAAGGTGAATATCTATTTACAGTTTTTATTTAGTTCCCCTGATAGTGTCTATGAAAGCTAGACCGCAGAAACCTTTGTAACTGTTACCGTCTAAGCTGCTGGCAAAGAGATGTCATTTTTTACATGTTAGTGCAGATACTCACACACATCAGGCACCAAACACACTAAAAATGCCCGGGCTAAGGACAGCATAGCCTCCTCCTCCCAACACAAAAGCCATTAAGACATCTCAGATCATCTTCCAAGGACAAGGAAGACTGGCTAATACTCAGTCACATGCACCCTTCCACTTTACCCACTCTCCATCCAGCCCAGCTGAGCACAGCATTTGCCCTGAAGTAGCTTAGCAGCAAAGGAGATAAACAAAAATTTGTCTCAGGATGGAAACAGATCAGTAACATACCTAAATTCCAATACGTATCCAGAGGGAAAATCCCATGTGCTTGCCCCAGAGAATACCAATATTGCAAGCAGTACCCAAGACACATTTTACTGCAGAATAGTAAAGTCTTTACAGTCATAGCATAATTACACTAACATACCGGTATTTTAATATAATCTCTTTGAAATGAAATTTTGTTTCCATGTCCAGTCAATAATTTGGTCGTATCTCCATGATGAATAGAGCTTAGCGAATAATTTGTTATGAATAATTTATTTGCTGCATTTCACCTTTCATCTCTCTTCGAACATTTTGTGAAATTCCGGTATGTATTCGTTGCACAAAATTATTCACAAATAACTCATGCTTGCAGATCATGTGTTGACAGTTCACTGAAAATGGTCAAACCGATTTGCCACTTGGTTACACTTAGCACTGGTTGTACCTGGCTCTATCACCGTTTTACCCAACCTGCAATCCCCACTGTGCAGGTAACTGCAAATGAAGGTCAGTCTCAGACATCTAAGTCATGTAGAATGACTGTGTGCAAGAGAATGCAGAAAGCTTATTTCTTGCATTCCCAGCTCTCCAAAGGCCTTTTCCAACCTTTTGAAACAAGTAGTCTCTTGTGAAGTACTTTCATATTGCAACTGAAATCAAGGTTTGCCTCAATGTTGTTCTGCCATACACACACCCTGAGAACTGATTCCAAATTGAGCTTCAGAAATGATAAAACAATCCACAAATCACTGCAAGATCACTTGATAAAACCTGTTTTTGCAGTCTTACCTCAGGTCTGCCAGTTGGCATATGGGCACTCCAGGACTCATAGTCAGAACAGGAAAATTTGATATGAAAATCAAAGGGGACAAATTAACATCACAAAAGAGAAGAACCAGGTGTGTTTACAGATTCAAAGGCTTGTGACAAACTGGCCATCACATCATCTATATAATAAATGGAAAAATCACAGGCTGGCATTTGTGCAGATTACCCTTCTGGTCCACTCTCACCGTTATCCTGGACTTCAGCCTGTCCCTTGCTAGAGTCAAACCTATGCAATGCTCAGTAAGCACAGCAGAGCAAGGCAGAACCACAAAACAGATGGTACAACTGAATATTAAGCATACTTCTATGAAGAACGCTGCTTTTCAGTAGAATCCAATTTACAATTAATAGCCTATGGACTGTAAAACCAACCAGCAAAATAAAAGGCATCTCTGCTTTGATATTATCAAGGCTACAGAAGCAGCCGCCTCCAGATGAGGCGGTTGCTGAGATCAGCTGTGCTCTCCAGCTGACAGAGGTGTCAGCCCCAAGGTTCACACCATTAATGCGAGTCTGTAGTAACAGGCCTGCACATTCACCTTAGCATCCTCCGAGCATCACCCTACCAAGCCCTGATGCTTTGCTGAAAGATGAGCCAGAGTTCAGCAGGCTGGTGTGCAGCAACCAGGGCTTTCCATGCAACAGATCACACTCTTTTGGGACTACTACAGGGCAAGGAGGCTCTCATGGCTCAAAATCCTGAAGATCCAAATCTACTTCCCATAATACAGCAGGGATCAAAAAGATTCAGTGTTCAGAATATCAAAATCACATTTATGTCTTTGCTCCCTTAAGCTCCCCAAGCAGACAAAAAAACTCCCTCGTTCACACATTCCTGTTTTGTGGGTCAGGAGATATGTCCTCTACCTTCATAATGGAAGGAAAGCAGTTATATCCATTGGTTTTGATTATATTTAACTCACATCACTCATTAGAACACACAACAGCACCAAATCTTTTCAGAGTCTGTTACTGCATAAATACTGAAGAGGAAGAAAGGAGTAAAAAAAAAAAAAAAAAAAAATCAAAGTATTTGTCTATATTTCCTCCCAGTTTTAATTAGCCAAAGCTCAAATTTAAACAGCAATACTGGGAACGTAGGAAACTGAATTGCTCATTTCCCAAGAGATGCCAAATTAAAAACAAACATCAACAACACAGTCATTATACTCAGGGTTATGGATTCATACACAGCCTAAGCCAGAAGTGACAGATAGTTTTCAGCATCCAGTAGCTTTTTGATAGCCCATTTAAGGAAAATTGTCCTTTTCCCTCATGCCTCAACCTGGCAGGTACGACAAGTATCTGGTGATTATCTTAAGCAGACTGATAAAGGGATGAGTAAATTTAAAGACTCCGAGGCAGTGGTTTAAAGCAGACCCATGGGACCACATTGGACATACAATGTAGTTACAGCAAGGGCCTTTTTCAGTCTCTGAGGTTATTTATTTTCACTCCAGAATGCCAATCCAACATTTAACTACAGAATGCATTGAATTTAGATAAGTAAAATAACTTTAAAATCTTTTCAGTGAGTAACAGAGTAATGAAACCTGGTTTCTTATAGGATTTTTCTCTTTTCAAGGTTATTCTGCAAGCAAAACTTGAAATCCTTCCCATGGTAAGATATTCCTAAATCCTCTCTTTGCCACTATCATTTTTCATTAGATTTGACACAACTTAAAATCCAATTTTGCTGGCATTTGTCAACAGAATGGCTTAAAATATCACTTCCTCCCACCAACTCTGCGGGTGCTGCACCCACAGTAAAAGGTACTCTAAGGAGACCAAGAAATTTTCTTGCTAGAAAATTACTTAAGAAAATTAATAAGCTATATAAGGAATTAATCACTAAGAAGGTTGGCTAGATTTTTTTTTTTTAATTCACAACCATACTGTCAAATTTGCACAAGTTTCCTACCTGAGATGCAGTGTATCTACACATTTGTTTTGCTTTTGTATCCGGCACCTTACTCTGAGAACAACTTCAGAAGATGGGAAAGCAGCTGGAAGGCAAGACGAAACAATTGACAGAGCTCAAGACAGAGCTCTAAACTCCACCTGAGTTCAGATTGAAATTTCAACTCATCTGATTATTTTAGACATTATCTGGAGTGGTTATGGCTTGGAGAGGTGTTTTTATTTTAATGATTCCCACTTTCATGCATGCTGCTATGCAGTCCCAGACAGTTCACAGAACCTCAGTTAGCCAATTGGAAATAAATTTCCATGAAGCTAAATTAAAAATACAGATCACGGATCAATAAATTCAGCACATTTACTATGTCTGCTGAAGTATAGCTATACATATGATTATTTTACATTACAGTGTGTCCCTCTGGAAATATTAGATAACTCCACTAAACAATCAGTGGCCATTTAACGTATGGAAAATGAATTGTTCAGAATTGAGGCTCTTTTTCATAACTGTATTACAATAACAGCAAGACTTGCAGAACTGTAGAGAATAATTCTTTAGTTTCACATACTTGTGTAATTATCTTAAAAATTGAAATGTCACTAATGATACAATATGGTCATAAGTAATTAACCACCCAATTAAAATCCAGAAATTAAAATTAATTCATGCTTAGATAATATTGTCCTTCACAGTTGGATTTTAGGAGCCCAGGAACCTAAGCAATACAGGCAATGGAAGAAATTAATAGACAGCAAGTGCTTTATATGGGAATTTGCAATCTGAAGCAAGTAAGAACAGCAGGACTGAACATACCACAGTGATTAGTGTTCTGTTTAATCAATGTTGAAATGCCACCAGCAAGAGATGGCAGGTGCCACTTTGCTATGTTAGAATCAATGCAGTTTTTAGAAGAAGGGGGTGGAAGCCAGGGCACACAACGCTTCCCCATCACTAGAAAAGCTTTGCTGATTCAGGATAGAAGTAGTTGAACTCATTCAGCATAAAAGGTGGAGAAAAAAAAAAAAACTCTCGAACTTTAGTTTGTATTTGTTCTCTTGCCCTGTAGGGCAACTGTCAAATAGGAAATCAGCAGCAGCTTAATGCCTGGCCTCAGAGCACTCCTACAATTAAACTAGATGAGAAGGGGGATGGGGAGCGTCACATAGATCCAACAAACAGTACCACACAGCCAAGGTCAGACGGGGTCCAGCCGGAGTACGGTAGTGGGGAAGTTAGGACAGGAAATGATTATAGAGCTCACTCTTTCACTCTTCCTGGG
>JAWLRI010000482.1:3443444-3500563 GCA_034781795.1 Crypturellus tataupa | reverse complement strand
TGAGGGAGCACTCTGTGCCTTCATCCAGGTCGTTGATGAATAAATTGAACAGGACTGGACCAAGGACTGACCCCTGGCCTCCTACAACACAGGCCTCCTACAATTCATGTAAAAGTAGCCTTTTTCCCTTAAAAATATTCACGCAAATCATTCACCTCCTTCCATAATAGCCAGCAAAATGCATTCACCCAGGCTGCCGGGATAGCTCCCTTTTATAAAGATGCCCAACAAAAGAAAACAACAGCCTGTAACTGCTTTACAAATGGCTTTAGAGAGTAATTATATCATTAGTCCTGAGTGGCTCCAGCTTTCAAGTGTTGTGCCACTAATCTTTTGAATATGTTTTTGTCAGGAACTAAGTGGATATCACTGGGGAAAACCTTGCCAAGTAGCAGTCCACCAGTCTTTGCTCTGGTTGCTCCTAGCTACGGGAAGGAGGATTTCCTCTCCTGGTCGCACTGGGGACAATGAAGGAAGAAGCCCTGGCAGCTGTGCTGTGAGTAGCTTCATAGACACTGTATTCCCAAAGCTTTTACCTTGAAGTGTGTTTGCTCTAATGCAGCAACCTGTGGGCCATGGACTCCATAACAGTCTGCCATCCAAGACTTGGATCATCAAAAGGTCAGTGGGAGATGGGACTGAGCCTTCCTTATAGGATGTTCTGGATCCTTCCAGATGGGACTGAGCCTTCCTTATAGGATGTTCTGGATCCTTCCCCATCCTTCGCCAGTCCACGGTCATCCCTGCAGACAGTCACCACAGCCCTGGTGCCTCTCTACACCTTCTGTTTCTCCTTTCATTTGACTTTCTGGATACGGTCAGTCACCTGCTACTGTGCAAGGCATTTCAGAGGTTACAGTCACCAGAGCCACCACCACCAGCTGCCACTCAACAGCAATGCACAATTACACATCTGATTAACCAAAGAGGTGGCTGGACCTCTGCAAAGCATCTCTAACAGTTGCAACTGTCCAATACAGCCAGCTTGTCCCCAGCTGCAATCTGTACACATGCTCCTCAAAGTATGTAGTTTTAGAAAAGTGTTTTTCCCTCCACTGCCAGTTATAAAGTGACACTTAGACATGAATTCTTTTTGTTCTCAACTCCCTTCTGTACATTATCCTTCCAGATTGCTGTTTTGTAAGAAATAACCCATTTTGCTCATCAGGACAGACCTAAAGCTACTAATACCACTTGTGACCTAGAACGCACTCCAATTTTCTTTGTTCTCCCCCACAACATGGAGCCCTTAGGACTGTCTTTATAAGCTACTCCTTTCTACAGGATGCAAACAGGATGAGTACACCCTCCTAAATGAACATCACTGCTACTCCTGCATATGACTGCATGGGCCAGTCAGTCTAACTCTGACAACAGAGTCCAGGGTCTCTTGCAGTTCCTCAGCACCTAGGAAAGAACTTCCTCACCATCCAGGTCCAGCTCCTGATGTGCGCCTGTCAACACCTGCTACCCAACTTCAGTGTAAGAGCATGTGCAGCTCACCATGACATGACCTAAGAAGCTACCTTTTATAATCTCCTACCACAATTTGCCATCTATACCCTGCTTAGGGTAAATAGGAATTGTTTGCTTAAAAAAAAATAAAAATAAAAGAGAAATAGCATCATTTGCATACAAATAACTTCTGGATTGATACAGATATCAATAATGTTGGAAAGTTCCCCTAGAGAATGTCCAGCATTCCTGCCCAAAGTGGGCTCAGCTAGACCAAGCTGCACAGGACTGGTTCCCATCCTGCTTTTGATCATCTTTGAGGACAGAGATGCCACAATCTCTGAACAACTTGTTGCAGTGTCTAAAAGGTAAGAAACAATCTAGCTGGTAATTATCATCAACACTTAGCACCTAGGGAGCTTTGCAAGTTCAAGTGTTTTGAAAACACTAATTAAGGCAGGAAAAGGAAAATAAAAGCATCATTGCATTATGTAGGGAAACAAGTATGTTGTGATATACTGATTAATGGGTACGTACCCCGTCTTATGTTTGCTACTAACTGAGCCTTTTCAGAGAGGTACCTTGAACAGCACATGATTAGAGATAATTCCTAGCTGCTAATAGCAGAGAGTATTTTTGCGATCTCCTTCCACCCATCCTACACAAGCTACCCAAGTAAGGTTTATTTTGCAACAGCAACAGTAACCAAAAGCAAGACTTGTTCCAGAGAAGACTCTACTAAGCCTAGAGTTAAGTTTCCTGTGGCTCAGGTTTTCCCCAAGCAAATAAGGTTTACCAAGTAGATGCAGCACCACGAGAAACAACAGATGCGGACTTGAAGAGCCTCCCTACACCTTTTTGTAACCACCGTTAGAAGCGTCATGCACCCTTTTCGGTTTACCAGTAGATGAGGACACAAGCATCTCCCATTCGAGGCATTTGGGAAGCATCCATACTTCCCATGGGAAGTATCAGAATGGGAAGCATTCACACTTCTACAGGCTCTTCAATGCAAAGATCATGAAAGGAGGAATTAGGTAAACCAAGTCCACATCATTCAAAATCTCTTTACACGTAATCCCACAACAGAAAGCTCCACTTTAAGCCATTTCACAAAGGAAACTCATAAAATCTCTTTCAATATCTTGTCAAAAGCAGCATGCTCTGTGACTAGACGACTGTCAGGGTGATCTATAGCCCCTAGCTAGCACTGTAATATAAGCTAAATTGCCTGAGTCACAAGCAATGATAGAGTCACTCTACAGGAAATTGGAAATCAATTCTTGTCATCACCGTACAGAACTCCTTTATAAGGGTTCCAGTTCACCAGTGTAATGCAAGGGAGAGAAGCTGGGAACTGACAGTCACGACAAGCTGCACACAAACCTACATACATCTAAAGGTCGGAAGTGCTACGTCTGGGAGAATACTTCACATATGAGTTGTTCCACATATGGGGTAAATGGTGGCAAGGTGCTGGCAAGCAGATCAACCTGTAGGTACACTGCACTGTGCACCATTAAATGAGCACAACAATATGCACCTGGGATTGGAGCTGAAAAACGGAGTGCAGAGCTAGTACAGGGCTCTTTGGACATTAATGTCTGGTCAAAAGAGAGGGAAGTTCTTCTGCTGACTGCATCCTCCTGGAGAGGCTGCTCAGCGCTCGAATCCCAGAGTGTGCAGAACATTTTGATCCCAGAGTGTGCTCAGCAATATTAGTGCAGAAGGCTTAGCCACAGCTCTGGCCATTTGCAGTCACTGGAATAATGTGGTTAAGTCTCAGTTTAAATACACTACTGATCCTTAATGACATGCCATTGTTCACTATTACAAAAATAATCTGATAGATGGAAACTTTGTGAGATGTTTGTGTCATGTCATAACCGTTTTGCATCTATGATTCAAAAGGAAAGAGGCTTTTAATTAAGGCATGCTGAATAAGAAGGGCATGAAAGACTAACATTTAATTGGCACAGTGTAGCTGTACAGCATGGATCCCTTCGTGGCAAAGTCAGCATGAGAAAATCCTGTTCCTCTCCCTACTCTGCTCGCTTGTTCCAACTGAAACACCAGGCTTTTCCTGCTCTCCCATTCAGCTGTGCTGATATAGCTGTGCATTGAGATCAATTCAGCATTACAATAACATTACAGTCACCATGGATATTTACACCACCACGAAGAATGGGCAGCTGTGTAGTGATGTCTCAGTCCAAGGGGGGCTCTTACACCTACCAAAAGAGCATCTATAGCTACACCAAGAGAAGCCAAGGTAAAGAATCAGTAAATTATGGCAACCATGAGCAGATTCTGAAGGGACCTTATGGCGTTAACTATATTCACTGAGGTCTAAACCTCTCCAGGATCCCCTCCAAATCAACTTCATATTGACTCTACACTATTCATAAGCAACCTTGGAGCAAACTATGCCCAAAAGTTTTGCAAGTGATCTTTTGCAAGTCATGTATAACTGCCACTAAAATCATGGGAAAGTATTTTATAGCTGCAATAATCCCCTGTAAAGGAGATTACCAAAGTTAATGGCCATGATTGAATGGTAACTGGTCCCATTTTTTTTCAGTCCTTGATTTAGACACTGTTTGTTAGCTGCGAGTTATTGCTGAAGTACAGTGAATTTGCCTTAGTAAATCATTTTAAAGAGTGTTCCTCCATATATTGAAAATCCTGAAAGAGAGGTTATGAAAACCAATAAACTTAAAAGTATGGAAAACTATAGACACAGGAAAATCTTTTATCAATGCATAGCACTGTAGTGAGACACATCTCGACAGGAAGAAGTAATTTGCATGTTTACTGATGCAGTGTGGATGTTTGTTCAAAGCCTTTAACATCATAAACTGCTAGTTATGCAGCACTGATTCATTTAAGTTCTGATGATTTTGAAGTTGTAATTAGTTCTGAGGAAGTGTTTTATGTAGAGGCCACAAGTCACCATGAGGTAGAGACCTTCCCCCTCCCTCCCTCCTGCAATTTCAAACCTCAGGAGTCAAGTCCTGCACATTAGACCCGAGCTGAGGAGGATGGTAACGCTTCTCATGCAGCATTGCAGCCCTGCCCAGCTGCTGCAAGCCCTGTATCCTTAGCTCCCAAACACTTCCCCAAGGCAGCACTTTTATCCACAGACGAGTAACCACTGTTGCAGAGACACAGTCATTTTCCTGACGACACAAGGACACAGGAGCCAAGTTTGGTAGGAGCTAGAGCCTCCCGTGTGCACTTCTGGTACCTATTCTACCTGTGCAGGGCCTTGATTCCCCCTCTGCCAGCCCCCAGTCCCGTGGCTCTGGTACCTTCCTTCATTGCTTTGTGTTTCTGGCTCAGAAAGCTGCATGTTAATTCCATGTTCAGCATGAGATGACTTTAAAAAAAGGTCTGTAATATGTTGGAATTGGGTCATCTTCCAAAGTTCTACCAGGAAAAGTTCATTCCTCAGTTTCCTGTTTTACTTCTATAACATCTCAGTGTCTTCATTTCTGATAAATCCTATGGATGGTGTTGAAAGCTGCTGCTAAAAAAATGTATTTCTACAAGCTAAAGTATTGCACTATTGTTACTTTTTCTCTCATTTTACACAGCAAGTAACTGGAGTACATTACCAGCAGCAGTTTGGAAGCTATCTTTCCCACAAATTGCACCTACCAGACAAATTAAGTAGAGCAAAGCACTCAAAATGCTCACGAACTTAAGTGCACTTCATATATATGCTTCTATAATCTTCCCCAAAGTCTCTGACATTTGAGCAGTATCTTTTCATTCTTATTTCTCTGTTTGCTTTTTTATTTCCATCTCCCATTTACAAAGCGTATTTAGGATGGGAGCAACAAAAAGGAGAAACAGTTCACACCTTGTCTGCAGCCTGTTTACAAGAGAAAGTCTGGCAAGAAATCATGACATTGCAAGGATCCCATTTCTACAGCCAAACCAAAGTAGAATCAAATAAGCCATCCACCTTTCTGGATACTTATCCTAGCTGAAATAAATCTCTTGACTTTGCCAGCACTGACAAAGAAAGCTCTTACAGCGATTCATATTTTCACAAGTGGGATACTCACTCATACTAAAATATCTTTTTACTAAGGAATAATAATGTTTATGCCATAAAACCCTAAAAGAAAATTGAAGATTTTTTTAGTGAGTCTCTTCGAAACTCTTCCTAGTCTGAAAGCATGTATCTTGCACCAGTTGCAGTAGTGATTCCTTAGCAAGAACCTGTAGAACAGCCACACCAATGACCCATGACCTCAGTGTATGGGATTAAAGCAGAGCCTCTTCTCCTCTGCACTCTTTCCTAGCCTCAAGGCAAAGCCTCTTCTCTTGTTCCCCCCGGATGTGCTCTGAAATATCTTATTGCTTCCTGGTATAACATAAACATTATGAATACAATTCTACTTCTATTTAAACTATCTGTTCTGTAGTTCAGTGGGTGATTCTTGGACATACAAGTTGCCATCACATGGGGAATAGATCGGGCATTTCTCTGGCCTCATTTATTACCAGCACATTCAAGTCCTCAGACACAAGTGGCACATTTCCCCCTCCTCCCCAGTAAGGTGACTTCACATATACCATTTAAAAACTTCCTTTCATATGCGATCGCTGTGTGCAGCTGACAGCATCACCTCATCTGCCTGTAAAAGTCCTTCCTTCCAGCAAGTGACAAACGTGATTCACATTTACAGGCAGAAACAACGCAAAGTCATTGTGCAATTTAGTCTGACCTACAATAATCACATCAGTTCAGTCTTTGCTCATCATTTTAATATGTCAGGAACAGTGATAGAGCATCACCATCCACCCAAATGTCCTGAAGCTTCAGCATCGTTACAGACATCCCAGCAGGCATCAGCTAGCAGGTCAAAAACATTCGGTAGAATTTTAACTTAAATCAGAGTTTCTTCTCATACTTTTATAATCAGCAAATATATTGCTATGATTTCCAGTAAGGTACCACATACAATACCCATGCAGAGGCAATATATTAAAAAGTACTACTATTTAGCTCTTATGAAATTAAACGTTACTGCTACTCTTTAGGTCAAATTATCACACCAATCATTGTACCTATTACTAGGGCACTACCAACCACACAAAATTTAGGCTTTGAGTGAAGTTTCAGTTTGGATTTCCAAACCCAATTTCTGCACAGATTCTGCACTGGATGCATGAATGTGCCAGAGCAGGCCCTCCACGTTCTCACACAGAAAGACGTTTATAAACCCAAGCTCAGCAAATCTAGACTTACAAAACACCTGAACAAGAAAAAAAAACATCTCTTCAAGATTCATTGATCACCATTATAATCTGAACTAGGTAGTTCTCTGTGGACCTGCTACCCCTTGACAGAATCAGGGCCATCCTACCACTTTTGAAAAAGCCAAGCATCCAAAGGAGTGAAAAAAATCTCATCCCAAATAAGCAGCAAAGGAATGAGAAATACTTGCTTGAGTGAGGACAGGAAAAAAAATAAAAATAAAAAAAACACACACATGATACTTCTTCGTCATCATAAAGCACCCACAACTTCACATGCAGGTAGGTTGCAGCTGAGAAAATCCTGTCTAGAGGCAACTTTTGACTAAGCCACAAACTAATAAGATACTAAACATGTTCTAACAGCAGCATTATTTGATGAACTGATAAATCCAGAACCTAAGCTTGTCATCACTGACAGTCATTCCTCATTCACCATAAAGAAAGCCCAAATTGAGCAGAGCCATTTGATAGCCTACTTAGTAGCTATTCTGTTACACATCAAATAATCGACTCCACTGCACAGCAGTTAAACTATAACCTTCTTAACAATTCCCTTGGTACCAGCGATTCTTTACAGTCAGTTTGGTTGAGATATTTTCAACAAGCCCTGAATGCTCACAGCAAAACCCCTGAAGGCAGTTAAAGGAATTCAGCAGGGATGCAAAAAACTGGGCTGGGAAATTTAATTTACCTCTGAGATACCCATGCACAGCACACAGAGACCATGATATCTTTTATCATCTCCATTCTTCTATTATTTCTCAGTGTTCGGTATTTAAGTATTACAGAAAAAAAGAGCAAAGGAGGCACAAGTGCGACTGAGCCTTACCTGCCTGCACAGATCAAAAATTAACAGTTATTTAGGACCCACGGATGTACATGTATATTTTCATATTTGCTCTTTTAAAAGTAATATGATAGAAATTACTAAATGCCAGCACAGGCTTTTGTGCCATACTGCTAAAGAAAATACTATCTGTTGCAGGCCTATGGCACATAATGGTAAAGCATTCACTGGCTAGGAGCAGAGTTGAATGCCAGAGTTTGCCTAATGAGCTACTTGTCATTAGCAGCAAACCAGACCATTTGATGGGACACCTTTCTTGTCCATGCATATTCACAGCAGCGCAGATACCCCAAAGGTTAAGAGCATCAAAGATGCCATCGAAGGACAGACCCTGCAGCACCAGGAGCTCCTCACCAAGCGGTACTTTTCTTCCCACATCACTGCAGTTCATGGCCGGGAGTCCCAAGTGACCCAGGACTGCAGGGCTAACACTGCTCATGCATCTAGCTGGCACTCAAGTTCAATAACAGCACCGTCAAAAACTGTTTACTACATCAAAGACAAGTTCTGTGAAACCACAGCACCATCATCTGGTAAAATGTTTGCACTGCTTTTTGCCCTCATCGCCAGATTATTTTGAGCACAAACATTTTTAATATCTCGGTGCCTCAGTGCTTTACATTGCAATGTAGCAACTTTTCTGTAATTATAATAATATATAATATTTTATATAATATATAATTTATAATTGAGGAAAAAGTCATTTTCCCAATATTCCCTTTGCCATTTCACCTTTGTTCTCCCCATCTTTCTAGAACCAATTCTATTATTTTTTTCCTTTTCTGAACATCTCATACAAGATGATTTTCCAAAGCATTACATCTTTCAAGAGAGTACTAGAAAATTCCCCCAAAACAGAAATAAATCCCTACTTAGTTTTGCTATCATAGTGAGAAAGACCAGCCTAACTTCAATAGCAACTCAAACTCAGTCTGTTTACAGCCTGAGGAAAAAAGCAATTTATTGGAAAGGAAGACTAATGGCCAATTCAGTGCACTTTACCTGAACTATTATTTAAAAGGGCTTCTTAGCTGCTAAATAAGAAGGAGACCGATGCTCACTGAAGGTTTAATTCCATCCTGCTTGCTTGCAGTTAGGAGAATGTGATAGCTCCACTTTGTACCTCCTTATCCAAGGCAGCCCCATACACTGTCCTGCATGTGAGGTGGGACAAGCAACAACCCTGTCTCCTTCACTACCAATGACAACCATTTTGCAGTTCCTTGAAAATATGAGCAGAGACTTGTACTTTTCCTTTTTTTTTTTTTTTTTTTTTTTTTTTTTTTTAAGAATTTAGACACAATCTCTAAGCAGTACATAAAGAGCAGACGGTACTTTGTAACAACACAACACCACAATCCCGATTATGAATCTCGGACTTGAACCATGTCAACCATCCATGAATGGGTAGAAACCAACAGTGCCCTCAGAAATCATGCCCAAACTAGACCCGGGCTGAAGTTAAAACAAATAAATAACTGTAGATCTTAAAAACTAGAGTCCCCAAGCAAAGTCAGTTAAGTCCCTTAAAAATATGCCCATTGCTGCTTCCGTAGACCACAAAAATACAGTGCCAGAGATTTAACAGCCATATGCTTGGGTATGTCAGTGGATGAATGCTTTGCAGTATCCCAAAGACTTGACTAGCCAGTCACCAAAGCACATTAAGAGCTGGACATATTTATACATGATTAGTAGCAGGAACCAGGATTAGTACCCTGCCACTGCAGGATGCTCGGTTTTAGCTCACCCCTCTCCACTGTTGTAGATTACATGAAGCTGTGAGTCCCAAACGGAAAAGATGGGCAAAAGGATGAAGATGCTGACAAAAAGAAACAGAAGGATGTGGAACTCGGTAGTCCTGTGTTACTCATGAAAAGCTACTTGGAAACATTTCAACATGTATCTTTCGTTATTAATGGGGGGGGGGCAGGGGGGAAGAAGTTAGGCCTAAAATTTAAAACAAAAAATCATTAAAATTGAATAAAGTTGGGCAAAATAGCTCCTTATCAGCACTGATGTCTTTCCAGAGATTCTGTATCCAGGGGCTGTATCAGGTAATGGGCACAGTCACGACGTTTCAAGAAGTGAAGGATCACCGATAACTTCAAGTTGCAATGCTTCTCCAAGACAGATTTTAGAGTCTGCAGGCATTTATCTCGACTCACTAAAGCAAGTACAACTGTCTTTTGCTATATCCAAACCTGAAGAGCTGCCAGCAACACTTATGCATTCTGTAGAAAACATTCTGCACGACTTCCATCTGGTATTCATCAATCTATCTGCATGTAAGGATGGCATATGTTTGTGTTCTCCAACAACCTAGAGAAAGCAATCAGCTTGCCATCCTTGATGCAAATACCACTTTTTGCATTAGGTATTTTTATTTGGTATATTTTTAATATATTATAAGTTTAAATGAGAATAAAGCTTTTGGGACATTCCCAATGGAAACATGATGGGATTACACCTCTTTTTTTTTCCCCTCATAGTGGAAGTCTGGCTTGCAAATCAAATAATCAGACTACAGAGAAAGCTCCAAGTGTCCTTCACTGATGTACACCATTTGGGGCTGTCGCTTTGGCCACAGTACATAGCATGTTCTGTTTTGATAAAAAAATCCAAATACTTTGTTTTCCTTTATTAATGTTTGCTGCAAGGCTTGAAAAAACACATAGCCCAGTTGTATCTTCCAAGGTTGAATCAGTAAAATCCTGGGTATTTTTATTTCTTTGTTACCCAGTATTTTCTACCATTATTGATAGCGTACACTGGCCAGTCAACTCTGCTGCAGAAAGGCGACCGCTACATCTACACAAAGCAAAACACAAACAGAAACACACACAGTAGCTCCAGCACAGACTGAATGCTTAGAATATGAGCACTGTTGCATTCACAGGGACGAACAAATGGATGATCTGGCTGAACAGTAACACACCACAAGGGGTCAAATTTCTGTCTGATAAATCCATGCTACAACAACAGCATGAGCTAAAGCCCCATGAACTTGGGGTAGGAGTTTGTTTGACATGAAGGGACCCAGGATTTAGTTCCAGGCTTGGAGCACCAACATGGAGCCTTTCTCAAGCGTTGGCCAGCAGCTGTGGAGCAGAGCCCTCATTGCCAAGGAGGCACAAGCTTGGGTTCTGGGGGTTGTTTTTTCTCATTTCTTATTGATTTTGAAACTATTGCTATTAAATTAAGCAAGAAACCCCAGACAATGCTGGAGGAATAGCTAAAGAAAGGAATCCAGCAACTATTAAAAAACAAAACAGCAAAAAACCTCTTGGTATTTTAGATTCAATTGAAAACAGTCTATTTCCCCCCTCCCCTCACAACTATTCTCTTTGAATCCGAAGCCCCAGCCCTGCTCTCTGCATTCCAAGGTATTAAACTCCTCAAAATTCAACTAGAAACACGCAGCTCCAATAGCAAGCTGGCAGCAAAAGCCTACCAACTACAGGGAAATATAATAAAGCTTTCAACATCATCAGCCAAGAACAATCCAATAAGGCTTATTTCTAGGGCTTTGCATTTCACAAGGAGAGTAATTCTTTCCCAGCATGGTCAAAAGCAGCATGCACTGAGCACCAGCACGGAAAACCCCATCCATCCCGTCTTTCCTGGTCTCTCATGATTTCCCAGAGTTAGCTTTGCGTTTATCACTATAGGATGTTCTTCAGACATTTGAACACAAATATTTGTTTCTGAAAACAGACTTTGCTGAGAAACCGAGACTGGGGAGAGAAAAAAAAAAAATCAATTTATCTTAGAGCCCTAAAGAAGTGTCATATGGTAGACACCCGAGCTTGCTCATTCTGTCTCCTGTTACCAATTCCTCATTTTCCGTATCATTCCTGTAATCCTGGTCACCTGTCCCACTTGAAATTCACCTTTCGTGAATGAGGAATCAAAATGGTCTTCTCATCTCTCTATAGTCCTACCTGCACATTGGTGTTAAGACTGAGCTTTGTCCTAGTTCTAAACAACATACAGAGAAATGCTAAATATTAGAATCTTTCCCCTGGACAAAACCCTCCACTCCACCACTTGCTCAGTCAGGAACAACTACTGCAAGGAGAAAAGGCCAGAGCCATAGGTTTGAAGGACATGGGAAAAGATCACGCAGGCTTTAAGCAGAACAGTGAACTTAAACAGCATATTCCTGCAGTAGGATCATAATCCAGATTACACACCACTATTTCTTTTCGAAATAAGATAACTTGAACTCCTTGATGGAGAGCTCTTGTAGAGTTAATTTGTTCTGAGGGTTAACTTCACCAATAAAATTTTACACCAATTCCCCTTTTCAATACAGTCTGCTTCAGATGCCAGCTACTGAAAAATTAAGGCAAGCTTTTGCAAGGTAACAGTGAAAGCCATATTAGGAGCCATACAATGTTGCTATATTAGTTACTGATATTCATATTCCCTTAGGTTTCCCCAGCACAGTGGGAAAGACAAAAAGTACAGTAACAAGCAGTAAAGTCTACAGAAGTAACAGCCCTGTCATCCTCATCCCAGGCTCCCTGCAAACCCCAACCACTGAACATCTCAGCTCCCTGCTTTTCTCCATCCCAAGAAGTGTTCCTATACATTCTTCCTTTCCATATTTTCCTATCTTTGAGAAAAACAGCAGCAAGGTAATTTTCATACAAACAAGGCAGTCTTCCCATACATATACAACTCTCCAACCCACTTATTTTCTAATTCTCGGAAGAAATCTATACTGCCTCTGTTTACTTCTACCATACTAATGTTTTGGAACAAGAGAAACAAGAGCTATTGATTTCACTTATACATGCCCATTATTCTCTTTTCAGCATGACATACTCCAGGAAAATGAATAAAAACCAGCAGCAGTGCTTTATAGCAGAACTGTATTAATGATTGGGAGACCAATCGTGAATTATCGATCTGTTAAGTATGAGCCAGCTAAAAACAAAAACAGAAGATAAGGCCTCAAGACGCATATTTGCTCAATTTATTAAAAACAATATATCAAACTGTAGCAGCATCCGTGTTCAGTCGTGTACTTTGAAGAAGCAATTAAGCCTTAATAACTTGAGACCTCCTTCCACCCTCTGCTATTTTACCACCTACATTTTACAACAAGAATTACCAAGCTATAGGTCCCTCTATAATATGCAAAGGTCCCTCTGTAACCCTGACAGCCATTCTCACCGTCAAAGTCAGAATGGATCAGGAATTGTTTCTATTTCTCCAGTCTCGTCTCTCATGCAAACACATGGATTTAAACATTTACATGACTATTTATACTTCATTGGAGCATCTGCAGCTCGTACCATAAATACAGGCCTAGCCTGGAGGAAAGGCAGTGACCAAGAGCTGCAGGACTGCGTTCTCATTGGTCACAGCGCCCCACGCTCACTGCTCCATCCTAAGGCGCCAAAGTCCAACAGGGAACAGTCTGACATCAAATACATCATCCAGAGAAATGCATCCCATCCACACAGAAGTTTATCAGAAACATGGACTTTCTCCCCCAGCACATAGCACTAAGGAGACTTATTTCTGAAGGGCCCAAAGATTTGATGCCCTTAAGGAGGGGGAAAACCGGGCTCCAAGAAGTGTTCCGACTCCAGGACACGCTGCAGGCTACTGCAGGGGGAAATGTGCCATGCTGTTTTCTTTTACCTAGTTCAGATTGAGACAAACTGTTGCAGCAACCAGGAGATGCTGCCCCTTAGAGCCAAAGTGGTACCTATCAACCTGCCTGCGAGACCCTCACCTTGCTCTGGCCACATCTGAGCTCAACAGGACACTGCCATGAGAAGAGACTGTTTCTCACAGTCATTTCTTCTCCAAGATGTGGCAGGATGCTGAATCCTTGGATTAACAGACTGGAAAAACACAAACACCTCCTGAAATTAGGAAAGCACCTGCATTTTTCCAACCAGGCTTACTGAAAGGGCCTTTTGTTGCAAGCCTATGCTCAGTTCCATGATCCTGCTTCCAAGACACAGTGCAACTCCAGGTAAAACTTAGGCTTTGGGAATGAAGAAAATGCTAGGGTTTGCTTACGCTCCGTGGGCTTATGGCAGCATAAAGCATTTTGCAACGAAAAAAAACATAAAGACCAAGTGGATGCAGATTGATCTAAGGGCTAAACGAGCAGCAGTGTTTTTTCTTTTCTCCTCCTCTTATTAGTAAGCTGGGTTGGCACATGCTACCTCACATGCTATGGCCAGAGCTGTTTAGATGAGGACCAGGCCCACTCCAGCTTCCAGAAGCATATGGGTCCCATTAACAGCTTGCTTTGGAAAGGCATAGGAACACTGCAAACAATGCGTCTGGAAGAGGCTCTCCCTAGGAAGCAGTCTATTGTATCCAAGAAATCCCACACTGGAGTTTTCAGTGCACCCTCTATTAGCCCGGGTGACAGCTCTACTGCATTTTACTACAGGTTTTATTTAATCCCTTGGGGCCAATCTGAGATGTGGCCTGACCAGTGCTAAGCAAAGTACCTTTAATTTATCTGGCCATGGAGACAGAGGAAAGGTTTGGTGAACACCAACAGCCAGCTCTGTTCAAATAACCAGCATGTTGTCTCTTCCTGAATACATTATGCTAAATCTGCATGTAAATGAGAAGAGTATAAATAGAATTGGGCATTAACTGACATTAGACTTTTTTTAATGGGGAGGTGGTGGGGGATGTTGTTATTAAAGGAGTTAAATTCCAACATCTGTTTCTAATTCTATCATCTTATTTGTCTGTTTATACCTACAGGCTTTCAAGACATCATTCAACACTGCTAATTAAAGCTGACAGGTTTTGTTCACTGTGATGCTTTCTCGTGTCCCTGCAAGCTGCTTACTCATGTCATTACTGTCACTGCAGGTGACACAGCTTCTCACTGATGGCAAGATGACATGAGACCAGAGCAACACCACAAGGGGTGAGAAGAGGTTCACCTTGTCCCCTGTCAGATAGCAGGAGGAGGAAGTGATGGATGGCATCGCTCTGTCCTCAAGCCTTTGTCTCATCTCCAGGCTGGGTTCACAATCTTCTAATTTTCTACTGTGGCTGACTTAAAACACAAAATTCATGGCAATACTTCCCAGCAGATTTCCAAAATGCCACAGAAATGGGACCCCAATAATGTGATTCTAATTATATTTGGATAAGACATGCCATGTTAGACATACACCTTCCGAGGTTACTCAGCAGTAACAATCCCAGCTGCAGTTATGCCCGAAGGAAACTGCTATTTGCAGTTCAGTAAAAATAGCACTTTGCCAGCTCAACACAGCAGTATTATCTGTGCAAGGAGTTGAGGTCGACAAAAGCATTTGCAGAAGGGGCTAATTTAGTTCAGATAAAACAATGGATCTTACAGAAGTCACAAAGCCCAACCAAACTATTCATCACTTCACATTCTGGACTTCAGACTTCACAGGCAGATACATGTGTAGACATTATTGCTTAGCCAATTAATTAAAAACAACCCCTAAAGAAGGGGAACAAGACCAAAACACCATCACCCACATGCTTAGTATACTGGTGAAAGGTTCATCAGGGACAGCCAGGAGTGCAATGCCTGACTCAAGTCTTTGCATCTACCTGTGGGCCTGGCTCCCTGCTTGACGTATCTAGATATCTCTGCGGTAGAAACAACCACACAACCTACACGCTGCTCTGAAATCCACTGGTTTTAGCAGTAGGAATAGCTTCGTGTCCCAGGTTGCCATGATCAAACATATCTGTTGCATGAAAATCACCTACTACCAATTTGAGCACAAAGCACAATTTACCCAAATTACCTATGTTGATCAGCTTGACCTCCTGAAATGCAACATTAAATATGGCACAACATAACATCAATGACATCATACCAGAACTCACAGGAGAGTCAAGTAGATCTAAAAAAACTGACTTTTCCCCTATGATGAGAGAAGGGCTTAGTTCTGGCATGTATCTTTGACAAGCAATATTCCAGCAACTACTGTATTACATATGTTAGGAAAATAATAATATTTCAAATACTTACACAAAACAGATTAAAGTACTTCTCTCAACCCTCTTAGCAAAATAATCAAAGAAAAAATTAAGACAATTCTTAGCTTCTTTTGTCTATAGCCATGCTTTTATAGTTCAATACACAAAACCATCATGACAGATATGCAAATCTGGTATTTTGAGGCAGGAAAGGTGAATTCGCTATGTATGAAAGGTTGAAGCTTGATCTTTAAGCAGCCTGCAGCTGCTTTCTGTCATCTTTGTTTCTCACGATTCAATAAGTAGACCCGTACCTTCAAGAAAATGATGATTTTACCCACACAAGGGGAAAAACAGATCTCCAGATTGAGCCAAGAATTCACCTTTTCTTTGCAAGAACCTACTTTGGCACTTCATCAAAACAGAACTTGTGGAATAGCAGGAGAGCTGTTAACTCCTCCCAAGTTCACAGATGCTCTATTCCTTTCCATTCACTCTTCCTCTTTGGAAAAGGGTCAGGTTCCTGCAGGCTTGTAGACACAGCCCATTCCAAGAGAGGTCCTAGATTAGGCTGCTATGGTTAAATCAATTAAAGAGGAAGGGGAAAGTGTTACAGTTGTAGAATAAGTTCCTTAGAAATATTTCTTTGGACATTTATAATGCCAACTTAAATACAGTATCATCAAAAAAAGGAAACACATACACACACAAGCAAACATTTGATCTACAGCAGCCAACAGAATAAAAAGCATAATAGAAAAATAAAGCAATTTAGAAATGCTTTACGGATGTGAATGTGCTGCATTTCCATTTAAAATGCTGAGCTGCTCATCTAAACGCAATAGATAACGACCCAGAAGCGAGCCTGGGCACTCCAAGAAATTGGTCCGATTTGAAAATGTCAGGATCTGGTTAGCAATTCAAATGACCATGGTGGTAATTACACCTTTTCATGTTCCAACATGTTGCACTGCATCAAAACTGACATAAATGCCTGGTTTTATAATACGACAGCATGGAAATAAGTGTCCAAAGTGATATGAAAATGTACTAGTAAGAGATTAATAACTGTTCTTCTAGGAAGAAAGATGGCTCTTTTCAACCAGTATATTAAAAAAAAAATCTTCTCTGATAGCTTCTCTCCTTGAGAGGAATTGAATTATAACTCATAAGCTATAATCACTGCTGTCAGAACCAGTCAGAATATTTGAAGAAAAGTGGGAGGAGAAACAGAAAAGGGGCTGAGGGAAAAACAGCGCAATCTTATAAGTAAGTTCCGAGAGCTACTACTTAAAGGCTCCCTTCCAACATTTTGTTCTCTCCCACACAGGGGAGTAGAACATGTTTCAAATGTTTTATTTTGATCATAAAGTAGATGAATTATGTGGCTAGGGAGCAGTGCATCATGAGTAACGCACTCTGCTCTACAATCTTTGCTACCCATGTGTCACTTTGAAATATGGGCCTAGAGCAATATGAGTAAGGGAAGCTTTTTTCTTTCTCTGGGAGAAATGAGGAGAAAGGTTCTCTGAAGTCTAACATGCCCCCAAAAGTCTGTTGACAAAATAAAATAAAATAAAGCAAGTAATGTTTTTAGTGGTTTTCTAGTACAGCAGCCAAATGAGAGTTACTCAACTGTCTCCTGGCTCCAGGATAATTTTAAAAGAGATAACCATTTAACACATTTATGTACCTTCTCAAAAGGACAAACGGGGTGGAGACAACTCACATGCCAGGAGCAGCTTCAGCCCTGCTTTGTCCTCTGCTGGATCACAACCTGCTCTGGCCACACACATGCCAGCAGTGACCACTAGCTGCTGTGTCTCATGGGCAACATGTCAAAGCCTTGAACACTTACGGTCATATCCAGCTGCTCACCTAATACCCTGTCCAATGATCAATGCGTGACAATCTCAGCCGCCTAAAGCAGAAAATAGCAACCCTATGGGAGATCATTTCCCAGTCTTGAGAATGAGCACAGGCCAGCAAGGAGCCCAATATTGCACTGAGAAACATGCTTTTTCTTATATGAAGATAACATGTTTTATTATCCCCTTTAATTATTACCTTAATTACAACAATACAGCTTAAGAAAGCTTCCAGGAACCAGCTCATCTCCTTATTACAACTGGCTGGTGAAACTTTATTTAGACACCTCTCTACTTTTGAGAAGTGGGGGCATATTTTACCTGTAAAACCTTACACACAAAAAAAAGTGCAAGAAATAGGTTCAAAGCCACATGCTCATGTCCTGATCAAAACTTGCAAACACCACCACTATGTCCATGTATGATCAGACTTTAAAGAGCTCAAAGATGTTAGGAAACGGCAAGTATTTGTGTGCTGGGAGAGATGTTTAACATGTTGTAACCAAAACCGCAGCCTAAATACATTCCAAAGCTTTTTCCAAACTTCAGGTCCTCTGCCAATAGGCTATACCTGCTCAGGTGCAACTTCTCCCTGCCCCTCAAATCTACCTGCAAATGCTGCTCCTTTTAGCACTCTGGATCCAGTTTTTGTGTCCCTGAAAAAACAGGCAACCCTGCCAGCATCGTCTGTTCACAGTAATAGGAACAGTCCACAGCAGTTCCCATTGATTTGTTTCTGTTTAGCATCTACTTTGTCACAACGAGAATCATCAAACTATTCCTCTCCATTTCAGCTCTTGTAAAGGTAGATTAAGTATGAAGAGAGCAACAGAATATATTGCTCAATTACCTGGGAAGACTGGTCTCAGATCAATGCCTCATGTCTTGGCAGTTTCTGAAAGTTCTGCTCTGAATAGGAGACTGAACAGGAGAGAGTCAAACAGTAAAACTCCAAGCAATAGAAAGCACATCTGAGAACAGTTTTAAATGGATTTCTTCACATTAGTATTGCAATTCAAGTTCCTTGCAATGAAGTCCAAGTAGACATGAGAGAAGCAAGAGCATTAATTTATAAAGAGCAGGTGATTGGGGCACAGGATCCTGTTCTGATCCATTTCAGACTCACCCACCTGCACTGAATTCACTAGACTGCTAAGTCTTCTATCCAGGTCATTCATTCAGTATAAAAAGAATTTTGCTTGTAAAAACATTTGTCTCAGGCTGACATTGACTGAGAAAGATACAAAATTCATAATGGATCTGCAAGTCCTTTCAGCTATACGTGAACCTGAACGTACCCAGTATTGCACAGAACTGTCCTTTTGACCAAATACCATCTTACTTAAGTATAGAGAACAGCATCACTCACAGGAATGATAAGTGTTAAGGCTTAGACCAAAAGCTTCTTGAAGTACAGCTTGATTCCACACAGACCTACCCAAAGGACAGCCTCACAGCTGTGCATTACAAACAGTAAGAGCAAGTAGTAGTAAAAATAAAAAAGCAAACACTGTATTCCCAGTGGATGAGTATAGTCTACCAACTTAAAATGAAGATGTCTGAAGCCAGCTTCAAGTAATATGCTAACAAGCATTTTTGTGTGCAGCTGTTTTATGTTCCCACCGAATAATGCCATCAAAACTGAATTCAAATGTCTCATCACTGCAGAGCCTGAACTTGACTAATTAAAATTAACCACATTGCTGAGGTCGCAAGTTTTTTGCTTTGGACATTAGCAAGTTCTGGTTAAAGTTCACTTCATCAGGCAAAATAACAAATGTCTGTGTTCAAAAAGCATGCACAATACACTTCCTTAATATACTATTGGCTTGAGGGAGATTTAGGGAGTTGCATGAAATTTGAAACCCACCATAGCAATCCTCAGCCGTGCTACAGAAACACAGCAATACACAGGTAAAGGAGTCATGTTAACTGAGCTCAACCTTAGCTGAATTATGACTCAATGTATTACATCACTTGATATGGAAATAGCTTAATAACTAGTATCAATTGGATTTCATTTTGTATAAATGCAAATATTTTAATTGAGAAAAACAGTGTTAACTACACTTTTTTCAGTATTCATTATGTATTACTAGGACTGCTACATCTTCATGTTCCCCGAGTTGCAAATAATTTTTTCATAAATCAAACAAAACATCAGACAATCAGGAGAACTCATTTCTAAACTCTGAAAACACTTTGAGACACCGCAAGAGTTTTTAAATTTTTCCAGTTACCTTTTTACTTACAACATAAATGGGAAAATTAAAATCCTCACACAGAAAATATAGATGAGGTTTCTTGGCCTGTTCTGCACAGAAAGCCAGACTAACATATGGCACAGAATTAAAACGCTGAACCTACCTGCAGTGCCCTGACAGCCAGGAGGTGCTGGGAAGGCCGACACAAGGTGCACAACAAGCAGTGGTTGTCACTGCACCTGCTGCTCCGCTCTGCTGCTGCTTCCTGCAGTCAGGTCCCCATCACTATGGGCCTCTGGGCATCACTGCAATATGAATAAATACTTAGGTGAGAAGCTGATAGTTTTAAAGACCGTTATTTCCTTGGTAAGGAATGGAAATCCATGCTAAAGCATTCCCATCAGAATCATCAGTTCCTGTCTGAACACAAATTTACTCACTGTGTTTCTACTGTCCCACATGAATATCAGCAATTTATTTTTTTAGTGTAATGGCACCAGCAAACTCTGAAACCTGCTCAATGAAAATAAACTCCTTATGTCACAAAGTAAAAAAACTCCTTTTACCAGGTACTGATCTAATTACTGCATGCATAAAGCTAATCAGTGTAACTATACAGTTTAGAAGTGGATGCCGGGGACTCACAGCTCAGCACAGACAGTACTGCCATAGATGCCAGCTGTAGTTCAATTCTGCACTTGATAAACTACAGTTTTCTGTGAACAATATTGGTTTAAAATTCTTATTTTAAATTCAGTTCTTCAAACAACAGCTGAGGGGAAGTCCCTACCATTTGCACTCCTAGCAGGTACTCAAAAGCTTTTAAGCTCTGAGGACGACAGTTTCATGCACTGAGGTATATCAGCAAAGAACTAGGTTTAGAAATCCAAAGATCTCTTCTGTGGGTTTATTTTACCACCACAACACAAACTTGTCCACTATGCAATATTTTAGCATTAAGATGTAAACATGCTAAAGAGTCCTAGCCATAAAGATCCTGTTTGGGGAAGGGGAATGAAGTGTCCCACAAGGCACCCAGCAATTCTACGTGTTGGGAACAGATCAGATAACATTTCTGTCCCTTTCTGTGGGGAGCATGAGAAGAGAGACACCCTCTCTTCGCATGAGAAGGGACACAGTGTGACAGCCTTCACTATACTCTAGGGTAGGCAAAAATACTGAGACTTCTTAGAAATTCACTGTGTATGATCTGGGAGTACCAGCCTTCCCTTCACTCAGTTAATCCAGCTTTGAGCTCAAATACAGTGACACTGTCTTGCACACAGGCTCAGCAGCCCTGGTAGAAACCTCTGACATTTCTGGCTGGGTATTCTGCTCTCACCAAACGCGTGCGATGCTCACGTAAAGCCTCTTGGCTGCTCGCTTCCCCAGCCATCTGCAAAGCTGGCACACAGCCGACGCGCTAGGTGACATGCCAGCTCTGTTGGGGATCACATGCCAACAATAGGTGGCTTTAAACACACTGCCAGCACATTCATCACTGCCCTCCTGCCTTCCAGCCCCTCCTGCACAGACTCAATGGAGGCAGGAACAACCATTTAAGAACAAGAAGTCCATCTCGAGCCCTCTCAGACTCCAGACACAGGTCATTAGTGCACATTTCAAAATGAAGTGTGCATCAGGAGCCCAACAACTACACAAAATCCTGCCCCTCGCAAGCCTGGAAACTCAACAGCTGCAAACACACATATGGGCTGTCTGCAAAAAGTGCTATAAACCCCAGAGTGAACCCTCTTTAAAATGAAAATGCCTCCATGCTGTTCAACACACAGCAGATTAAAGCCGCTACAACTCTAACATAGTGCTTGCGTGGGGAGGTTTAACACATTTAACACATAGTTGAAATTTGGAACAACACTTCTGTTTCCACAAGCAAGATAAGCTTTCCAGTGAACTACTTTACTGCTAGAATATGATTGAGAGGGATGTAAATACAACTAGCTCTTCTACTGCTTCATCCCTGTGGTGGTTAAAACCTGAGGAAAAGAAATGACAGCTTTACATTTTTAGGTCTGCAAGTCTTCATGCCTCTCCCTCATCCCCAAACCAGCACTCCCTGCATGGGTGAGGGGTTGCCCATACATCACCAGCAGGGAATCTGGAGAGAAGGGGCACGCACTTCCAGAAACCCCTGGCCTGCGGACAGGGGACATCTCTATTTAGTCACCAGGCACAGGAAATTTCAGGGGGCTGGAAAGGACTTTAATTCACTTCTCACTTGCATTTAAGGAACCAGTGAGGAAGAGAGAGAGAGGTTGCAGGTTGGAGAAATTCTCCTGAGGACCTGGCCCTTGTGCCAGGTTTTATGTCATCGCTCTAGATGAAGCTATGGGCAACAAAGTGGACAGCATCAGGCCCTGGCTTTTGAGGCGAGACAGGCACACATCTGACAGGTCCTGTGGCTGGCACAGGCAGAGCATATTTTAAAAATTATCCTCAATGCTAACAGCAATAGTACAGGGCAGATCAAATCACACAACATTTAAAAGCAAAGACGATGGCGTTCCAGGACACACACGGCCTTCCTCCAACTTGGTGAGACCCAGCCTGCTCACATAAATCCAATTGCCCTTTTTTTGGCAGAGATTTCATGAATATATTTGATTTTTCTCAGTTACATGGCACACAAAGGTGCCAGTTTTGAAATATATTTGAACACAGAGTACAAAACAAAATGCTTTCCAGGTCTGAATTAGGAGCTCTATCCTTTCTGACAAAGCCCTTTTGAAAAGGCTCAGTCTCAGAACCACCACCTAGTTTAAGTCCCCTGAGCACCACCATAAAAAGCCTTGCTGTGCATGGGGACCTGATCCAAGAACAGCAATGATCTGCTCTAGCTGAGCCCATTGTGTCCTGAAGAGAGAGCCGCTTGCAGGCAGAGCATTTCATCTTACATAACGCAAGACCATGGAGTTTAGATCAGGTGCACAGCAGACTACACACCTGGATCTTGTCTGCTTCAAGAGCCCATGCAGTAGTGGTCACTATTTACGGGTGTTGCAGCTCACTGCTGGGTATGGTTGAACATTACTGACTGCACTCAAGTGTTTCAATGGAAGGGCACTTCCTCTCATGATTTACTTATGAAAACTACAAGAGCGGTGAAGAATATCCCTGTATTTGCAGATCTAGTCATGAAAATTAATTTTGAGTCTTCCCACAATTGTTTTATGCTTTTGGGCACTGGGGCAACCATATTAACTTATATCAGCCATTTATAAAATCGTTTTGTTTCTGAAGTGTCACCTATGCTTTCTCCTCAGGAAACAGGCCTTTCACAAGGTGCTTTACCAATGACAAAAAAAGTCATACCCCTGTCCTGTGGGGACAATTATGTGCTCCTACAGCAGAGGAAGGAGAGACCACAAAGCTCTGTGGTTTCCATCTGCAACTACTTTTGGCTGGGCTATTAGAGCAGACAGGAGGCGAAGTCTCTGGAAACACTCAGCGGGTACAGCACCTGCCCAGGAGCGCCAGCAGGTAACCTAAAACCAGCGAGGTTAATCCAATTTGCATCCTGTGCATCCGGAGCCCCAGGATGAGGGAAGCAATCTAGCAGACTGCTTTCCCGTTCATCTAAGAACCAGGAGGAGAGCTGGGCTAGGACACAGCTCACTTTGGCCTAACTCTGGCAATAAAAGTCTCAGGATCTTCTCCTATCCACCAGGGCATAATTTGCATTCACCATATGTGGCTGCTCAAGCTGGGGAGTTTTCTGCAATATCTGTATTTATCTCCCAACTGAAATCTTACTGCACATTAAGCTAAATCCCTTCCATTCTTGCTATTTGTACACCATAATTACATTACAGATTTCATAAACTGAAGCTGTGAAAAGCAACAACCCTGGTCTGTTTGAATGGGAGCAGATTATGCTTGTTCTGAATTCTATAGAATTTATTTATGTTTGCATGATTTGCAAACCGCTGTGGGGAATAGGATTACTGTAACCACATTTGTTTGATTTTTCAAGTGCTTTTTTTCCCCCATCACGCAGCAGATAACATCTGTAGTGCCCATGCTGTCACATACAGAGCTTCCACTCATCTTTAGATGACCCTCCTATTCGTCAGCTAAAACTTCAGAAACCCTACCCAGCACCACTGCTTCATGGAGTCCTATCCTGCTGCTTGGATGTTCCCTCTGAGAAGGGAATTATATCTGCAACTCAAGATGGAAAAACTTCTCATTTCAAGGCCATATAAGCCTTTGAAAAGCAATTGGGAAGCACCTGTAATTACAATATCTGACCTAGAGGTTTACTTTAAACTCTGCAGAGAACAAAATCCAGAGTACTGTCATTTTTAGACAATTGTTTGCTTTTACAGAAGATTTTTTTAAGTGGCTTCCTTCAGAAGTAAGAGCAGTGAACACCCAAAACAAGTATTTTGGACAAGTAGAGTTCCCAGACCAAAGTCTACATTAGTGGTGTTAATAAAAATATGCAGACAGATTACACACAGCCGCATGTCACAGCCTGGTAGGATAGCTTTTCAGAACACAAAAAGCAATCAAAGCTCATAGTAGAACACAGAAGACTCCATACAAAAGCAGGCTTTAATCTAGCATATCCATAGCCACAGAGGTGGTAGGCGGAAGTTACTCAGAAGGAGGAAACCCACACAGTTCAAAGCATTTACTGAAAGAATTACTGAAGAATAACCTAAACCATAGTATTAAAAAGGCAAATAAATATATTTTAATTTAATGTAAGCATGCTGAGTTTAAGACCATATTTTCCACAGATTAAAACAAGACATTCATGACAAGTTATTACCAGTAAAGCTTTCCAGATATCCAGGAAAAGGCTTGAGAAACAACAATAATGCCCAAAGTAACTATTCTCTTAACCATCCTCTTCCTTACACTCCTCAGAAATTCAGACCAATAATTTTCATCTTCCTCAGTATAAATAACAGGTACAACAAACAAAACAAACTTCCACTAGTTTTACTGGGAGCAACCAGGAGAGCTCCATTACTGACTATAGCAACCATCTACCCCTCTCTCATCATTTATTCTGTTCATTGCTTATTATGATGGTTTGGAATTAATCACCCTTTTTCTAAGGAAATTGTTAGTATGAAGGGTTAAAAAGCTACTCATAATAAAAACTAATGTATAACACAGAAAATATTCCTTCTAAGTATCTTCTCCAAGGGTGACACTTACAAACTTCATTCTTTCCTGGTAAAAACTGGAATACTTTGCCTAAATATATCCAATCCACTGGATACATTCGGGGCTTGGAAATATTATTTGAATAATCATAAAACCATTAATAAATTAACAGAACTAGTATTATTACAGTAATATTACAGTGTCAGAAGGAACTTCACATTACTTGCATATAGCCTCTGCAAGAAATGGTCACATTACTATATAAATTGCCCTTTTAAAAATAAAAAAAAATAAGCTTTTATTCTTACTTCTAATGGTAACATTCGTCCTTGGTGCATTATATCAACTCAAATTTCTCACTAAGTGATTTCAAGTTTGTCCCTGCAGTTGGGCAAGAAAGTAGAAATTTAACAGCTATAATTGCGAGCAACTTCATTAAAACAAAGGTATGTGCCTGAAAATAATTTTATCTATTTTAAGAAACACCATCTTAGTACAACTAAATACAACTATGCTAGACAGACAGCAATAGTCAGAAAAAGACAGAAGAGTCATCCCTTTCCCAAAATAATTTTCCCATAAACGTAAGTACAAATTCATTTTGTATATTAAAAAAATGACATAATGGAGAAGAAAATATCCAGGAAGTAGATTTTGCAGTTGATAAAAGTAGGGTCAAGGTATAACAACTGTAGCTATGTCTGAATATTACTAACCAGAGCCTATTTTCTATTCACAATTTGGGGGGAAAAAAAAAAAAAGAACTATAAAATACATATCTTGAACTCTTTAATAAAAACGCCCAGATTACAGGCTGTTATGATACAGAAAGCCTGCTTGGGTCCAGATAGATATATGAAAGCAAATATGGTAATTTTTATCACTTCAATGTTTGGAAGTCACTTCAAAACCGCTTCTGCGAAATACAATAGTGTCAGTGAGCACAGGAGCAAATGAGTCCTTCAGCTCATCACCCACTCTGCCATAAGGGGAACATTTTTCCTGCTTCTGCCATAGCCACCACTTTCAAAATTTAAACCTTGGGCAGGAAACGAAGGGGCAAGGAGAAGGCAGTAACAAAACTGTGCAAATGCGAGAGCACAGGAATCTATCTGGCTGACTGGATCACAGAAATGAAGATTATTTGTATCATTTCCTGGTGAAATAAAATACCAAAGGAAAAAACTCAAAAGTTTAGTCAAAAAAGAAAGTTTCAGATGCTAACTTGCATTTTACAATCACACTCAACTTAAATCAACATGACAGCTTGCTAGAAAGCAAAATTTTAATTTTTATTCTTTCAGCCGAACTAATTCAAGGAAGCCAGCACAAATTCTTCCAAATTTTGATTTAAATAATATTTGGAGTAATTAATAATCCTTGTTCTGCCACTGATATTTTCTTAGTCGTGCTGATAGCGCTCATGAACCCTACAGCAGATGCTGTAAAGTAATAAACTGTTCCATTTCACAGAATACAGGATACAGAACTGCTGCTGCAGTTTGACATATCCCTCTCACCAGTCCCATTCCCAAGACAAAGATCAAAAACCTCAGGAATTCTGATTTACAATGGCAGAGACCAACACTTACACAGCCTCAAAACAAATGTCAATTTATTTTGCAGGATGGGGCACCAATATAACGAACACTAAATTTAAAGAAAGTACTCTTATTTATATGGCTGAAGTAGAAAACCTATCCAAGCAGAAACCTCTAACTGATCATCCTAAAGCAATGAAGTCCCTTAATGTTTTTGTCAGAGTTTCTTGCCCAACACAGTCTAGAACTTCCCCCATTTCCAAAGTATTTTTCAGATTTACCATAAATAAACAACACGTTTTATAGTTAAATGATAGTTGCATCCCCAAATAATTCCCATTGTCAGTAGAATCTTGCGAACCTTGAATCAACTTAAAGAGAATAAATCCTTGGGCTTTATTTAGTTTTTTTTTTTTTTTTAAGTGGTTGAGGCTTCCTTAGGTCACAAAATAGAGATCCATAAAGGCAAATGTGGATGTTCAGGGTACCGGCAGTGATGGAAGTGGCCACTTAAAGCGCTTTAACATCTCTGAATCAGACTGCCCCACAGTTGCCTTCTTTACAGGCAACAGAACTTGCAAAAATAGCAGGTGAAGTAAAACAGCCCAGGTTTTTAATCCAGCAGAACTCAAATGGCATCATCTCCAGGAACCCTTTATACCTACCACTTCACACAGGAAATAGGCATTTAAATAGCAAACAAGGTTTAACATTATAAAGGTGAGCAGGGCTGCTTTTCAGGGCAAGTATCAGTCTCCAGCCACTGTGGCCTAAGCAAGAGAGTGGGTTCCTGTACTTTAAGGATGGCCACGTGCTCTTTTGCGAGTGGGCCCAAGCGTGCTCTGGTTTTACTCCATGCAACTGGCAAGCTGGTGAGCGATCATGCTAGCCAAGCTCTGAGCACCACCTAATCACACTTCTCTTTCAGCAAGGCTTATTAGCTTCGTTTCAGTGTGAGTTACTCAGTGAGACAGTTTTCAGCTCTGACCTGATCCACATGTGGTCTTCATGGTCTCATGTGCCTTTAGATAACTCTCCGCTTCAAAAGGAGCAAAGCAACTTTCTCCAAACTGCAAAGAACTTCCCAACACAAAGCTACTTGTTTGCTTACTAGAATAAAAGGCCTGTTTCTCAACCCTGGTTTTAAGAGTAGCACTTGCCAAGGGCAGTGGTTTCTGTGATCTTAACATCAGGGTCACAACAGATTTAACCCACATACACAAGGGCCCACAGGCTGCAGAGCAGTCAAACCACTAGCACATGGGGAGCACAGAGAGAATCAGTTGCACATCAAAGAACTCCCCAGCTGCAAGAAATTCAAGTTCAGCAGCTCATTCAACTGCCACATGACTGTTACAGTTCATATTCAGAACAATCACAAATGTTTTGGTTGTCTAAATATGGATAATTTATAGCAAATTCATCTAGAAGACAATAATAAAAGTTTCAATATTGCTTCTTTTGTTATTAGAAAGCACTCTCATAAAAACAAATTTTCTTGACTTTTAGTAATTCATCATTTGGTCCTGTTTAGTGAAGAGGTCTAATGCAAAAAAAAAAAAAAAAAAAAAGTCAGTATTTAAAGCTCTCTGCAATCAATAAAAATTCTATTAAAACATTATGGAAAAGCACAAGCATTTGCCTATGTTCAAAGTGATTTTTTTGTTTGTTTTTTAAAAAAGCACTGACATCTTCTGGCCATCAAAGCATGTAGGGATTTTAATACAGTGCTTTGGCCAAATGCTAACCATAGTTTGCTGCTCTTCTCAAGCAGTCAGTTTTATTTCTAGGCATAAAGCTCAAAGTTTAATTTCTGGTTGAGGAGACTACTGGGTACATTGATTGACTCCATGGCTCCTCTTGCACACAAAGCTGTGCAGAGCAGTTAGAGAACCTTACCTGGCATTTCTACATTGCTTTTATATTGTAAGAAAACCTGAACTATATTGCAGTTAAATTATGCTACTTTCTTATGGTTAGTCTTTAGTGAACTATTATAATCCTTAGCCATGGTTTTGCAGGGCTGGGGATATTCCTTTAAGCTGCTGATTTATGTTTTTAATTGAACTTGAACTGAAAGAGCCAAACAGATTTTTACATCTTTTCAGCAATAGCATCAATTACATGGGTAACATTCCTGCTGCAAAGAACTGGATTGTTCACTCATTCGTGTATCCCAGAGCAATCCTAACAAACCAAAATCAGTGGAAAAGGTACAGGAAGCTCTAGCACAAAGGTGACATCTGACTACTTGATCCTATGTAGTGTCTGCAGATATTGTGCATGCGTGAAATGAAAAACTTTATTTCCCCACTTATATAAGCTAGTTTATAAATTATATTTAGTAAAGTAAAACAGTAAAAAAAAGAGAGAATAACCTCCAAATTAACACTTTTAGAGCAAAGTCGTAACTTACAGCCTTCCAGATTTCAGAACTTGTAACCTCAGTATTTGCCGTATTCTTTGTACTTCTCCAAGCACATCACAAGTTAAATTCTGACAACCACATGGTGGTTTTTAAAAAATGGTATTTTAAAAAATCTAGTAAAAGCAGAGAAATTCTTTATGCTTTTGCTGGAAAAGGGAACAAAAAGCTAAATTTGTGAGAAAAGATTATACAGCAGGAGAAAAAAAAAAAAAAACCTCAAAACAAATTGAATGTTACCTAGAGAGGAACTGCTTCCAATTTGAGAGTGCGTTCACGTCTTGTGGTCAGTCCCTGTGTCTTCTGCAAGAGCCAGTGACAGGGCCTCTGCCTTCCAGCCTCCCTGGCTAGTGCTTAGAGACACCTGACAATATTAAGAAATATTTCTGTTGATTTTATGTATTTTGGAGAAAATATTGACCTAAAGAGTTCAATTATTTTAAGAAAATGCATGTACGTCTTATTAGTCTTTCACAAAAGATTTATGCTTCCAAACAGTTGTTTTTAAAGGCACTGTTCATGCATTAAAATGAACTAAATTTCAGAACAGGTTCCCTCTCACACAAAAGACCCCAAACCAAAGGCCACATTCATGTCAGGAAAGAAATCTAGTTTTATTTTTGCCAAAAAGCAAGAGCAAATTTTATGTGTTAGCAAACCTTACTTTCATTAAATGCTTACCTAAGATATGTTCTTTGATACATTTTCCTTTAGGTTTTCACTTGAAATACAGACTTTTCTGGTTACCATTCAGTACAAGGCAGAAGCAGAGATTCCTGACCTTAAAAGACTCATTACAAAACAAAATTCCAGAGGACTCTCTTTCAAACCCATTTCCCTACATATACCTTTATCCCAAAAGCTTCATGAACAGATAGCTTATATGTATGTAAACAGAACAACATCTATATGAAGAGCTACTAAAGTGAACAAGGATTTCTCAAGTGTAAAAAATGACAGGGAAGGGTGGCAGATTTTATGCTACAGGAAGCATGAAGAGGATCAAAAGCTCCAGAACTCAACACAGAGGGTAGTCAGCTACAGACATGTAACTCAGCACTGCACAAAGTGGAATGACCATTATTTTATGGGAGGAAAAGCATGATTCAACTGGCAACACAGTCATGCATCTAGAACAACCAAAAGATTCATTTAGCAACAGACAAATGCAGGTATTATGTATGAACCAGCAGGGTGGTTACACAGTTCTACAATACGTATATGCCTACATATGTGAAATACACATATATGGATGTACGCATAAGTGCATATAATTGTACAATTGTGTGCATATAATCTTTTGTATTTCAGAATTAAATTGTATAGAGTGGGCTGCTATTTGGACATTGTTTTAAAACTGCTAAAATGTGCATTTTTAAATATGGGCATGCAATAATACTCCTCTATCTTTGGAGCCAGGATCAATTTCAAAGTCAAAGCTGGGGTTTCATCGGTATTGGCAGAGCACCACTGTGAGGACACTCCTGTATGCAGTAGTCCCACTGACACTGACAGGTGGTGGTTACCATTTGAGCATGACTCAAATCCAGATGTCTATGCAAAACAGGAGGAGCCAGGAGGGAATATTCCACAGAAAAAAAGGAAAAGATTAACGACATAGACGATAAAGACTTTTTCCCCTTCCTCCCAGTGAGGAGTTAAACACAAAACTAAATTCTATTGTAAATAAGAATGATGCAAGAGTTGATGGTTAGGCCATAAAAATGCACAAGATAAGCTAAATTGGAAGTGTTCTCCTGCAAAAATCTTTATATTTAGCATCTGCAAAAAAATGAGACACATTTTAACGTCTGTGTTTAAATCTGATTTCTCACTATTCTGCTAAAACAGAGGTCTCCTTGCCAAATGAAACCAGCAGAAAACAGACATTTAAAGGATGGCCTTGTTTTAAATGATTTGACCTGTATATTATTTCTATTTTCAAAATCTTATTTGAACCATGGGACAACATTCAGAAGAACTGCAGATTAAGAGCCTAGATATCTCTAAAACTGCTCTCAGAAAGCACCAGTTTCTTTCCTAAAGGTTGATTCTTTTCCTGCCCAAAGCTGAACTCACAGTGCCAAAACACTCAGCTCTTCAGGCAAGAAACATCAACAAGAACAGCAGTTTTGCTGCTGGGAAATCCAAATCTTTTCAGGAAATTTAGATTCTAACTTCTGTTCTTCCATAAACCTGCTCCCCAACAAAGCGCACACAGTAAATTACTTATATTCTCTTGGACTTAGTTTCCCAGAGGTAGATACACATCTCTAAACTTCCCCTCTGCTTGAAAATTGGATTTTAAGTGGTTCAAGGGAGATTTAAATCATGTTTTTGCAACCCTCTGGATTCCTGATCAATCCTCATTGATATATGTTGCTAAAGCAGTCAAACAAATTCAACTTTGACATACTTTGAGATTTTTCACCCCAGGAAGCAGCACTGCATAGGACAGTGGCCAGAGAACAATTGGTTAAAAAAAAAAAAAAAAAAAATCAGTCTCTAAAATTCACTAGAGCATTCATTAGAGAGATGTAGGTGCATTAAATGAAAATAGAAATTAGAGCCACTTTTAAATATGCTCCAGTTTAATAGAACCTTGTAATCTGCTCAGGTGCATTACACTTGTGATTTCCTTAATGTTTCTTTAATGATTTCAGAAAGTAATTCTCTGTTGCACTGGCAGACCCATGAATGTTCAGATACATTCAAGTTTTCCCACAGTGGAGTAACCAAGTTATCAAGAGAAATAATTACCTTGACCTTCTGTTTGCCCTGTAATGAAAAGTGCATCAAATTGGTCTCTCTCTCTATCAATTAAAGTTCAGGCTTTCTAATTCATTGCTTTGTCCTCAGCAATATTTACCCCCAGCACAGCCCTTCTATGCAATGTGCTATCCACTCGCCTCTTCACACAGACAGGTAAGAGCTCTGGATTTTCTTCAGTGGATGGAAACAAAGCACAATAAATGCAGCTTCCTTTGCAAAGTCTTATAAAATCCTCATTAATTTAGAGACACGCCTTTGACTCACACCTTTGCTATCAACCAAGTTATAGCCTATTCTAATACAGGAGAGGTCTCTTTTTAATGTTTTACAGAGCAGTCTCAAGCAGTAACTAGCTTCAACCTAGAAAGTGACTGAGGCCCAACCCTGATCCTAGTTCGCTGTGATAAAAGTCACATAATCATGCATCTACATCGCTTCCTGGAGAAAAGAGTACTGAGCAAGACCGAACAGAAAGGTAACTCACATGAACTCAGTCATGCTTCCAACAGCTGCTGGCATCAGGCAGGAACTAATCAGATATTTAGCGCATAGCAAAAATACATCAAGCTCTGGACAAAAATACCAGGCACTGGAATCCAGCAGTGACATCTTATGATTAGCACACTGTGTGGGAACTGGGTACATCTAATTCTGCCTCAGACCTGCTTTTAGTTTTAAGCCTTAGGGAAAACATCAGTTCCTCTTTCTCTGACCATTTCTCCAGCTGATAAATAAAGAACTCTAATGTAGCATGCTTTGGTGAGACCTTAAAGGAAGGTTGTATTGTTAACAAGGGGTAATTAGCACCTCATAGTACATCACACAAGGAATTAGCAAGGAACTCCCAACACCTGAATTGCCAAATATGGGGAAAAGGCAGAGCAGCAGCACAACTTCTTCTCTAAACAGAGTATCCCCCAGGTGATCCTTATATCCACTCATCTGTTGACTTTAACCAGGTGATCTTTGTTAACATCTAATGGCTGGCCTCAGAAAATCCTTCAATCCATCAAGTAATCAGATCATTATTTTCATCCCTGGCCAACCTTTCATCCTATTCCTTCATATTTTCCCTTTTTGTATACTAATGACTCTCCCTGCTCCTTAAATAGAGAGCTTCCAAGGCTCACACTCCCGCATATTCCCAAGTATCTACAGCTTCTACAGCTCACACTCTCACATACTTCCCAAGTGTCCTGATTTCCCTTTTTCTGCTCCTTATTTCATAGATCTTCTGCTCCTGACCCATTAAGTCATTTATTGTCTTCAACAACTAGACTCCTCCTTTTCTTAACTAGAGCTTCTGAGGCTCACTTCCCACGCAGCTAGAGCTGCCCCAGTTCACCTTCTCGAGTGTCCTGAGCTTCATGGATCGCACTCTCACATATTCCCCAAGTGTCCAGAGCTTCCATGGCTCACACTCCTCCCATGTAGCTCAAAGCTTTATTACCATTTATGTTATTTTCTGTTCATTCTATCAATCTTTCTTTACCAGGCACCATTCATCCTGTCAAGCTTTCTTTACTGCAGGAGCCTCCTCATCATCTATCTAAGTCCCTGTTCGGACACCATTTGTGGGCAGAAAAGACAGAGCAGACAACAACCCAGCAGCACCACAGCTTCTTCTCCAGTCAGAGTATTCCTTGTCCTCCATGTGATCCTTATATGCCCTCATCACTTTACTTTCACCAGGTAATCCTTGTTAACATCTAATGGTTGGCCTCAGAAAATCCTTCAATCCATCAAGTAATCAGATCATTATTTTCATCCCGGGCCAACCTTTCACCCTATTCCTGCATAGCCAAACAAAACAAAACCAGGCAACTTCCCTGAGATCAGTATTGTCAGGTGGCACCTTTTCCTAAGTCACAAATTCAGGCAACTGCCATGAAATCCGCTAGTTTCCATACTCTGTTCTGATATTCAAAAAACACACACCACTCTTCACTTTCTTGGGCATCATGCCACTCAGAAGCTGATGCTGTCTGCTCAGAGTCCACAGGAGAGTTCACAGAATTGAACACACTCAGATTTCCCCCTATCAGTGCCAAGTATTTCTCTTCAAAGCAGCCTAGAAATTATCTCCAATATCTCATCCCCATACCTGCATCTGAGCTTACACACAAGGAAAGTGCTGAGCATCCCTGTCATATGGAAATAAACAGGAAGGACCCTACATGCATAAGGTGCCCCAAAAGCTACATTTTGACTGCAAGAAGATACTAAACACCAGGCAACTATAACCACAAGGAAAATACATTGCAAAAACAAGGGGGAGGGGAGGCGTAAAACAGTCATATTCAAATTTCAGTGAAAACAGATCATAAAGTAAAAATCCAGTTGGAGTATCTAGACACCTAACTCAAAAAAGCAACCAGACTGAATTACAGGTAGAAGACCTGGAGACATCTCACCAGGTCCTCCGTGACTGTTGCCATTTCTACTTGATGCTTCCATCCCAGTGTTATCAATCCCACATTTCAGTCTAATATTTGAAGCAGAAAAGCACAGGGATAGAGTTAAAATACCCATCTACTCTCTGGACTAAACCTAGCAAACTCTGAAATCTGCTTGTCTAGTTATGTCTACACATTTAATGATAGACAAATGGATTCCCAGTTCTGCTTTCTACTAAGCACAGGTTGTTTTGGATATTTGTTTGAGCCAGTATTTAACGTTTTTTCCACTCACAAAAGCATAAAGGAAGAGAATTAACATAGCAGGGCTCCCAAGACAAATCAAGTAGGATCTGCTGTGGCCCAAACAGGGACAGAAGATACTTCCCTGAGTCTGATCAGTGGAAAGAGGACAGTTAAGGGATTTAAATCCATTTCAAAGAATTCACATGATCGGACTTGGGAACATCTTCTAATGGGCAATGACCACAAGCCACCATACCACTGCCTACCTATGTTCCTACAGCCTTCCCCAAATGCCTTTTTAATCATTTCCCTGAATCACTGTCACCAAAAAAGAATGCATGCACATTACCTTTAGAGTACAATTAAGCAGGAGCTGTTCCCTCTTGATGTCAAGACCTCAGCAGTAATTCCTCAGAAATATCACAGCAGCATCCTGTTGCATTCTACGGCTAAATGGTGGGAGGAAATCAAAATAACAAGCAGCACCTTCAGCTTCAATCAGCATGTTCCACAATTGCAAATTGCTACTGTGTCTGCAGAAGAATCTGAAATGCAAATGATCAAAATGACATTAGAGACATTTAAGATATAGTAGATATATGTTCATCTTGTTTTTACTGAGGGGATAGAGACATTAATTTCAAAGAAATAGCAAAATACAGCCACCATATTCCTCCTTTCACAGGATAGTTATGTGTCTCATTAAAAGCATTCTCTTTAAAATCTTTAAAATTTCACATAGGTAGAAATAGTAAAAATAAATATTCCCCATTCAACTCTAACTTTAATAAACTTAATTTGCCATGATTTTTCTTATACATATTAAAGGAAATAGAAGGCTATCCCAGAACCCTCTCCCTACAAATATTTAGACAACCTCTCATTTAGCTTGGACTGGGCACACACTCCTCAAAGGGAAAGAGCCTCTGATACTATTGCATAGCATCAGAACTGGACAAAGTGATTTTGGAGCAAAAAAAAAAAATGTCTTTAAAGGGCATTCCTTCAGTTCTGTTGTAAAGTCAAAAATAAACCTTTTTTCATCAAACCATCTGACAAACACCTACACATGTATGAGAACTAGAAGGACTTTTATGGGATTGCTTTATTTTCCATAACCAGCCATTTTTATGATCAGTTTAATAAAGGTCAAAAAAAAACCCTACTTTTCAAGTGAAATTGAACCTATCACTTCCTATTGTCAGTCTGTAGGCTTTGGGACTGTACTGTTGTCACAGTCACATCATGTTATTTCTACCAAAACAACTGGAGGTTCCCAGTGTAGAAAGCAATTATTATGAAAAGTGTCAATGTGTCATTCTTTCCAAGTCAAATGTTTAACTTCATGTTATAGCATCTGACAAGTTTCTTGGCCTCCACCAAGAAAAGGAGAGGCTGAGTCACTAGAGAAAAGATCAGCTTGCTCACTGCTCTGCAAGCACAATGTGGCATGATTGGCTGATAATACAGTGGTGGACAATTACTAGTTTTAATTGCTCTGAGCAAGCTAAGATTTCAGTACATATGCATTGGTGAGCTCACTGTCTGCCTTGCCCCCAACAATGCATATACAAAGGCATCAGCTTAAAACAACATGGTAAATAATTGCATCTGCAGTGAGTGGTGAAAGCATTTTAAGAGGTGATAGCCAGAAACTGGGGCGGAAAAGGGGGAGGAGTGAAACTATGTCCTGCCTGTCAAATGAGCAACAAGAACAGTTAAGAGTCTGATCTCTTCCAGGCCTGAAAGACTTAGTCCAAACATTTGCTACACATATTGGCTACCAAGGACCCCACACATAGCTGACACTTCCTCACAGGGTGTCTTCTCAGGCTGTGTCCATATAGTAAAGCAAAGGTGTGGGTTTAACCCCAAGTATGTATTTCTATTAGCTTAATGCACATATTGCTAGCAGATGTGTTCACAATAAAAACACAAAACTGTTCACAAATTTGCCAGGGAGATGGCTACACAATCCCCAAGCAAGTAGACAACTCCTGCACTATCTGCCCTCTTATTTGCTGCCTAGTAGGTAGGTTCAGGTAGGTTCCTCTAGCTCTAGTGAAGCTGAGCACTTCACAGGCCAGCTCCCTTGCACCTGGCAGCCTTGCCACCTTAGTGTCTTCTCCTGCCACCCAGTTCTACAGAACCACATGCACCCTGGCTCACACCAGAGTCAGTACATTTGGAGGGACTCTCTCCTGGGCTGTGAGCTGAAAATATTGATTCAGATCCCCTACACAAACCCTCAGCCCAGACACAGAGCTCCAGGGATCCATTTTCTTCCAGGAACCTGCCCAAGACAGACAGCACACAGAAGGAAGAAGCCCATAGCAATATTGGTGTCATGGTAGCAATAACTATTCCAGTCTAGATCACTAGTGTCTTTATCCTATTACATTTCAGGACCACAAGGATCATGTTAGTAATTTTGAAGCTAACCATTTGTGAAATGATTGCAGGGAGTGAGGGGAGCTTTACCAAAAAACACTTCAATAGCTTTAAGGTGGAGTCAAGACAAGAAAGTGATATAAAACATATGAGATCCTGAATCTAAATTTCTGCTTAGAAGAGGGAATCTCCTCTTAGTACAGTATATTCTTCATCTACATATGGCATATTAAATTAATGGAAACTCTTGAGCTTTAACATATGTTTAAGAGCTAGTTTGGTTTTGAGAGCAATGATATAATTTTCTCATTGTATACAGAAATCCCACATCTGGATGCATTTATGACAAAAACACTCATGTGAGCTTTGATATTGCTTAACACTCACATGGTCCACAGCTAAGCAGCACTTCAGGGTACACTGAGAAACTCTGAGGCTGCTAAGAAGCACCCTAATTCCTTAAAGTCTAGGAAAAAAAAAAAGAAATCTTAAAAGAAAATACTCACATATCAGGCAGGATAACAACATTCATCTACAATCTGTGCAATTCCAATAGGCCACTGATCTTTCCATATAGGGTCAAAACCTTAGCCTGCAACCCTGATCCCTCCCAGCTGCAAAGGGTTGTGGGACACTGCAGGATAGAAGGTGGGTTTTTAGTTGTACTTGGGCATAAATAAGTGCATGAACAGGTTGCCTGGATATGTCTGGTTAACCCTTGGTGATGAGAACTTAATCAAGAAACCTGAGTATAATCCCTAGTTTTCCCCACCCGCAAGAAATAAGGGTGGCATCATTTGGAAGGTGCTACTTATTGAACTAGAGAAAGACTTATGTGCAGTTAGTGCACCAAAATAACTGTTTTTAATGTGGAAGCATGACTGCTTACTCCACACGAGGACATCTGAGCAGCTCTGCAAGTCCCAGCATTCTCACATGTGGCCTATGTGAGACCTGACAAATCTGCACAAATTGCATTTGGGTTCCCAAACCTGGCAACTTGTGGGAGGAAAACAGGGGCACGTCCTACAGCCAAGCATGCAACTGTCTCAAAACACGCAGCTGAAGCTAAACAACATCTCCAAACACCAGGCCACCACGCAGAGCCCGCAATAGAGTAAGACATGCAGGAAACAGACATTGTGCACATAGCACAGGGGACACCTCAGCCATTGGTTTTCCCACAAACCAAGGGTGACACCTGACAGGCCTCATACCCTGCATGGGATGTTTCTGCACACAGAGGAATTAAATTAGCCTAATCCTGGCGGCCCCTTGCTGTGCTGCCACTGCATCAAGAGCTCTGGCCCACACAGTCCTTTGCAGGCACAGGCAGAGAAGAGGTGCCTCGTGCCTGGGCTTTAGACCCAAAAATGCATTGGGAAAACAGGCAGTGTTACTAGGGCCAGAAGCACCATGCTTACGTACCCAAACTTGTCCAGAGGCTACAAAATTGTCCCAAGGTGGGAATTTCTAATGCAGTATCTAATGGCTGCCTGCAGGCAAGTAACTTTGTCACTCTGGTGCCTCTCTCGCCATCTGCATATGACATGAAGAGATTTGCAAAGTAATCCTCCAGCTACTCATGACTAGTCCTCACCCTTAGATCTCAGTTTAGGGCATTTTTATGGCGTCACTCCTGTGCAGCTCTAAAGGACTCGCACATAGCAGAGGTCCTCGTGCAACCGCTGGCGTGCAAGCACATTCCAACTAATCCCAAAAATTCCCTCCCTCCGTCTTCTGATGCTGGAACAAGTCTTTTTCAGTGCAGTATAAAGCAGTAGAGCTTTACTGCCATCTTGTGCTATACAAAATATCTACAATATCCACATAACCAAAACTCCCAGCTTCTATTAATCCATTTAAAATAAAGGATGAGCAATATACCCCTGTCTTGCCTAGCAAAGTGCCTGCCAGTCACCCTTAATTTTTCTACGCTTTTTTCTTCTTCTATCATCACACTTTCTCTCTGCCTACTCTGTACATCAATTTTGTACTTTGGAAAAAAAGCTTTAAGCATGTCAAGTTAATCAGGGCACACTGACCAGGCAGTTAGCCATTGTATTCCCTTATCAGCCATGTTTCAAATGTGCCATTGAAAGACAAAACCAGAAAAACACACTCAGCCAGAACCAGAACTCAGAACAGAGCTCCCCACACCTCTGGCAGTTAACACACTGCTCCCTACACAAATAAACCTGCCCTGTCTCACTACAATTCTGCTTTCCAAATGCTTTTCTCCAAAGCAGAGTGAAAACCATGAAGGGATCCTGCTTCAACCAGGCTTCATCTCAAACCACCCAGTGACCCAAAGGCTGTGAAAGGGTTTCCACTACTAGAAATACTAATACTTTGTTAAATATTTTTAATTTTTGCATGGGACAAGCAATACACGACATTGGGCAAGGTTCATACCAGCAAGTTGTGGAAGGTTTGGCCAGCGTCACCATGGCTTGGCAGCCATTTTGTGCTCACTTCAAGGCAGTTCCTGGCATGTCCCCACCAAAACAAGCTCACTGACAAAGATCCTGTGGCCATTCCCAACCTTGGAGCAATTCTGACAAAGCCTACAGACAGCCTTTGTGTGCAGAGCGGGGAAAAGCTCCGTGTTACCCTTCCCGCCCATTTTCTAGCACCCACGCCAGCACGTGTTGTGCCCACCGCCCACATCAGTATCTGTCTCTCTCGCCGGGGCAATTGTCGCGCCCCGGGGGAGCTCCGGGCTCCTGTAGCCCTGTCCTGCTGCATGACCCAAACACAACGCTGCAACCCAGGCATAGAGGCTGACCAGCAGCCAGGCAGCAACCTAAAAGCAGCACACTGGTCTCTAGGATATTTGTGCCATACTCTATTAAATTAATACAGAATTTTTAGACTGCTTTTAAAGAAAGGAATTCTACTCTTCCTCTTGCCAGCTGCTCAAGGGTAATTCACTGAAAAAAATGGTGATATCTCTGAGCCTGGGGGGCTGCACAGGGACTGATAGCACCCATTCCCTCTCCTCTCCTCGCATACAGGGACCCCAGGGCCCTCCTGGCCCTCGTGCACACGGCGGCGGCGCGGGGTCACCAAAAGCTGCGCAGTGAAGCACAGGCACCAGAGCCGGGAGAGCGAGGCACCCCGCGGCACAGGCAGCGCTGACACAGCGGAGCTAGCAGGATAAGGCGGTAGTTTACAAAGCCGTGAAACCACCTTTTCAGACCAGCGGTCGTACGGAATAGCTCCGAGGCAGAACCCACAGCCGGCGGACCCTTCCGAGAGGAGCTAAATCGGCAGCCAAGCACCGTGTAGAGCGAAGCACGCCCAGCCCCGGGCGGAGCTGATAACGCGGGGGCGGAGGCAGCAGGGAAGGCGGCCCCAGCCCACGAGAGCCGCCCCATGGAGCGCGGGGCGGCAGCGGGAGCAGCAGCGAGCAGCCCGGAGCACCCGCGATGGCAACTGCTCGGCGGAGGGCCGTGTCAGCCCTCACTAACAGGGAGCCAGGCACCTAGACTGACCAATTGGTAAAGCATGCGGCTGTGTCAGGCTGCAAGGACAATTTTTGTTTGGTAATTTTGTTTGTTCTAGGTGTCATCACAGCCCTAATACCTGCGCTGTGCTGGATCATCACTCTGGTGAGGAGAATGACAGCGTTAGTTGGGAGACTGTTTTTGTGGGTGAGATGGGAGCTGACGCTTACAAGGGTGACTGCTCATGCTCTGGTTTTGCAGGCGATGGAGATGAACAAGGTGTTCGAAATAAGATCAGTGAAGATATGTCTGCCAATTGAAGCTGCCTCCCAAACTCCTGTGGTGGGCTTTCTCAATGAGCCCACAGACCAACTTTACTGGGAGTTGTTTACTTCAGTTTGTATTTGATTTACTGAGCTTCAGCTTGAATCAGCTGCCTGTCAATAAAAATGAATTCAAAATAAATGAATACATTACAAACTTAGCTTAAAATAACAAACAAACTAAAAAGAAACCAGAAAAAGTCTTCTTCAGACTGGCTTCAGATAAAAGAAGTTTATTTTCAGGTGCCATTTAACCAAGGTTCCCCAAAAGGTCATATTCTCTGCACATTTCCTCTGCTGAGAAAACTCCTGTTTTGTTTTCCTTTCTAAAAGAAGGAATAGGCATGATTCCCTCCTTGTTTGGGGCCAAGAGATATATATCTTCCAAACAGTCCTGCTTTGCCAATAGGAGATAGCATCTTCCAACAGTGATTGCTGCAAGCTACTTCTTTCATTAAACTGGCGACAGGAGTTTATGGGAGCACTCCTTTACCCAGCTGAATCAGAAAAGCTCACAGATGAAGTACACTGTTAGTAAGAGCAGCAACATGGGAACAAAAACAGCTCTGGAAAATAACCTATTGCTTTAACACACCTGGATTCAGAAGAGAATATCTGTCCCAGGTTTGTCAGACACGACTTCCCCTTAGTGAATCCGTGCTGACTACTCCTGTTCACCTTCTTTTCCTTGACATACCTAGAGATGGTCTCTAGGATGAGCGGCTCTATCACCCTTTCAGGGACAGAGGTGAGGCTGACTGGCCTGTAGTTCTGAAGCCACAGAGTGCAAAAAACACTGCCAGGAGGCAGCCAGGAGGGAACGCCTGAGTCCTCAAGGGGTTGGAGGGAATGTGCTAATGTGTGCCAAATGAAGGGAATCCTGTCCCTGCTTTTCCTTTAGGTTCCCCACTAGACTGGCTGTGCATGGTAAATCTGGTTAGTGCGGCCAGCTGCCCAGGAACCTCTTCTCCATCTCTGTTTTGGTCCAGAAGTCTTTCTGTCATTGCCAGCCTCTTTCTTGTGTGGGTTTTCTTTTGCCCCCCTTTTTTTTTTTTTTTTTTTTTTTTTTTTCCCCAGCAACTCACCGTGGCTGGGCCTTTGTGGCTGAGCTCATAGCGCTCTCTACTGGAGATGTGAGTGCTCACTATTACTCCTTCAAAATTACTTTTCTTGATGGAGTTGCCCACTTCCTGCTGGAGCGATGCTGGAAATCGGCCACGTGCATCTAGGTTGCAGCAACTCAACAACCAGTTTGCAGGTAGGCTTCCTTGCCGGGGTCAATGTGGTGATGTGCATGGTGCTGTCATTAGCAAACGAGCCCTCCTTCACAGAGCTCCAGAGTTTTGGGCATTCCCTCTTGCACCATCCCTGTCAAAGCTACCTCTGCTGCTCCCACTACTTGAATTCACTGTTTTGCTTTGGTAGATTTTGAGGCGGCCTTGCACTGAACCTGGGCCATGCTGCATCTCTACTGGCATGGCCATGCCTTGGACCTGCCAGGACCTGCCTTGGACCTGCCTTGGAAATGCTCACTCATCACTCAGTGTCTAATAGGCCCAAGCGTGACCAGCAGTGTTGGTGATTGTGAAGTCATTTCTACTTGAGAGGCTGCTAAGTCAGTCTAAGCCTCCTAGGTACTCTTGGTGGTTGTGACATTGCTTTTGCCTCGTGCAGGAGAGGCCAATGGCAGACATGGCATTGGCAATGGGGATTGTGAGGTGACTTGTGCCTCCATGGGTGATAGGTCAGGAGTAGGCTCCTGGCTGCTTCTGGGGATTGTGACATTACTTGCGCCTCAGTGTCTGATAGGCCCATGCTGGACAGGTGATGGTTTTGGAGATTGTGAGGTGACGTGAGCCTGAGGCCCTGATAGGCCAATGATGGTGTCATGGCTACTTCTGCAGCTTGTGACATGGCTTTTGGCATAGTGCCTGATAGAGCAGTTTTAGGCTAATGGATGGTCTTGGTGTTTGAGAGCTCACTTGTGCCTCAGTGGGTGGTATGTTGTAAAATGTTGCTGTTTGAAAGCCGCAGTGGTAGGGGTGGAAGGAGATGTCAAATACTGTGTTAGCTATACGGCCAATTCTGGCAGCATTGGATTCGCAAACAGTCTGTGGACCGTAAGTTCAATCGTCTTCCTAGGAACGAATTGAGTTCCCAAATAGTGTGATAAGCTCGACTCTGGCAGTATCAGATTCATGAAGAGTCTGTCAGCTGTAGGTCTGATCACTCTCCCAAGCAAGGAGTTCACAGAGTGATTTATTCAAATGCAACATTTACAAAGCAGGTTTTGGATGTCAGTATAAGAAATTCTCTACTACAAGGTGGGTTTTTTAGCTAGCTCTGATGTACAAATGTGCAATCATCACTCGCCCCAGAAGATGGCAGAGGGCTGTCAGTCTCGAGTCTCCTCAGGCAGCGTCCTGACCCAAGGGGAGGCAAGGGGAGATCAGCCCGTCGACTGACCCAGGAGTTAGGATGGATTCTTCTTTCCTCCTTCTTAGTCTCCTCAGGCAACATCCTGACTTGAGAGGAGTACAGGGGGTTCAGCCCATTGACTGACTCAAGAGTTACAGTAGTTTCTTCCCTCCTTCTTCTTCCTGCTACGTACACCTTTTATACTTTTCGCTACATTCAGGTGAAGCTTGAATGACTATAGTCTATATTGTTGTTGATTGGTGAAAAAGTTTCTCACTTTCATTTAAAGGTACGGTCAATCAAAAATCTACAGCACATGCTCAGTGAGGAGTGGTCGTACCTTGGAACTGGGCAGTGGAACCAAAACAGGGCCTCTGAGCCAATAAGGCCATATATGGAAGTGCGTTCCAGGACGACATCAAGCAGATACAGCAAAAGACCACCAGAGATCACCAAAGGGACAGAGAGCACACGCGAACAAGGGTGGGGTATATTGTAATTAGTTCTGGGAAATAGAATGAATATGTATGATCACTCCTAGAGCTTAATGCATATGTAGATAATAGAGAAATAAAAGTCTTAGCAAACACACCTTACGGTGTGCATGATAGGTGGAGCTATCCCCCATGCACCCAGCTTCTCAATACTACATTGGTGTAAAGAGGTTTATTCCCGGTTTTCGGTGACAGTTACAGTCCTTCCTGCATCTCCCCAGGGCTTCTGTGCGCATAGGGCTGGAAGGGCCCTGCAGGCCTTCACGCAGCACCCTCTGGGTCTTCCGTCTGAACAGGGCCAGAGGAGTCCTATTAGCCTCTGTGTGTACAGGGAGGGTAGACCCTACAGGCCTTCGTGTGGGCCTCCCAGGGCCTGGGGGCACACAGGGTTGGTAGGGTCCTACTGGCCTCTCTGCGCCCTGCCGGGGCCTCTGTGCACATGGGGCCAGAGGGGCCCTACAGGCCTGCGTGTGGCCCTCTGGGGCCTCTGTGTATACAGCACCCTAAAGGCCTCTGTGTGAGCCCCTGGCCCCTCTGGGGCCTCCCAGGGACCTCTGTGTGCATGGGGCTGGGAGGTGCTATAGACCTTTGTCCAGCACCCAGGGTCCTCTGTGAGCATAGGCCCAAAGGGGCCCTATGGGCCTCTGGGCAGCCCCCCCAGTCCTCCATGCGCAGATAGCCAGAGTGGCCCTACGGGCCTTCGTTTGGTCTCCTGGGGAATCCATGCGTAAAGGACAGGGGAACCCTAAGGGCCTTCATGTGGCCCTCCAGGCCACGGGTCTGGTAAGGCCCTTCAGGCCTCAGTGCACCCTCCCGGTACCTCCGTGTGTATGGTGCCATGGTGGACACACAGGTGTCTGTGTGGCTTTCTGGGCCTCTGTGTGCATATGCACGTGGGGGCCCTATGGGCCTTGCTGCAGTCCTCTGAAGCCTACGTGCGCACAGAGACAAAGGGACCCTATGGGCCTCGGTGAGGACACCCGCAGCCTTCGTGCTCACAGGGTCGTTGGGGCTCTAAGAGACTTTGTGTGGCTTTCTGGGCCTCCATGCTTATGGGAATGGAGGGACATTAGAGGCCTCGGTACAGCCAGCCAGGGCCTGTGTCTGCATGGGGCCAGGGGGACCCTATGCACCTCCGGGCAGCCTGCTGGGACCTCCATGCATATGGGGCTGGAGGGTTCCTATGGGTCTCAGTGCAGTCCCCCAGGGCCTCCGTGTCCATGGGTCAAGGGGCACCTTATGGGCCTATGATTCAGCAGGGGGGCCAGGGAAGCCCTATGTGCCTCCGCACGGACTCCTGGGGCCCACAAGCACATGAGGGTGCCTTCATGTATCCCCCAGGGGCCTCTTGGTGCAGCCCCCTGGGGCTTCCCTGCGCATCAGGCTGGGGAGGCCCTTCGGGCTTCCGTGCGGACTCCTGGTGTCTCCGTGCGCTCGGAGCAGGGGGGGTCCTATAGGCCTCCGTGAGGTGTCCACACATCTCCATACACAGGTGGCTGGGGGACCCTATAGTCCTTGCTGCAGCCCAACGGGTTTCCCATGCACACAGGGCCGAGAGGGCCCTACAAGCCTCTGTGCGGATCCCCAGGGCCTCCATGCACATGAGGCTGGGGGGGGCCTATGGGCTCTGTGGGGGACAAGGGGACCCCAAGTGGCTCTGGGTGGCTCCATGGGACGTCCGTGTGCATGGAGAAGAGGGTCCCTCCAGGTCCCTCCATAAAAGCCTCTGTGCAACCCCATGGGGCCTCTGAATGCATGGGTCCAGGGGTTTCTTACAGCCCCCGTGGAGCCTCCATGCTCACCCAGCCGCGGGTTCCTACGGGCCTTGGTGCAACCATTAGGTGTTATGAGAAACCCCAGAAGAGAATGTACCCCAGGACATGTTTTCGCTGTTGTCACTGAAAGGTACAGATAAAACAGCAGGTGTTCCTGGGACATCATGACAGCATATGAACAAAAATAGCAAAGACCGTTTGAAGATGAAGATAAGGACCACCGTATCTTCAAAGAACTATCTGAGCCAAAATAGGGCTGTATATGGAAGTGAGTTCCAGGATGACATCAAGCAGATACAGCAAGATGACCACCAGGGGGTCTCAGAAAGACACTAGAGACCACCAAAGGGACAGAGAGCGCACGTGTATGAGGGTGGGGTATATTGTAATTAGTCTGGGGAGTAGAATTAATATGTATGATTAGTCCTAGAGCTTAATGCATATGTAGGTAGTAGAGAAATGAAAGTTTTAGCAAGCGCATCTTAGTGTGTGCACGATAGGTGGAGCTATGCCCAGTGCACCCAGCGCTGCAGTAAAGCGAATGCCTGCTTCTTAAGAGTTTAAGTTAAGAGTTAAGAGGGTTTTTTTTCTCCTGGTTTTCAGTGACATAGGGACTCCGTGCGCACTGGTCTGGGGGGTCCCTACAGGCCTCAGTGTGACGCCCTGTGTCCTTTGTGTGCCCATGGATGAGGGTGCCCTATGGGCCTCTGTGCGACTCCCAGTGGCCTGCATGCTCATGGGGCTGGGAGGCCCATGCAGCCCCCTTGGGCACTCGTATGCAAAGGGCTGGGAGGGGCCCCACAGGTCTTGCTGAAGCCCCCTGGGGTCTCTGCATGCTCCAGTCTGGGGGCTCCAACAGGCCTCCAGGCAGCTTCCCTACTGGGTGCCTTCATGCACATAGTGACAGGGGAGCACTATGGGCCTTAGTGTAGCCCCCCAGGGCCTCCATGCGCATGGGGCTGATGAGGCCCTACAGGCCTTCACGTCACCCCCAGCAGCCTGTGTGTGCAGGGGCCGGGGGACCCTACGGGCCTTGCAGGTCAGCTCTGGAAATACATGGTTGGTCAGCTCAGGGAAGACTCAGAACATGGAAAATAATTACATAATTTTCTTGAAACATCTAAAAAAGGCCAGTATTACCTAAGGATCAAGTGCAAAAAAAATGGGACAAATCTGCTGTGTTCTGCTAAACAGCCAGACAGCTGAACACCTGTTTTCAATGCAGAATTGTGGGTCCAGTGTCAAGGAACAGGGGCTAAAAGCTCATGGCCAATAACAATTTTTATTGAATTACAACCTTATATTTATACCGTTTCAGATAAGCAAACAAAGCAGCACATATATCTTAACACACGTCCCAATAGCCAATCCAGCCTCGTCCAAGGCTTGAGAATTCCAGTCACAGAACAAGTCAGCTTTACCTTGTTCTTGTGTCTAGTCAGCAAACTGCATCCGGCTCAATATGTGTTCAGTTGGTTCTTGTTTTTGCCAGTTGGTACCTTTTGCTCTTTTGTCCTTTCCCCTACATCTCCCCCTTTTTGGTTTTATTACCAAAATCATTTTATTTGTCTATATACAATCCAGTATGAAAAGCAGGATTGGTCTCTGATTTTCCCTTTCTCAAATCGCAACTTCTTATCTTCCTCTGATCCCTTTTTGGTGCATAAGATGATATAATGAGGCTTTTTCATTAGCCCCTCAATAAAACTTCCCAGTAAGTATTTAAGTAATTGCATTAAGCATAGTATACATATGGCTATGCAAACTAGTATTATTATTATTAATATGCCAAACATCGCTAATCTTCTTACCCAAACCAGGTTCCCCCAAAAATTCAACCGCCCCCCATGTCCCCTTTATCGTGCACCCGCATTTCTTTGGTTAGTTGTTTTAAGGTTTGCAGTCTTTTGTGGATCGATTCCAAGTGATCGGACAGATTCATACAACACATACCATCGAAATCCTGACATCAGTGTCCATGTGCTAGAAGCAGGAGATTGATCGCTGCTCTGTTTTGCAACGTAGCTCGATGTATCGAGTCTACGTCCGCCAACAGGTTCTGCCAATGCAAGTGCTATTGCATTGGTTTGTTTAGCTAGCCAACACCCAAGCTGGGCGAGTTTGGTATAAGCAGCAGCAACTCCCGGTGCAAAAAAAAGAAGCCGCAATTATTTCCCTGGAATTCCAGAATTCTACCTCCGAGGCACAGTTCTCATCAAACCTGTGCACTTGGCGCTGCTGGGTGCTGTATGTATTTTGCAATATAGCAGATATATTGGGTATTACAAAGGTTAAACTTCCTATAGAGCATGATCCCCCCTGTGCTCGGAATAGAATCCCAGGCCAGGCTTGATCTCTACATATTAATGACATCTCTTGAGGGAGCTGTAGTGGGTAATCCTGCCCTACGATCTTCATCACATTAACATCCGTAGCAGTTTGATTACACCACTAAGTCTCATTCCTATATATGAATGAATTGGGGCTCATATCCTGGTGAAGTTTCTTTTTGCTCTCGTTGACTTGATCTTTCCCAGTATAATTGAACATTATACACCAGTCCATTGGGATTGAGCCTAACATTGATTTCCTGCGGTTCACTATAGTGTTGCATCATGCCATTAACCCATATCCACTGCCCTTCTGGACTTTCCCCTTTGTTTACCCCAAACAAACAACAGTAGTCGATACAGTCCTGATTTTCAGTGCTGGTACAATTCTTTGGGTTATTACTGTAGTTTTTCCCTATAGATGGCTCATTAGACAATCCTCCATGGCCTTAACACAGACGGAACAGTGAGATGCCCTCTTGTGGGTAGATCCCATAGCACAACCCCAAAGCCATCCCATGCTTCCACTCTAAAGGCTGTATTTTCATTAAACGCATTACAATTTTCAATTCCCCATTTCAATAACCTGGCTACGTCCCCCCCTTGGATCTCCCCGGCACGACCCGCCTTGTCCAAGATGTGCCGCATAACCTGAAGGGCACGTTCCTGTTCCTTAGTCATGGTACCCCCATGATAATTCCCAGCGGCTACGCTCCCGCATTCTGTCCCTTTCTCATACAGAGACGCCCTAGAGCTTCAATGTTCAGCGTTCACTTATCTTGACGGTTCCTTGCCCTCTGTTGTTGCACTAGTACTGGCCCACCGGTCACAAAATCACTTCTTCTTTGCCAGGTCCCTGTTCAGGTGCCATTTGTGGGTCCAGTGTCAAGGAACAGGGGCTAAAAGCTCATGGGCAATAGGAATTTTTATTGAGTTGCAACCTTATATTTATACCGTTCCAGATAAGCAAACAAAGCAGCACATGTATCTTACACGTGCCCTGATAGCCAATCTAGCCTCGTCCAAGGCTTGAGATCTCTAGTCACAGAACAAGTCAGCTTTACCTTGTTCTTGTGTCTAGTCAGCAAACCACATCCAACTTGAGTTGGGTTCAGTTGGTTCTTGTTTTTGCCAGTTGGTAGCTTTTGCCCTTCTGTTCTTTCCCCCACACAGAATGTGCATCACCTGACAGTGAGGCACTGCACTTGGAGTTTAATACTCAAAACATTAAGTATTGAATTGCTCCAAGAAAAGATTTGCTCTCGGCCCTTTTTTCCAGGCACACAAAGAGGCTGATAGTCTTGTCCTACATTCAACACATATCAACAATCTCCATAGTCTGCTGAAATTTTTTTATTCCTTTCTTTGGACAACAATCAGCACAAACATTTGTTAGTGTTTTACAGGTTTTGTCATTTCCTTTCTGCCAAGAAAGGAGCAATTTATCCTTCTCTTTAGATTAAGTCTCACCTTCCTTCTTCTCTAATTATTTTTCCTAGTTATACTGTATCCTTTTTTATTCCAATTTATTCCAGTCCTCAAGCTGGAGTTTGAAAGAAATTCAGCTGCCACTGAATTTGGATATCCTGTTGTCACTGACTCTGTTGAAAATTGCAGCATAATATCTGGTAGCTTGTTCCTCTGCACTTTGTTGCATCGTAGGCATTCAAGATTGTCTATGTCTCGTAAAGTTTATATGTTTAATGTACAGTGTCAAGCAAGCATCAGCCTTCAGGACTGAATAATTTACTCAACAGTTAATGATCAGGAACACAGTTTGAGGATATGAGTATGGAGACAGACCTCCCAATGTTTTTACTAATGACCTCAGTGATGGGAGAAGGAGGAAGCTTATTAAATCTGCAGATGAGGCAAAACTGGGACAGAATGCAACCCTGCAAGGCAGGATTAAAATTTCAAATGGTCTTGACAAATTGGTGATATAATCTGAACAAAATAAGATGAAACTCATTAAGGACAACTGCGGGGCACTACACTTCAGCAGGAATAGTTTTAACTATGCAAATGTAGGGTGGGAGAAAATCAGATAGACTAGCAGTTCTGCAGAAAAAAAAAAGTAGAAGAACACAAGTTAAACTTGCATGAACAATCATCTACAGGTGCCAGAAAGGCAGATCCCTAGCAAGGCAATGCAGAGAAAGCTTTAGGAGTATAGCTTATAGGTACACCAAACTCACTGTGCGTGTGCAGATCAACTCGCCACTGGGTGCACAGTTTCCAGGTGGGGAAAACTTTTTGTCTGCCATTAAAGGTGATAAAAGTCACTCTTCCCAGGACATAATAATGCTCAGGGCATGTGCCACTACTGATGGTAGTCCTGTCTCACTGAGCTCTTAAATCATCACACTTTCCCTCTGCTGAATTTATCTTTCAAGCTGAATTATTTTACCAAGTATGTTACTTTATAGTACCCACACAAATGCTTAAGTCAGGCCAAGTTTTTCTCTAAGGTAATTAATTTGGCCCAAATTAGACGTTTGGATCACTTCTTGTGCTTCACATAATATTGCTGTATATCATATATACCATATGTTAAACTGCTTTTGTAATTGTGACATTTTTTTTCAGTTCTGTTCCACTGTGAGTTCAGCTGTGATTGATTTATTCCAGGTCAAAGCCAACAAATCTACAAAGAAACACATTAGCTCCTTCTGATGAAAAAAAACTTCCAAATTTTCAGTTTGGTTTGACTCTCCAGTATTGGACATGTTATAATAATCCTAGTAATCTTATAATTTAGTTTATAATAGAGATCTTTAACTCTTACTAAGCCATTATCCATCTTTTCTAGCTTTCTAAGATTCCCTGAGCGGATTGCTTTGCCATATCACAATGAAATAATCTAGGATCCTTAGGAAGATGGAAGACTTATCCAAAGTGTTTTTGCTTTTCAATGGTTTTATCAGTGATTCCTTCTAAGTTTAAAAGGACTCTTTGTCATTCTAAAGCTCCACAGAGTTTTATCAAACAGAGCAAAACTTATCGCTTTGATCTCTTAATAGCAACATAAAAAAGACATAAAATTCAAGGGGCAGATCTATAAAAACTCATTTGCACTGATTTCCATTTTCTCTAACAATATTCTGATTCTTTTTTACCTGGTGACTACTAGCTTTTCCAATGCTGTGAGTAGTGCTGAGTGCTTGGGAAATGACCTTCGGTTTCTAGAGCTGGGCTCTGCGCTTGCAACTGGTACAGGAACCTAGTGTGTGTTAAAGCCTCTGAAACAACAGTTCTTTAGCTGAAGTGGCTACAAAGCAGCCTCAGGATCAGACTTGCCTGCCCGTCTCAGGTATGGGAACACTACCTTCAAATTCACCATTCAAACAGAAGAGCTTTTTAAAAATGGACCCATCTTTTGCTGTGTTATTCTACTGCTTTTCCTTTACAAAAAACAGGCTGAACTTTCAATGTTCCTCTTTCAATGTTCCTTTTATTGTCTGTGTTTTCTCCCCATTTCAGTTGTTGGCTGGCTTGCATATGGTCTATACATTGGAAGAAATTACAGCGGTATCAGAGAAAATTTTCAGATGCCTTGTGTCACGGGTATGTCTGTGGACCAAGAAGCTGAAAAAAACATTCCAGAGTATGTGAAACCTTCAGTGCTCACATATATCCAATGAATGGATATGAATGGTTCGACATGACCATGTAAGGCCTGTGCTTGCATAGAAGGTGAGCAGTGTTTGGAAGAAGCCCTCCAGGACCTGCTCTTTCATAGCAGTTGAAATGAAGCCAATCCAACTGCTAAGCTGAAAATCTGGCCTCCCTGCCGTTGTACCCACGTGCACTCCTGCCTCTCCCAACTTGAACTGAGTTGGGGAAATAATTCCAATTAATTTATTGAGCCCCAGGTGCCTATGCTTATGTACATGCATAAAAAACCTATCTTTTGTAATATAGTATGTCTCTTTTAAAAGAATAGGCTGTTCAGATTTCAAGGGCTCTCTTCTTAAACTCCTTCTGATAAATTGAGTGAATTATGTTTTTGTTGGCTGTCTTGGTTACCTCCATCACTGTGTTTCCAATTTATCAACATACTTTTGAAAAATTGTTAGGATATGCTGCACTCGTAAGCACCATAGGGAGAAAAAATATTCATTTATTACTGCTATTGTGTTTGATTATATTATGCATATCCAAATAACTAAAAATGAAATGTCATCTTTAATTCTCTCCTTACAGTAGACAATATCACCCTTTCTTCTCTCTTTCCAAGAACAGCTTAGAAGTTAATTCTTCATTTTCATCTTAAATCAGCCACTCGGGAAGCATGTGTACATTAGGGACAGGGCAGGAGTAACAGAATCCTCAAGATCCAAGTTCTATTTCTGGCTCTGCTTTTGCTTCTTTGTAATCTTGAGCAAAGTGATTTGACTTTTGCTGTCCACTTTCTCAGGTCAGGAAATAGGGAGAAGGTTACCTTTCTAGGTTACCTAATAATGTGCCAGAACCATGTATTTTCTTGTCACTGTGTTTAATATTTCCTCTTAACATCTTGCAAAAAGAAAGAAGGCTGAGGTGTCAATTATGCATGGAATCAAAATTAAAAAGCTCTGGACAGGTAAGACTTGAAGATTGTAAGGTGCTTTCGAAGGGCCTAACCCAAGACAGGAGAAAGGGTCACAAAGTCAGTGATGGTAAATGCTGGTAAATATTGATAAAAAGATCTATCCCAGACTGACAGGAAGGGAACTAGGTGTGTTTGGGACGAGAAGCTATAAATGGCCAGGGCTGGAGGCCTTGGGAGACCAGCCCAGCTGCACCTGGGCTGGCTGTGCACAGCCAGCTGAGGGGGATTGCTCTGATTAAAGAGCAGGGGAGCTTCAGAGACCTTACAGCTCATGAGGGTTTGAGCCCTTGAGTGCCCCTCTAGGAGCAAGGCTGAGGGGAGATAGGTGCCTTTTTGCTCTCCTGGTCTATTTGGTGGCTGAAATAAGCTGAAAGCTGCCTTGGTGGAAAGTAGCTGTGCCCAGTCCTGAGTCCATGGAAAAACAAGGCAGGCTTAGCCCTAGAGCAAGAAGCAGAGAGGCTCTTTCAGAAAGGTTTTACCAGAATGGCCAAAAGTATTTCAGTAAGTTACTGGGAGCTGAGTATTTGCAGGATGGGGGGGAAAATAAGCTTCCACTTGCAGACTGTAAAGGGCAAGTGAGGCAGAGGATGGTGTGTTGCAGGCCTGGGGGCAGAGTTCCCCCATCTCCAAGCCCTGAGGGCTTTTTTGCTGGTATTTAGCACCTATTTCTGAGCAGGCTTGTCTGGCCCCTGCTGCTGGATTGGACCTGATGCATTTGAAGTGGAATAGTGTGGACTCACTGTCTGCACTGAATCCAGGACCCTGGGGGTACTTGTTGTATAACCCTGGGGAGGTCACATGGAGCTGCTCTCCAGGCTTCTCCCTTGCCTCCCAGGCACTTTGTCCCAGTGGTTAGTGACTCTGTTTAAAAACCTGGTGCTCTGTTTGCAGTCTAAAGTTGTCTGTTTGCAGGCTCCCCCTAGGGGTTATTTATTGCCATGTGCAGGTTCTTGGGGTGGGCACCATGGGGAAAGGGGTAGGTGCTTACCCAGGGATGAGGGATGCAGGAATCTTGTTGCCCCTTGGAGAAAAGGGGTCTTTCCTTCTGTAGGTGTTACATAGCCCTGCTGAGAAATCTCAGGCCCCAGGAATACATGATTTTGGTGGAAAATCAGCACTGAGTTTGGATGTTTTTGCAAACAGAGTACTGTGAGGTTGCAGGATCTGATGGCGGAGACTTGTGCACATGCTTCCATGGGCTTAGAAATCAAATCTCTCTTTCCTGTTCTGGTTCAGAGCACTTGCTTGTCCAGGCAGTGAGCCCCAGCAGCCCAGGGTGCATCATGGGCTAAGAGCACGGGAGAATCCCGTTTCATCTGAGGCTCTGCATTCTCCATTTTTTTGAGTGCTTTTCTCTGGCCCTGTCCATTCAGGGTCCCTCCTGCAAGGGATTTGTGACTCTGTCACCAGAACTGGGGCATGCAAGTGCTGTAAACCCAGACTCAGCTGCCTGCATGGGGAAGGAGCCTTACTGCTGGCTCCCTTGTTTTAGGGTACGGCTGCCCTGGAACAACCCTATCCTTCCACAGCTGGAAAATCCCTGCCCTGCTTGTGGCAGGGACCAACACTGCAATTTGTCTACAGTTCTGGGGCATATTGGTGCTAGATACAAGGGGTTTACAGAATTCTGTGAGCCAACTGGTGGTTAAGTTGATACCAAAACTGAACAGGATGTATGCGCTGAAGCAGCACTTAATTTTTAACTGACCTTTCAGGTTGCAAAATGAATAAGGCATCTCAATAATATGTTTTCTGCTTGTATGACTTGTGTGGTACAAATGTGGCAGAATCTGAGCCCCAGCTCAGCTGTTCTGTGGTGTCTTCACTGCCCTGCTGAAGTGCAGCCGGGGTCCCTGGAAATGGCTCTCACTTCCGCAGGGAAGTGCAGACCACTGTTGTCATCGATGTCTAAAATACTTCAGGATTGACACTGTGTACCCCAGTGCCCTATGTGCTCGTGCCCAATACTGCCTAGTGACGTGGGCAGCTGCTGGTGAAACTAGGTTTCTGCAGTGATGCTGCCGGCTCGTGAAACTAGGTTTCTGCAGTGATGCTGCCGGCTCGCTGCATGCTGTGTGGTGCTGCCTATGCCTTGTTTTTCTCCCCTAGCTGCTCTGTGTGGTTGTGACCCTACCCCTGGCAGGTTCCACACCTGGGTATGGCCCTGGCTTCCTTGTTTCCCGGGCCTTGGGCACCAGGCTGCCCTGATGCCTTTGGCAGTGAGCCCCTCTGCAGTGGGGTCGGCTGCAAGGCCTGGCAAGGGTTAATGCAGAAACCCCACGCCCCCTTTGACGGAGTCAGACCAGCCTCACCAAATTTGAAAAGGCATCCGGGGCTGAGTGTGCGCCCTGGGCGCAAAGACCAGCTCTGGCCTCGGACCCCCTGCGTGAGCAGCAGCAGCAGCCAGGACTCGCTCTGCAGAGGGACCTGGGCATCCCTTGAAGAGCCGGAGCAGCAGCCCCGGTGCCTGGGGCGCTCCAGTCCCCGGCTCCTAGGCCACCTCCTCGTGGGCTCCCATCGCAGCCCTGCAGTGGGGAGGCGGGGGGCCTCACGCTTTGTGCCAAGTCAGAGGAAAGGGGGTGTGTGAGGAAAACCTTGTTCCTGCAAAAATGCGATTTGCTCTCTTCTTGTCCTGGTGCTGCTGCCTGCATGGATTTGCACTAGGGACTGGCTTCCTCTATCAATTCCCGACATCAACCCTGCAGCACAACTACCCCGAGCAGAGTTCAGGCTCCCCGGGCAGCGGCTTCGCCAGTCGACGGTGAGTAAGAAGGGGTCTGAACAGCGGGACAGTGAAATCGCGTCAGAAATACTCCCCCATCTTTGTCTACTCTTGCATTTTGGTCCCCAAGGAGGATGTGAGGGGCTCACAGCACCCTGACTGAGCATCCTTCTTGGGCAGCAGCGTGGGTGGTGCCGGGAGCTGCACAGGACTGCCCAGGGGCTCCTAATCCGCCCAGGACTGTCTCTCTCTGGGGCGGGAAGTGCTGATGGAGACAAGGAGCTGAGCTCTGGTCCCCCCCCAAACCCTTCCCTTCTCACCTACCCCAGCCTGTTGGGGTGGGAGCTTTGTCCTGCCAGGGTCAGCATGTCACCATAGTGTGCAGAGCGAGGGTTTTAAAGCCTCTGGAGCTGGAATGTTGAGGATGCCGGCAGAGGGAACTGTTACAGCCTCTGGCTATGAGGAAAACTTGTTCAGCTCAACAAAAGAGAGACCTCAGTTATACACAGTGCTTCAAGTGCAGCTTTTGGATAGCTGTTTAGTACCAAACCTCCCACTCCCTCAACCACCCCAAGCCTGTTCCCATAAACTTAATGTAAATCAGTTTTGATTTACTGCATCTTGCTGCTTCAATAGAGCAAACAACTGCAGCTCCCCTCCCTCCTCTGTTTTCTCTGGGTATTTCTCTAGAGGTGAAACAGCTGTTCAGATGAATGAGCTGCACTGTATAGAGTGGCTTAACCTGATTCCATTTGTTCTTGAATTTCACGATTTTCTTTTCCAGTGATTCCCTTAAATGGGGATTTAGGAATTAATATTCAGGATTCGTCCATTTTGTCTGTACCCCTCCCCATTTTCCCCATGCTAATGCGTAGCATGCAGGAGTGAGGCGGCTGGGCAGGAGGGTTTAGGGCAGCACAGCTTGTTCGGGCTGGGAGCTGGATAAGGCAGCTACCTCATGGGTTTGCAGCGACATGTCCCAGAAGCACAAGAACCCGTTGCTCTCCTGCTTTGCTGCACGGTTCTCGCATATGGTGTGTATTTTATCTCAAGGTGGGGGTGGTTTTGTTTGCTGGCCTGTCAACCAGGCCTCAGTCTGTAGGGGGTGTGATGTTAAACTACAGTAACTGTCAAAGGGTTTGAAACAGCAGAAAATTACAGGAGAGTAATGGGATAAACCTATTCCAGCTGGCTCTGTTCCAAGGAACCCCCTTCCCAGAGCATGAGTTGCAATGAGAACCACATGTCACTTGTCTTACATATCTATTAGCCTGCAGATCTTTGTTCAGAGCTACCACACTTACATGAGCATGCACTGCCTCTCCACTCACCAGAGACATTCCCCACGTCGCACGTGGACTTGACTTTCCCCTGGCAGGCATTTGGGTAGCTGACACTTGGTCAGGGGAGTATATCCCTCTCCAAGTCTATAAAGTGCTGTATAAAACTGCCTAAAGTGAATTGAAACAGTGATGTAAAAGCTGGTAGAGTGGTAGTCCAGTGAAGCTTTGCTATGTGAGAATCTCAGATTCTGGCTTAAAGCAGAGGGTGGCGGGGGGGGGGGGGGAAGTTTGAAGAGAGGAGAAAAAATCACTGGTGGAAGTTTTGAAATAAAGATTCAAATGCTTAGTCAAATATCACACGTTGAAACAATCTTGGTATGTTTAGAATTTCCCACTGGATGGTGAAGTTTTGTTGTTGGAAAATGTTTAACAGAGAAACTCCTCATTTCCTGATGGGAAAAATCTGTGTGGGAAAACTTTGCTCAGTGAGGAAGGATGTTGGCCCTTTGGGAGAGCCTCCTGCAGGGTATGGTTTCAGGTTGGGGTGGCTGTGCTCTTCTGGATGTGGATGAAGAATGCTGGATGAAGAATGTAGTTTTTTTGCTCTTCAATGTGACATCGATCTGCATGACCATGAAGCACTTCTCAGGACTGCAGTGGGCTGCTATAAGTTGTTGTTTTCATTTTTTTTCCCTGTGTCTCTTCCCATCTAAACTGGAGATCTTACTAGCAACAAATTAGGTTACGTGATGGCAGACGCATCCAAATAGTGTCTGCATCCAAATAGCTCTCCCTGCCCTGAGGAAGTTGTAGTGGTCGGATAGGTGATAGCTGTTCATGGCACTATGTAGTCAATCCTGCTTCCCAGCGTGTGCTGTATTCAGTGACTTTTGGCACTTTTCCTCCCTGCCTTCTGCCAAGTATAAACAGGCTGGTGCTTTGAGAGCTGCTACTGCAGCCCTGAGTTTGGGGATGCAGCTCCACAGCAGACACTGCTCCTTGCTCCAAGATACACCCTGCGCTCACCAATGGCTTTTTCTGTCCTTGGTCAGCATGTGAGGACATGATAGAGCTGTCTGGGAATCTGCTATCAAATTTTTTTCACTGACTTGAAAAAAAAAAAAAAAAAAAGATTGCTGGAGTCTTTTCTTATTAGTGAACAATTCAAAGCTCAGTAGCTAATTAAGTCCTTGATGTCTGGGATTTGA
>JAWLRI010000482.1:3417134-3443344 GCA_034781795.1 Crypturellus tataupa | reverse complement strand
GGCCGGGGGGAAGCGGCGCCGCCGCCGCCGGGCTCCCCCCGCGGGCCCGCTGCCTTTTTTGTCACCGCCTCGATGGCTCCATGGCCACATAAGGCCATGCCGCGCGCTGGGGGCCTTGCCCGCAGCGCCGGCCGCCGCAGGAGGGTTCGGGCCGCAGCCGCTGCTGGGGATGGCGATGGGGAGAGGGCGACGATTACATAAGTAGCAGGAGCCACCTGGGCAGCGGGGTGGCGGCAGGCCCGGCCTCGCGCGGGAGTTGGTGACAACAAGTTTGCAACTCGACCCCAGCCAACCGCAGCGCGGCACTTGTTCCCCGAAGGTGACGTCGGTTAAGAAGCAAACCCGAGCGGGTTATCATGGGGCTCGAGCGTGTGTGTCGCGGGGCTCCGTGCCCCGGTACCTGCGGGAGCTGCTGCCGCGTGCAGGGGGTGTCCGCCCGCTCCGAGACGCGGGGATGGGCTCCCTGCCCGAGCCCGGGGCTGCTCCGTGGCGTCGCTTCTCCCTCCCTTATAAATGACATCTTTATGGGAGAAATCGTGTAGGCCATGCGCTCGCTAATGTGGTAAAATGAGCTTTTGATAACTCAGTATATTAATTCCTCAGCTGTCTATTTCTAGTTACTGGGATTTTATATCCTTTCCATAGGAAAAAGTGGGGGCTGGCTGTCAGCTTCTGTTGTGTAGTGATGGTTTATTTATTTATTATTTTCCTCCCTTCTTCTCTACCTCTTTCTCTTGGATTCTAAGACCCTCTGTGTCCACAAGGTGTTTGGCTATCCAAATAGGTTTATAGATCACCCTAGATTCATGGAATTTAACCCCAAAATCCTCCTGCTCGCTCCCTTCTGAAGGTTTACGTGTTGTGCTAACAACTGGTAAGCTTTTCCAGTTGCCTCTATTGCTGATACAGATTCAAGTGCACTGACTCAAGTGCAGCCTTTTGTAAGTAATGCTACAACCATCCTGTGGGCTTTGCTATTCCAAGTAATGTTAATGCCATTGGTATCCTACATGGAAATACATATATTATTATATTAAGAGTTATTATGAATGCGCACAGCTCAGTTTGGTGGATGTTTGAAGTAATGTCTTGAACTCTTCACAAGTCCTGTCTGGTATAATTACTGACCTGAGGAGGAAAACTGTTTCTTCCATTTTTAATAACCTAGGTGACATCTGAGCTGAAACTAGACTCTGACACTGCTTTTTCTGATGGCAGGCTGCTTGAAGTCGCAATGCAGAGACTGAGCTTCCTGATGCCTGACCTTCCTTCCCTACTGCTGCCTGTCTTCTTCCAAGTCTGAGCTGCTCCAAAGTGTCTCTTTGTTTACACCCACAACACTTGTTCTATCTCAAATCAAAAATCATCACTGTGCTATTCTTTCTTCTCATGGGACTGATAATTCAGTCCTTCTGCTACATGCAGCTCTTGCATTATTTCAGGTGTGGTGAGTCATTGGGTTGCAGCTAGTGGTTGAGTTGCAGGACAGTAAACAGGTGGTAGAGATGAGTTGTGTGACCCGAGTTGGTTTAGACTGCGCTGGGTCACTCACTCACCCAAATAGCATTAATCAAGCATAAGAAATTGGAGCTGTTAGGCTTGGAGCAAGACATCGAGAAGTGAAGGGAAATTTTGAGGGGGACCTAAAACCCCAAATATGCTGGAGCAGTTCAGTATAACAACTCCCTAATGGATGAAGAGATACTAGATGGGTATTTCTAACATTAAGAGGGCAGGAAAAATGTCAAAGGAGGGTAAAACATAGAACAGGTAACAGCTCTAAAAACTAACTCTTGTATGATTTGATTCTTAATGAAGATGTTATAGGGAGAAAAATAGGCATCAATGGCAGGTGACCATACATAATGGAGGGTGTGTTGGGTTTTTTGGCTTGTTTGTTTCTGTTTTTATTTTTATTTACTCTGAAAACTCTGCTAAAGTGGAAGTCAAACTGGAGAGGCATCTTGTTTGTCAGAATTAAAACCAAGTGTTTTTTTTTTTTTTTTTTTTTTTTTTAATCAGAGAACATTAAGGGAACTTGACCGTGCAGCCCCCAGAAGCTGCATTGAGTGTATGAAGACAGATGTCTCGCTCCTCTGGAGCAAGCTGGCTTGCAACTTCAGTACGTAACTAGTAGCACAGCACCACAGATACAACATGCTTATTATGCAGCATGTTCTAGATGCTTATAGTCCTCTGCGAGAGGACAATGAGTGTCAGTCTCAAAATATAGCTTCATTTTTTAATTTATTTACTTTTTTTTTTTTTTAATGGGAAGTAATTCAATGCCTTTGCTGGTGAAATGTTGACCTATATCACAGAGGTGTATAGTAGCGTGGCTTTTCTTTCTGAATGTGCCTGCCCGGGTTCAGGCACAAGAGCAGCTCTGACTGAGGCGGTTGGAACACTGGAAGGGTTTTGTTGTTATGTTGTGTCTTTGGGGAGGGGAGGTGTAAAGGACCTGCTGAGTAGTGATCTCTGACTCTCAAAGCCAGTCCAAGCACTAGCACTAAGAAACTGCCAAGGGCTCCAGAGAGGGTCTCCTGCGTGGGTGTTTGTGGAACTAAATGGCTGCTTGCTTTTTTCCCCCCAAAACTTAGTTGCAAGATCTGGCACTTCCTGGAAATCTGTTAAAATCCAGTAGAGGTATCTGCTTATGTAAGCTTTTCCTCTTTGAAGGAGAAAGACATCTTTTTACAAATGGGTAATAGTATAAAATCGAAGTTGCAGCCCATCCATTTTCCCCTTAAGGTACAGAAGAGTTACATAACAAATGGAGTTTGTCTGAACTTAAACATGTACATTAGGAGGACATCATAGCATCAAACCAGTAAAGTGTCTGTCTGTCCCTCCCTCACCTGCCTCACTTGCGCAAAAAAAAGGGGGGGAGGGGGATTCCATAGTGCATTTTCTCTATAGCCCTAAACTGTTTTTATTTATTGAGAAGAGAGAGGCAATTGAGAGTTTAAAGCTACCCTTCTGGTCTCCAGATCTTTGAAGCCCAAGGGTTTTGCAGATTGAGGCACTTATCTAAATGGTTTTATTTCATCTTTCTGCCAAATCCGTGCTGACACAGACTTGTTAGAGTAGGCAGACTTGTCTGCTTCACACAGCAAAATCATGTAGAGAGGACGCAGTTTAGTCAGTAGAGCACAGTGGAACCAGAAGTGCAAGTTCTTGTTAACATAAACATGGGTTGCTGAAAACATGGAATAACCATGCCCTTGCTGGCCACAGCTTTATTGTGCTGAAAGCGTTCTCTAAATCAACTTTAGTAGGTTTTTGATAGCCTTTTCTGAACATGAGAAATGTAGCATTATTTCAATCTAAAGTGTATCCAGCTCCTATTTCAAAGCAAAATTATCTAGTTAAAAATTAACAAGGTGGAAAACTGTATTAAATACTTAATGTGAAGATAAACAATCCTTATTTCTTTGTGTGGAAAAATCCTATTGTCCAACACTAAGCTAGTTGAATTTCCAATCAAATGGGATTTCTATTTACAGTACTTGAATACCAAATTCTGAGGGTGCTATGGAATGAGGATTGCTCTGTAGACGGGAGTTGAGGTGACATAGCCCCTTGGCTGGATGGTGATGCAAGTGTTTGGTTACAGCTGTGTACTGGCTGTTTCCTGCCTTAGAGCAAGGTAATCGCTTGAGTGGCACTGATCCTGAGTATTAAGTTGATGCTAGTCCTGTGTGTGTCCCTTGGAGAGCTCAGTCTGTTTCACCAGAAATTCTGTATTATCCCAAGTTGTTAAGACTAAGGTTGTGCACTTGTCAAACTTCAGTGCCTTTTTAGGAAGGAATCTCTTAATATTGCTTAGATAAACCTCAGCAGTCTTCACTGCTTTGATGCTTTTTGGGATGCTTAGATAATAGCATGTGTGTATCACCTTAACACTCTTGCAGGGCAGGGCCCCCTCGTAACAGATAAGAGAGCTCTGTTCCTTGGGAGGATGTGTTGACAGAAGCATCAAAGCTACGTTTCTCATAGTGAGTTTAGAGATAAAATCATTACTGAAACACGTGCCTTGTTATAGTGGCTGCAGCCTGAATTTCTGTTGCACTGCACATAGCTTAATGAATGCAACTTGTGGCAAACTGCCCCCAGACACGTGGTAGTTATCCATGCAACAAAATTATTTGAAAGAGATGGACTCTGCTTCTTCAAAGAAAAAGAGTATTTATGACTGCAGTGACTGGTACAAAAGTTCAGGGCTGCCGGCAGTTTTGGGAAGTGAGGTGAAGCCGTATATAAAACAGGGACTAGATGACTTGACCAATTGTTTCGACAGGATGAGCTACCTACCAGTAACAATCTATTTCATAAGCTCACCTCTTAGGGATTAGGTATCATGACAGCTGGTTGGTTCTGGTTAAGTCAGCGTGCTAACTTCCCAGAGGAAGAACCAAGTTGATGGTAAACTAGTTCTTTCCTTCTTTGTTCCCCCCAAACTGGGCACTGTGGGTGACAATGAACTATTGGCATATCTGGATCTGACAGTAAAATTGTTGTTTTGTTCTCCTAGAGAATACTGGAATGGGGGAATATTGCTGGAAATGCTGTAAAATATGGAGTAAAACTAATAGTTCTGCAAAAATACTTTCCTAGAGGAGTTCTTGATTTATTGATAAGATCATTGTTTGGAGATATTAAATCATTCAAATTCTACTAAACTATTTTGCCTTGTTACTGTTGCTCATGATTCTAACTGTAGTGTTAAAGAATTGTTTGCTATGGAAATGTAAACAATAAAAGAAAACCACTGTGGCAGGTCAATAGATTTCTCCTCTGCTCTAAGAAATTGATTTGAAATGAACCAAGTAGAGTTAAGTCCTCAAAATAAAACAATCTATTGTAATTATAACTGATTCTGCCTTGACTCTTCTGTATCTCTTCCTGATCTTTTTTTTCTTTCATAAGACAAACTTGGAACACTACATGCACATTCACCTAAGATAGGAGAGTTGGTTTCTTTTGGAGTTGGATATCACTTTTTCTTTTTTTTTCTTCTTGTCCAAGTCCTTCTCTTCTAAACTGTTTGCGAATCTGAACTTTGCAGATAGAGGTGTGCCTAGAATAGGTGTTTTGCTAAATTTTCCTCCCATAATGGTTGCATCAAATATGTTTTGATCTACGTTCTTTAGGCACACGGGATGCTCTGCAGGAGTAAACTCCAAGACGTGCTGGTGTGGGTATGGGATAGGCCCTACAGCGTTGCAGACATGCACTGTTACTGCTTTGCGGTTGCTTTTTGCTTCAGCTTTCAGTGGTGTGGGGGTATTGTCAGAAGATTGGCCTTGCAATGACTTTTACCTAAGGAATCTAGTAGGTCTGAGCCCTAGGCTACCCTATAAATTTAAATATTCCTATTCTCCTTCCTGCACTCTTGGATCAATCCAAAGCAGATCAATTGGAGCAGAGATCAGATATCCAGACCCTGTAAGAACACTAAGTATAGCAATCTGAATGAAATAGGATTCCATGAAAATAACTGCTCTCCTGGGCATGAATGTTAGCAGGGCTTGAACTGGTTTAGAGTGAGAGTGAAGACAGCTCAGTCCCTCTTACTGCAAGTTGTCACTCGAAGGAGAACCCTTCATGCACCCGTCACCATATTGGTATGGGAACCTGGTGAGCATTGGAGTTGGAGGAGCACCGGGCTGAGGCAGCAGATGATGTTGTGAGGAGTCACTTAAAGAGATAATTAACATCTTAAAACAGTTCTGAATCACAATGTAGTTCAGATTAGGGTATGCACACCTATTATTCGTATTACAAACAAGGGAGAACAAGCTGGAGAAGTGTCCCTGATTTGCACAGCTTCTAATGCATATGATGGGGAAAGCTGACAAAGTCCTTAGATGTTAGCCTCTCCCATGACTTAGTTTTGCGACACAGACTTTCTACTGGATGTCTTGGAGTCGCCTTCTGTTTCTGTACATAAACTGCCTTGTTTTTGAGTTGTCTTTCATAGCTGATGTGTATTATTCTCATTCAGAAGGTAGATGGGTGGGATGTTTTTTTATAACTTTAAGCTATTAGTAGTTTGTGAGCAACTGCAAATAAGTTAACATAACTTTTTCTACTACCTATACTAGACTCAACTACCTCTGCCTGACTGATATCTAGGATGACATTTGCTGTGTCAAATTCTAGTGGTGTCTGCTGTAGACATCTGTAGCTCCCCAGGCTCTTTTTTAGGGGAGAGAAATAAGCGCTTGTAGAGACTGAGTTTTCTGACCAGTTTTTGACATCTGCTTTGGGATGAAATAATTGGTGAAGTCTAGGGCACTACTTATCCTAATTAGGTCTCTGTCAACTAAAGGCTGTGACCATCTCAACTGCGGACGGATTCGTGCACCTGCCTAATACTTGTCCGGCTCTTGTTAACAGCAAAAACACTCAACAGACACAGAGGACAAAAAAGAAGGTAGCATTTCCCTTACACCGTGTGTGGTGGATGAACGTGGCCACTGAATGTTAGCTGGTGGGTACCTGCGTCCTTTCCAGAATGGACCTACCTACCCTCAGGGTTCCTACACTCTCTTGACTCTCTTGGTTCTTCCCTTGCTCTTTCTCTCCCCTCCTTCCCTGAGTCAGCCTGGCTGGGATGTTTGTACAGGTTACCTTTTGGAATCAAGTGGTGTAATTGTGCTAGATGCTGCCATGATAGGATGCTGAAAGCATGTTTTGAGCAATCTAGGCAATTCAAGGAATGTGTTTTTCTTCATTTCTACTAAAATGATGCCAAATATTAACATTAACATATGTTCTGAACTTTCTACTAAGGAAGTCTTAACATTGGAAGTGTAAGTATATCAAAACCTTAAACAAACCTGTGAATCACAAAATATAGTGATTGAAAATTTCAGAATTTCCAGTGTCCTGTGCACACTCATTCAGACAGGAAAAGAGCATCTTCCTGGAAGAAAAGACTTGTGGGCTTGTTGGATGCTCCAGGGCTCTGCTGCTCTCTGATTTGCAGAGATTTTTCTGTAATAGTGAATGCATAAGGGAGGGTGCAGGGAAGAGACCTTCCTTGTGTTTATGCCTAAGTGTGACATGTTGCGAAAGGATTAGTCTCACTGTACATAGAGCTCGGTATGAAGAGCTACAGAAAGATTGTATCTCAGTGGCTCATCCCTCTTCTTGTCTGTCTTTGGGACTCAGGGAAGGTGGTCTCTGGGTACAGACTGGGAACATGAGCTGTGTAAACTGGGTTATGGGGTTGGAGGCAGCTGAATATCTGTAATCTAACTGTGGATTTAGGGACTGTGGGCAATTTCTTAAAAAACAAGATACCTCTGAAGACCTGTAAGCTTCCAATCTGTGTATTAAAAGTCAGCTTTTTACTGTTTGGCTTCAAGTAAGTCCAGCTCATGTGAATATGGAGCTACAGAATATATATATAGTCAGGAAACTTGATTCTGACCTTGTATCTAGACTAACCTGGCACTGCAGTAGTGGAATCCCAGCCTGCATCCATCCAAGCTTCTCTGGAATGATAACCTTCACCTAAGACCTGGTGTGGGAGTTTCAGCAGCTTCTGCCACTTCATGAGACCTAGTGCTGTGGAGCAGAGTTGTGAACTTGCCGAAGAAAATTGATTTGGATTATTAAATAGATACAATAACCTCCTTGTCCTCCATTAATCTGTGTTTCATTGCACTGAGAAAATGCCATCGAGCTACTTGTCTGGGTAACACTAACAGTACAGCCTTCTCTCAAGTTTGATGGAGACTTTTTTTAACACAGATCTGTCCCTACTAATTCAGTCTGGCTCCAAAATAACTAGAAGTACATTTGTGAGACAAAGACTTTTCCATGTCTTAATTGCTATCCTGCTTGTCACTGCCAAAGTGGCTACTAGGAATGTGCATCTTGTATCTGCTGTTTTGGCTGAACTTCCACTTTTTGGATGAGCTTGTGGAGCAAGACAGAACATGATGAAAGTAGGTAATGTGGAGCGCTTGTGGAAAACATCTTTGAAAGGAGATCATGTTGCTTCAACAGCAACTCACCCTTAATCTTCTAGAATCAGATTTACCAAGAGGTATGTAGACAGGAGAGGAAGTCCTGGAAGTCGTTAACTGACTTCGGTAATGTAACAGCCTGGAAGCCCCGGCTTGCTGTATAGAGGAGGGTTTTCTTGGCTGCCTTTCTGAGAACAGTTCAGAAGCTTCCGAAGCCCAGCAAAGGTGACCAGGAAAGAAACAAGCCAGTTCGACTGGTGTGGCCCATTCCTGTCTGGTTCTGGGAGCTGACTGCTGGATAATGATGTTCTCCAGTAGCCTTAACTGAGGCTCCGGCTGCTTTTATTTTCCTGAACTCAGTCCACTGACTACACAAAATCCAGGCCGTATGCCTCTTATTGAAGAGGCTGCTATTTAAAAACACTGTAGACGCTTGTATTTTTAAAAATCTTTTTTTCTGTACCGCAGCGTGCAGTGCTGGAGGTTGTGCGCAGAGGCTGGCTGGCTGCGCTGAGGACTCGGGATGCCGGACATAGCTGCTGCGCGGAGCCATGGGGCTCTTTCTGCTTAGTCATTTCTGTTGACGCTGTTTTGCCTTTGGATTTGTGAAAGTCTCTTGGCTTCCATAAAGGCCAAGTTTAGTGAGTGTGGGAATGTTGGTAGCTTGGTGTAAACTAAACACTGAGGACTGGAAGCTCGGCTCATGGTCCTGGGTTGGCTCAAGTTTAAGGCAACAGTAACTTAGTTTGGGTTTACTGAAAGCGAAGCTGCTGGGGAAGCAGCGAGCTCTGGCCTTGCCAGGTTATGTGGGAGGCTGCCCGTTAAAGTCTGCTCTAGTTTTAAACAACTCCGTTGGCCTGTGGGCTCGTGCAGCCTTTTGTGTCTCCCAAATCAGGTATGGATTCAGCAGTGGGATTGAAGGAACTGAAGGTCTAAATAATTTCTAAGCTGGCTATAGGATTCTTTTTCCAGCATGTGGCTCCTTGGCACCTACCCAGGCTTGGGCGGCCATAGCGCTCAGCTGCTGCTTGGACTCCAAGGGCTCTACCTGACACTGCTTCTGGAGCAAACGTAAGACTCTTTTCTTCCCTAAGGAAAAAAAAAAAAAAAATTCTCCTGCATAAACCCCCAAATGCAGAGAAAGCTGTTCTAAATACTAAGCCTTGTGCATGCTACATAACGATAGTGAGAAAGCTGCATTTAAATTATAGTATACAGATGATGGGGATTTTTTTTAAGTGTATTGAATTGCATATTTAGAGAAAAAATATGTGATCTCTCCTAGCTGAATAAACCTCAAAAGTTGAAAAATAACCTTTAGAGGATATGGCTCTTTATAGATGTGCTACACCCGCTTTTCTGGGGCTTATCTGCTCTCTCTCCCCTTGAGCAGGGCTCTGTAGAGGAGCAGCACAAAGGGCTTGTTCCCCCCTTTGCAAGGGGGATTGAATCGGCTCCTTTGCTTTAGGATCCGTTCGTCTCTGCCGGGACTTGCTCAGCCCGCAAGTGGTTAATGGCATTAGCGGTTGGGAAGTGACAGACGGAGCAGGTGGCTCCTTGTCTTGCAGGCGGCTGCAGGCCCTGCCTGGTGGGCCGAGCTTCCCCCCGCATGGGGTGTTTGCCGCGGGCCGGGCGCTCGGCAGCGTCTGCGTCTGCTCGGAGCTGGGTGAAGGTTTCCCTGACTCCTACCTGGGAAGAGATGAGCACTCCTGCCGGCTCGCCTTCAATATGCAGCATTGGCTGTGGCCAGGAATGGAGGAGGAGGAGGAAAAAGGGGCAAAATAACAAGGAGGAGGGAGAAAACAACAAAAAAAATACCTAAACTGGGCTTTAGCATTCACGAGCATTAGCAAGCAGCTTAGAGCTCCCCAGAGGAAAGCAGCTGAGGATGGTGTGTTGTATATGTAGGGTTTTTCTTCCACGTCCCGATGTAAAACTTCCCTGAATGAGTTGCTGCTACTCTCCTTTTTCTTTCTTTTCTTTTTTTTTCCCTTCCCCCTTTTTATCTAGTCTTCGCTTTAGCATTAAATGAGCCGTCTTATCCAGCTTATCTGTATAATTTGCTGGGGGTAATTCTCTTTAATTCTCCTGGAGAAAGTCCTGGAGAAGGTCTCCATACTGCAGGACAGGTAACTTGAGTTTAAAGCCTTGTTTTATCTTAAGCTTCGGGGTTTATGTAAGCAGGAACTACTCATAAGCAGTAACTACTGTGCTTCAACCATTGCTACTGGGGGTGGGAAGGAGAAACCCCCTCTTTTTATAAGGAGCAAATGATACCATCTTCAGTAAAAGTAGCTGCTCCAAAAATCAGCTCTTTGGCAACACTCCTGTTTCCCTGATGGCTCTAACTGAAGATTTTTGTCAATGGCTGTCCCCTCCATACAGTTTACAGACTTTCTGCGTTACTAGATTTGGCATTCAGCAGTCTCATTCTTTCTCCCAAGATTTTCCACAATGGAGTGCTGCGAGGCCTTAAGCATGAGTCAGAATATGAGCTTTGGGTTTCATTGGCTCTATATGAAAAATGAGTGAAAGGAATTGAGAGTAGGGAAGAGCTCTTATTTTGAGGCTGAGGCAGATGTATAAAGAAATGGGCATAGCATAAAAATAAAAATTTGTGCACTAGCAGAAAAAAAAGTGCATGCTGGGCTTCAGAATAGTGCAGGGTATGTGGATAGACAAAGCATGCTGAATTTTTCCTAAATCTAACCTTTGACAGACCTCTTTATTGTCTTATTGGTGAAAAATGATAACTGGTGAGCAGCAAGGAAGCTAAGTGAGAGCAGCTTGAGCTTTAACAGTTTATGCGCAGAATTTGTCATAAACAGATTGTGTCTTTTTAGGACAAAAATTCTCTGCACAAGCAATAGGCAAGTCATATGTAACTACCCAGGAAAAAGGAGGGTGTACTCGAGGTTAGGGTGGTAGGTAGGACTCCTCGTGTGTGCTGCAGCAGGGAAGTAGTGACGTGGGGAGCTGTAGTCCCTGCAGCAGCAGCTACTTTTAAGCTTTAGTTCTGGTGTCATGTGGTGCCTTTACCTATTTTCTGTCTCTTTTGCCAAAAACTAAGCAGCATCCTCTAGTTCGTGCTGTTGCCAGTGTCTTGTGAGACAAGAACTGGCCTCCTCAGCAGGAGTGGGGTCATGTTATACCTCTTGTTTGTGAAACTGGTATCTTGATTAAATAACCTGTGATAGCCTCTTCTTTCAGGCACTGTCTTATGAATAAAAGAAAAACACGATTTGGACCCACTTGTGTCTTGCTGCTTCCCCCCTTGCAAGTGCCTAGTCAGCCTAGTGGAATTCTGAACTACTACTGGGCAGCTTCTGGGAAAAGCCCTTCCAGGGTACCCCGAGTCAATATTCCTGTCATCTGCCTGATCATGACTGTCCTTTGTGAGGGCTCCCACCGTTCCCCTGGCTTTGGACTCAGAGGTTTAGGACTTGGATAGATTCCTGCAGCTTTGCTTGAACCATGCTTTGAATGGTTGAATTCCTAACAGCCTAATGCTCCCCACAAGCTGGTTGGCAAATCGCTTTGGGCATGACAGTAGCCACCTTTCCATACCATGAAGTCCTCTCCTGAGCTGAGGAGGACCTTCTGGGGACGTCTAAAATGTAGTGCCAAGCAAGAGTGACATTTGATGCTTGTTATGCTCGTTCTATTCAGTCTGTACAGAAGAAATGAATAGATTCTGTGAGATTAGCTACAGAAGCATACGTTGACATCTTTAAATGTGGTTGCATAATGGCCAACAGAAATAACTGCAGGAGTAATTCTCTAAAGAAAAAAAGAAAACTTTTTAAGTTTTTAGTTTTTAAACTTTAAGTTTAATAAGGACTTCATACATGCTGTTCAAATGTTAGATTAAGAATTTCAGCTTGGTATCGTTATGGTATTTAAACTTCTCTTTGACCTGAAGCTCCTGGTTAAAAGATGTCATCTCCTCTCCTTTCTCCCTTCCCACCTCTCTCCCAGTGGCAGTGTTAGGCAGAACTAGTTTGATCTGTTGGTTTCCAAATCTTCCTGCTTTCACTGGGCAGGCTCCAAACAAGCTTAGTAGAATCTGCAACCAGGTTTTGCACAGTGATTTCCAGATGTGCTTTCAACCTGGCAGTAGTCTGTGGTAATTTAAAATACTTTGTTGCTTATCGCTAGTAGAAAAAGTTATTTTAAATTAAAAAAAAAAAAAAGGCAACTCCAATAGCTTGTTTTTATATGCTATTGAGTTGCCACCTTCTAGGCTCACTCTGAATAGAGTATTTCAGAGTATATGGAATCATTCTCCCTGAAAGCCCTGGGCACATGTCACAAGTGGTTGATTTTTAGAATCTGAAAATATTTAAGGGAAGCAGGATGTTAGTTTAAAAATATAGTGTGACTTTGTTCTTTTTTTTTTTTTTTTACTCTTCACAGCACAGCTCAAATATATTCTATTTTAATCTGGTTCCTCAGTGTTCTTGTAGTATGTTATTTTTAATTGTGGAAAATCTGTGTTTCTGACTTGCAGGCACTTGGTAGCTAGCGCAGGAGCCCTCATCCTTGCGTCCCGAGTTCTGTTTCTCAGCCCTTCTGAGACAAGTGAACTTTGGTTCATGATGTACTTGGCAAATAGCTCCGGAGTTAGCCCGTGCGTCTCCGCGTGGACAATATGCTGTTGTGTGCGGTAGGGAGCTCAGGACACTCCTGCAGACCCTAAGTCCGTCGGTAGGCACCAAATCATTGTGAATCGTGAGCTTTTTGGTTTGCTTTTCTTGGCCGCCTGTAGAGACATGGAGAAAATCGAATGCATATCAGAGACGCCTAAAGTCATTCTTAAATTTTTTTTCTACACAGAGCTCAACAAAAATCCAGTGGAAGGCTTTTCAGCGGGCTTAATAGATGACAATGATCTTTATCGATGGGAAGTCCTTATTATTGGTCCTCCAGATACACTATAGTAAGTACTACTACTTGTACAGAAACTTGAGCAAACTCTGATTTACTAGTTCTAGTTTGGTTTAAGTGAGCAGAAGATAACCTAAGTCTCCATATTGAGTAGTTATAGATAACCAAGTTAGGTAATGCTGTTCTGGTGCTAGTAAAGTATCTGTAAATGGCAGAATCTGCTATATAGAAGCTTTAAGTTGTTTTGCTACCTTGGGGACAAATGCAACGCAGACCCCTTATTGTACTGCTGTAGACATGGGGAAAGAATAGGGTGTGCTAAGAGAAAACTTGGGTTTTCTTTGCCTTTAAGGCAGATGTACCCAGGCCACTGTCCTTATTGCTCTGAGGTTCTTGGTTAGCCACTAGTGCAAACTTAAACCACTCCAACTTAGGACTGGTGATTACAGGAAAATACTCAACAGAGACGTGCAGTTATAAAGCTGCAGCAGGCTGTGGAATTGGCCTTCAAGTCAGGATGTCTCAGCCTCTATAAGTGATCATTCCCTCTAGGAGAACTTTCCCTTGTGACAAGGGTATGTTAATGCTGATCAAATTTTAATTATTGGGAAACCTTGTTTTAATTTAATAGTTCCTCTTAAAACTCTTTGCTTGCTCCCATAGACTGGGACCTCTAATTGGAATTTGAACAAAAAATCATGAAGTTCATTCAGTCCCGTCTCCTCCTGGAGTTATCACTGGCTGTGCTCATGCAGCTGTATGTTTCCAAAGCACTGTGGTATGTGTAGTGTGATTTGTTTCTTTATAGGGAGTGGGTAAAGGCTTTAACTAATTGAGAGAGTGATTTGTCTTATCCTCAGAGCTTCTGTATGACTGTCTCTTCTTGCTCCTGGGAAAGGTTTTATGCCTAAAAGAGGTCAATTTAAAGTGTGCCTCTTCAAGATGAACCATTCTCCTATGTTAAGCTGTTCCAGTGGTAAAGTGCTGATACAAAAAGCCTTCTAGTGGTATTTACTCGAGGTCAGTTCTAGTTGTCATGACACCAAGTTGTCATATACCTTCATTTGTAAGCTTTGAAGTAAGTGTTTAAATGCAGAAGTAGGGCGCTTTGCTTCTCGAGCTCACTGCGTTCTGCTCCTCAAGTCTTTCATGAGACAAATCATCTTCGGCTGGGTCTGTGACCTCTTGTGAACAGCCTACTAGTGACTGTCTCAGGCTGTTTTATACTATCAACAAACACATAATGCTTCTAATAGAGCTTTTCCCTTGTATATGTAAGCATCGCAGTAGTGTGTGTGGAGGTGTGTGTGCTGTTTGGTGTTTACTTGCTGGGTTTTACTCCTCCTTTCCCCCTCCCCAGCCCAAGTGCAGAGCTTGTTTTGAGGCTTTGACCTAGGAAACTCTCTGTTGTTCCAGTCCTTAGTCACTGCTTTCCAAGATAGTATTACACTGAATCCTCCCTTCCTGATCTATTTTACTGTGGCAGTAGAAGAGAATAATTTAACCGGAGAATCAGCTTTTTTAAGTCTCATTCCTTTGGACTTGGTGAATGGCTCTGTTGGGACCAATGCATCAGAAATACTGCTTAAAAATGTTACTGATATCTCTTGATTGGCAACTGCACTTTAACTGCTCCTTTAAGAAGGGAAGGGGGAACTTTTTTTTTTTTTTTTTTTTTTTTTTTTTTTTTTTAATATGAGAGAAAGATTTACTGCTTTTAGAGCTATCAACACATGTAATCTAACTCTCCTTTATCTTAACTGGTAGGGCTGTTAAAGTAGCCAGTCTTGTTTCTGAGATTCTTGGCCTTCCCAGGAGCAAGAATTCTCTGGAAACTGCCTGACTTTCTGAAACTTGTGGAAAAGGAATGCTATTGGTTCACATCCCCTCAGCTGCCCTCTTCTAGGAGCCAAGTCATTTAGACTTGGTCATCTATTTATTTGTTTTTTTAGAGATGAGCCACATGGCTAGAATTGCACATTTTCCTTCTTGCTGGTGGTAAGACTTTTGTTATTTTCTCAGTAGCCTCTGGGCATTAAATCCTGGCTCCTGCTCCATTACAAACACAGAAAAGATAAATGCACTGAGCAGTTTTTTTTCCTACCACAGTTGTTCTGTGTGTGGCCACCGAGGAGTGGCCTGTCACACTGCACCACATCTCACGCTGCATTCTCCAGAGCTTGTGCTCCAGTTCTCGTAATCCCTGCTGCTGCCGCTTCCAACATGGTTATAAACTTCTGTTACGAGAAACTACAATAATAGGACAAATTTTAAAAGATTATATTTTTAATACAGGCCTTCCTGCTTCTCAAAGTGAATATTCCTGGTTATTGAAACCTCACTATTTAAATAAGTCAACTACCTCAGTTAAGTGCGTACTTCCCACATGAGAACTGAATATCTATTGTTTATTATTGTTCTCCAGTTTGGTGGGAAATCTCTCACTGTTATGTTCGAGTGCCTAGCGAGTACTGAAAAGGTAGTACTGGCAGCTTTTAAAAAGCAGACTAGAGATGCAAAGAAGGTTCCCTGTAACTCTTTATTGAGGCTTATTGCTACAGATCCAGAGCAAGAGAGAGGACTGATTAAGGTGTCCTAAGGTGTCCTAGAAGAACAGAAGTGGGTATCTGCTGGGCTCTACTGTGGTCTCAATAACAGGAGTTATTGGCTGACCTTTAACAATAAAAAAGTAATAAATGCAGTAGGAAAAAAACTTAAGTTGTAAATCCAGATGGTGATTTTTTTTTTTTTTTTTTGTGCAGTTTTTTTTGCATTTGCTTTTGCTCTGGAACATCATACTAATTCTAAAAAAGAAGCAAGTGTTAGGGAACTGGCAGTATCTTGTGAAAGGATCTCAATCTAGAAACTCTTGGTGTTACATATGAAAATGCTGCTACTGTAAATTAGCATCGTGGTATTGAGCTGTGGGAGGGGTAAACCTGAAGATGTCGATGCATCATTAAGTCCAGCCTTCAACTCGAGCTTACAAGAAACTCTACTAAGATATTTTTGATTCCCCAGTGAAGGTGGTGTTTTCAAGGCTCATCTTACTTTCCCGAAAGACTATCCGCTGAGGCCGCCAAAAATGAAGTTCATCACAGAAATCTGGCATCCAAATGGTAAGAAATGCTAAAATTTCAATTTATTTTGCAACTAAGTGTTGTGAATAAAGATTTCTGACTTTATTTTCAGCCCAGAAATATGAAATTCTGTGTTTACTTTGTCTTTACTGCAAAAAGTAGTAGTAACCATTGCAGAGTTTTTAAAAACGCTGATCCAAGAGATTGCTCCTTAAGTATTTCTACTAGCTTTCTGAATTCTTGGTAACTGTAGATGTTTTTTGTATATATGTAATGCAAAAATCTGGTCTGAGGAGGAAGTTATTTTTTTAGCTGCCATCTGTCATGCCACTAAGTACCTTAGTGGTTCAGTATAGAAGGCCCAGGTTTGTTTCCATGCATGAAGTAACAAGATCTTTTTAGCCCTTCTGAAGATGATTCTTGCTAAAGCTTCATTTATTTCTGGGCTGCTGGACATAGGTAGAGAGGTAAGCTAAAACAGAAGAAGGTTTTTATGAGGGAAGAGGAAGGCTCTGCAGGTTTTAAAGTCAGTGCCTGGACTTGGAAAGCTGGGACGAGACCAGCAAGGTGGTGATCCTAAAGAACAGAGGGTATTCTGCTACTGTGTCAGTTCAACCCTAGAAATATTAGAATATTTGTTGGGCAGATTCCAGTTCCAGCAGCTTAAATTCTATTCCGTGTTTACTGCAGTAATATGGAGATGATACTTTTGCTCTGGGACAAAAAAGTCATCCTCTGATCCTACCAGAAAAATACTGTACTGGAGCCTGTCTAAATAGTCTCACAAAGTGTAGCCTGGTATCAGAATTGGTCCCGTCCCTGCCCACTGAAAAACCCTAGGTCAGAATAACCGGCCAAGCATCACTTCTTAGAGACTAAATTCTTTAACAATTAATTACTTTCCTTTTTTTCTGTAAAGTCTCTTCTCTGTCTTGTCTCCAGACTAGCTGGAATGAAAGTTAATGGTTCCCTAACTAGCCTGAAGAAATGCCAGCGTGTTGTTCATTACTGAACTATGCCTTGTTCTGTTTTGTAGTTGACAAGAATGGCGATGTCTGCATTTCAATTCTTCATGAGCCTGGAGAAGACAAATATGGCTATGAAAAACCTGAGGAACGCTGGCTTCCCATCCACACAGTGGAAACTATAATGATTAGTGTAATTTCTATGCTGGCGGATCCCAATGGTGATTCTCCTGCTAATGTTGACGCAGCGGTAAGATTTTTCTTGGTCTGCACATGGTCTTTGGTATAGAAAGCCAAACTTCTTGCTACACAGTGTCGCTTCTAGTGCAACAGAAGGTGCAGCAATTTTTGGAAGAACCTTTTATAACTAAGCTAAGTTATTACCAAGAAATTACTGAGGAAAGCTCATATGCTGTGAAACATAATTACTAGTTAGTTCTTGTATAACTAATGAAGTACATTTAAGTTTCTTTCATACAGGCTACAAGGTACAGATGCTGTCAAATTTCATAGGCAGTAATTTAATTTCTCCTATGCAGTAATGCATTTATTTGGAATAAATTTGTGCTCAGAAGGTACCTGCGGGTAAATTTTGGCTCCTTTCATCTTGGAAAATTCAGGGAGGATGCTTGTGTGAGGTGTGCAGTTACCAATTCCAACGGCTGTTAAGTTTAGCTGCAGAAGTCAATATATTCTAAAACCTGTTTTGATTCCCTATGTTACTTGTTTAGTGTATTAAAAGTTTTGAATAAGAAATCATGTCAGATGCTGATTTGCTGTCTTGAACAGGAAGAGAAAATGCAGTGGGGGCCTCAGTACAACTGTGCTACAACTCTCTTGCGTTTGCCTCTGTAAAGCAGTGTTATTAAACCTTAGATCAAAGCCATGGGTTTGGCTCTAGATTTGTACGTTGAGGATACAATTGGAAGCTTCACTGGACATCTGGCCTTCAGCGTTACCCTCGACGTGAATGTCTTGCTGAGGAGTAGGGGAGCAGCGTGGATTAGAGACAGGAAAACAAAGGGAATTTACAGTGCAGACTTCTGTCGTGAGGGAGACACAAATGTTCCGTGCAAAACAGTGCTTATGGAGTGTGCCCTATGCTGGGGGTTGTATAAATGCATCTTTTGATTATCTAAAAGAGCTGCTTTTATAGCAGAATAGCAGGCTAGTGGGTGTTTGCCCTGGGGAGGGAAGAATTCTCAACATTGACATGTGCTAACTTTGTTTCCTTTACTTCTGGCATATAGTTCAGTGAAGGCTAACACACACGTTACTATTAGGGAGAAGCTTATGGAGGTTATTTTTATTTTCTTATTTTGGGGGAATTTTATTGGCCCTGGGAGAGTGATGAAAAGGGAGGTGGTAAGCAGGAGGTGGGAGGGTTTCTAGCAGCACATTAACCTGCTTTGTTGAACTAGCTAAACCTTCCTAAAGTGGGCAGGAGTTTAGTTTCCTGATGCCTTTGATCTGCAATGCTGCTAGTAATTCCAGAGGTGATTGAGCTCCTCTGGAAAAAAATAGTGGTAGAAATAGCCCCATGCCAAGCAAAGCTAATGGGGCAGGGAGGAAGTAAGTAGTAGTGAAGAAGTCCTCGTCTAACATTCTTGTGAGTGTTGGACATCCCCTCTGTGTCAAGTTACTGGTGGAAACAAATATCCAGGATATGTGAGTGTTTCCTGCTGGCAAACCTGAGAATACTGGGAGGAACAACGTATTAATGAAATGCTATAAGTGCAACTAGAGTTGCTGTTTGCAATCTCATGTATGTTGAATGTTACTGACTTAATACTGGAGCAAGGTGGTATTTTTAGCTACACTTATCACCCTCTTGGCATCATATGTTTTGTAGCCTTTTCCTGTGGTTGGCAGGACAACAGGGGTACAAGACTTCAGGGTCACTTTCTGGCTGAGTGATAGACGTTATGTGTAAAGCTGCTCATTTTAAAGGAGTTGTAAGTTTATCCTCTGGTGAGTAGGTCTCTGAGCCTTATGGTGAAAGTTTAAGAAGTCGTAAAGAAACACAGTGTTCCTTGCACCGGCTTGAAGGAATAAGAACTTAAATCCATCTCTGACTGTGAGGATAATATTGAGGCATCAGTAATGTCATGGGTGCGCAGCAGTGTAAGAGTAGGGAGTGAAAACACTGCCTCATAGAAAGCTGAACTACGTGTGTTGCAGTTGGAGTTGGGGAAAAGTACAGGGACAAAAATACAGGGACAGGAGCCTGAACAGACACCGCCATAGGCGACTAGAACAGTTCATGACCTGAGTTTTGGAGAGGTTGCTGTCAAATTGGGAACATCACTTGCCATTCACTTCTGAACAGTGTTTCACAGAGCTAGGAATCTAAAAGGTAGAAACAAAACCAAAGTAGCGAAGCTCAGAAGGCGTGAATTCAAAGCTTTTCTTGGCCTTGTGCCCTCTTGCATAAACTGCCCTGTGTCTTCATCCAACAAACGAAAAGCTTGCTGTATTAATTGCTGGAAAAGGAGAACAAGTTAATTAGTAGCATTTTTTGTGCATTCAGTAGGCAAGAGGGAGACCTGGAATTGTCAAGATGGTGACTGCGGCAAGGAGAGGTTTGAGGTGATGGATGTTAGGATGTATCAGCTACCACTAGTTTCTTTGGCTCTGCACCCTCCATACAGGCTATGCAGGAGTTTTGCCTGCTACTCGAGGGGAAAACTAACCATGCAAATATTGCTTATACCAAAAACTAGTATCTGTACAACCTAGTACAGTACATCTCATGAGTTTTTACTACTTCAGTGTCTAACTGTAGGGTAGTATCCAAAGCATCAATCTTAGTCACATTTTTGTGATGTTCCTGCACCTTGCGCTCCCTCGGATAAAGTTAACTTTTATAACCTGTACAAATAGGTTTGGATCTATAGACTGTTGCTTGTAAAGCAAAATGAAACAAATAGATTTCAGCCTTGATGCTGGGAACTGCTTGTGTAAGACCAGGTTAATCTTGAAAAGGCCAAAACATGAAGGGGGAAGGTTAGGCTGTATTTTTTTCAGTATCTTGTGGGTAACTTGCACAGAAACCCAGAGTGATCTCTGCCTTCTAAACCCTGAATGTCACAGGTATTTAGTGACTAGCTCAATGACTGTAACCAAATTTAAATATTGGTTGGATGTCTACTATCTAGAAATGTAAATATCTAGATTCTTCCTGGAATTTGTATGTTGTTATAGCACTGACCCCTGAAAGCTGTCTATTCAATTACAGAAAGAATGGAGAGAAGACAGGAACGGAGAGTTCAAAAGAAAAGTTGCCCGCTGTGTAAGAAAAAGCCAAGAAACTGCTTTTGAGTGACACTTATTCAGCAGCTAGTAGCTTCACTTTTTTCAGGGTAAGTATCTTCTGAAATAGTCATCTGAGTTGAGCGTTTTCTGGATTAGGTGAGTGTTGCTGAGCTCAATTTCTTGTTTTTTTTCAAAAACAACCCAAAACCTCACAACCTTCCTTTTAACCAGCTTGGTTGCAGTGTATTTCTTTGACTGTATTTTATACTAAAGACTTCGTGGTTAAGAAAATACTTAAGAACTTTACAGTGCAGTAACAGCCCCCTCTGCCTACGCTGTGGAGCTTTGCTCATACACTTACACTATTGAAAAGTGAAGTTCTTTTTATCAGTATTAGTGCTGCTTTATTAAGCACTTAAGGACTTCTAGCCCTAATTAAGAAGGGAATACTCCCTCCTTCATATTCATTATTGTGAAGACTACTTATTTGAATCTTAGAAGCATCTTGTTTGTGTTATCTCAAGTTCATACACGTGGAATTTCTCTTGCATGTACCAGTGGCATGTTGCTTGCAGGCTTTAACTGAGGTTTTGGTGAAGTTGTTGGGAAGCCTTTTAGAAAGGATTGCTTCACATATCCAGGGGAAGGTTTATTTACAAACAAATAAGCTGTACTAGGATATCAAAGAAGATGATTTGAGATATTATCCATAATTACTATCAAGAAAGGTTGTATTCTCCTTAACAGACCCAAATAACTTAATGTTACTGAGAAAGGTCTAATTGTAGTTTCAGACAAAACAGATTACGCTTGAAAACTGAACTGTGGCAGGTCCTGAGAGTAGCTGATGAATGTATTTATACCTTTTATCCCCCCAATAAAATGAGCTTCTGACTCGAGGTATTTACTGTAACTTGAATAATGCTGTCCTCTTAATAGGGGAATCCTATCCTAAACAGTAAGTTCTCACAGAAAGCTCTGTACTACAGTGTGGGGCTTAAACAGCTGGCCTATGTCTACTTTATTCCTTAGCGTGCCAGGATTAACTTCCTTAATTGCTAACAGATCTCCTACCTGTGTTCTTGAGAGCAAATCTTCATCGAAGCTGCCCTCTTAGTGGTTAGTTTGGCAAATAAACTGCTCTGCCCCATTTGGGCAGAAAAGCCTCAACTGTATGAACACCTGTACTGGGTAGTAAAAGTGCAGAGGGGGGAATTATGACATTGCCCACAACTCAATGGGATTTCACTAAACCACTAAAATAGCATTTACTAAAGTGCTCCTTTTAGATACCACTTTGATGAAGAAAGAAAGAAGTATAGGAGTTAGTTCCTCTATCTCTTATGCTCTTGTAAGAATTAGTTCTCTTTGGAGGGGGGAAAAAAAAGTTCTATTTGTAACAAATTGGTATTACAACATCTCTTAAATGAAGTAATGCTTTGATTGAAATGAACTTTTTTCCAGTATAGAGGGAAGCATAAGGAGTGCTTAGTATTTACCCAAAAACCAGGCAAAAGAGCAGAATCTCTTGTGCAGCTGTCCAAAACTCCAGTGGAAGAATTGTTAGTGCAGCTGAAAGTTTTCCCTTTTAGAGAAAGGGAGTAGCTGTGAGACACACTCCAGAGTATCCTCAGTTGACCTTAATTTTCTTGCCATATTAGTGTTGGCCATGGTGAAAGCACGTTCATGACACATACCGAGTATTGATTTCTGGAAGGGAAAATCTTTTCCGAGTCTTGGTGACTCCTCCAAAATGAGTGATGTGAGACAAGTTGGATGAGAAGTGGGTTTCAACTAAGAGTGCTTTGGTAGCTGTGGTATTTAACAAAGCTGTGTCATTTTGTGTTGTGCTTTGCTGTTCAGTCAGCATTTGTTGCTCATAATAAAGAGGTATAAAATGGTAAGTCTTAGTGTGTTGCACAACTTATACTTTATACACTGTGCACTTGACAAGTGTCTTAAAAGTAATAGGAGCTCAGAAGTGTGATACTTGAGCTCAGATACTGCACTAATTCAGAACTGCACTAATTCAAATCTGTCTCCGGTGCTGATTTTGAACTTATACATCTTCTTTCTACTCAGAGGTAGGTAAAGTTTCTGAACAATAAATATCTTTAATTAGAAACACTAATTAAAGTATTAGAATAACTAAGGATCGCGAGGGGGTTTATTTTAATGAATTTGATTTCTTCGTAGGTCTTCAATTGAGAAACATGGCACTGTTTTTTTTCCTGCACTCTACCCACCTATTGCTGGACTTCTGTTGTTACAAGTTGGCAAACACTGGCTGGAACTGGGCTGCAATAAAACATGCCAGTTATCAATGCTGACAAGAGCCTAACAAGTGCCAACACAAGATGATTACGCATTTTGAAATCTAATGAACTGCTTTAACCTTCAGGAAGAATTGTAAAGATGTGTACATAGCACAACATGATCTGGATAATATATATACTGTTCATGTACATCCACAAATACACATTGTACCAAATAATGCTGTCTGTAGTTAGGATAAGAATCGTGTAAATTCTAAAGATTTTAGCAGGTTTTTTTCTCTCCCTATTCATTGTTTCCTATCAGTTAAAAACGAAAAGCAAAAACAACAACAACAACAACAACAAAAACTTGTGAAGCATGTCAAACTACAACCAATTAGGATAAAGACTTTTTTTTTTTCCCACTTAATTTTCCTTTGACCCACTGAGGCTTAATTAAAATCTATTGCTTATTAAAGTTTAGTATCTCTTTTGGTTTTTGGAAATGTGCTCCCTCTTATTCCCTCATCAGAAGTTAAGGTTTTTCCTAATTAAACCCTGAAAGGATTTGCTATGAATTACTTGTGTCTTCTCTTACGATGACCTTTGTAGTCTCAAAGGTGCTTTTCTCTTTCCCCTCCTTTATAAAAAACCCAATTGCACGTATTTCTTGAATTGGGTATAGCAATAAAACTGGCCATGGAGCACCCTTAAGCAGCCTGATGGGTTCTGACCTTCCAAAGGACTCGAGTGCTTTCGTTTAGAAGTTCATTGACTAACTTAGTCCAAGATAGGATGAGCTGCTGCTTTTTCTGGGTGATTTTTTTTTTCCTTTGCCTCTTTCATTGCCTGTTTGTGGGTAGGGGTGTGTGTATGGGAGGCTTGTTTTTTCTCAAAGTTGAATTCAAGCATGCACATCTGTAGGCTTTCAAATGACTAATTTCTGGGTTTGGTATCAGAAATACTTTCCCACCTTAACTCTTTTCTCTCTTCTGTGGCCCTTCATATTTGCCTTCTACTTCAGAGTTTCCTCACCTAATGTACAAAGAAAATTGCGATGTATATTTTCATGTAATTTGATTTTTGGAATTCTGTCACCTTCTGTAGTGAGTTCTTCCAAAATATAATTTTTTCCAATAATGTTGTGTCAATCTGGCTGTTTTCGGTGTCTTAAATAGGAAGGGGGAATTGCAGTTAGAGCACTGCTTACCAGAATGCTTTCAGTGACCTAAACTCAGCAACATTTGTTAAATTTGACAGTGTATTTAATCTTGAAATAGCAAAATAACCCTTTCTTTCTCTTAAAATTGTTTTAGGCCTCCACTGAATAAGGTACTAGGTACTGAAACAACTTTCTACCAAAGAAGCTTGCAGAGACTCCATCTCCTGCCAGGGATTGATGTTATTAGAGTCTTTAACAGCACAGAGTAACTGAGTAACAAAGTGGAGGGTTTGATGTCATTGAAAGCCATCTTGTAACAAGCTTTCACAATTAATTCCTAGCTGCCTGTATTTTCTTTTGAGTCACTACACAAAACACATCTATGTATACACACACCAAAAAGGTACATACAAGGCTTCATGGGGGCTGGGCAGGACGGAAAGTGGGCCAGAAGGGATAAAGAAATATTTTGGGTATACTATTTAAGGGCTACAAATGAAGTCATTACTCTGTCCTGCACTTGCTTTAGATAAATATAGGTGTGCATGATAATCCCATGTAAAGATGTGGTAACTAATGATGTTGAGAAACCACCAGTTATGTTTGGTTTTAATTGGAGAGCCTCCTTGTGGAGGCAGGCAAATGCATGCAGTGCTGTCTGGGCACAGACACAAGCGCTGATGTTTAATTCCCACTTAAACGCTTGTCTAAAATTGCTTGAGAGGAGGTGTCTTGCCAGCTGGCTGCCCTTTCATTTTATTTATCTAAGATTTGGGACAGTGTTGAATCCCAACAGTATGGTGGGAAATAATAAAATTATATATAAATGTATATAATAATTAAAATAATAAAAGAATGAAGAAGATGATTTTAAAATGATAGTAATGACCTTTCCCACAGGCCTCCTTCCTTCTACCTTTTTCATCAGGCACCCAATGAACAAGCAGCCAGTTGGAAGTAACCAGTGCTTGCTGCTTTGGCAGACTGAAAGGTATTCTGTTCTCTTGCAAACTGACACGTACATAAAGTCTACATCTGAGTCATCACTAAACTTCACAGCTTAAAACTTCCTCTTCTAATTTGCTCTGTAAAAGGAGTACTTTGATTTTTGTTTTGTTTTTTTAAAGAGGTAGCCTGGAGGTTTTAGTTTTGCGTAAGGTTAATCTCATGGCAATGTTGGACTCCACTTTGGTTTTGCTTCCCCAGATAGTTGTGCAAGTCCAACAGCCCAGGCACTCCAAAGGATGGAGCGTAACCGTGAGGTAGCAGTAAGACACATGAGCGGCAGGGATTGCTGGTGTCCAGTAGTTTAATTAAAATGTATCTAAGAAGCTGATGCCAAATGCCCGGCTTGTAACAAATTTGTGGTGGATGCAGAAATGGCCTCTGTGCCTTGTCTGTGATCACAGCTGGGTTTTTGTGTGTTCTTGCCCCACATGTGCAAGGGCCCAGCCACAGCCGGGCGCTTAGTGATACAAACCCAGAACTTTCTGCTTCACAACCTCAAGATACTGGCACTGTTGGTAGAGCGGCACTGGACGCCATAGCACAAATACATACTTGTGGAACAGCAAGGAAACCGGCACTCCGGGTCATTTTCACTTGTTGCAAAATCTTGCATCTTAGTTTGGTTTTATGTAGTTGTCAGCAGCCTGGGTTTTTTCTTGTTTGCTTGTTTTTTAGTTGTCTGCAGGCTCACAGATGTGGGTGAACTCTGTTTTCTTCCCCTGTCAATACCCTGGGCTGCTTTCCAGGTAACACTGCATCATTGGGGAGGAAAAAAAGGAAAGGGAACGCATGAAAATTTAATAAATACCAAAATAGGATTGTCGTTGAAATTCATTCCTTCATTCTCCATGCTGCTCCTTACCCATCAGAGAAGCTGTTTGTACAGATCAGTAAGGCTATTTCACTGTCCGAGATCCCTTCCTGTGATGTCCAGCAAGCGCTCACCGCAGCCAGAGGATCAATAAAGGAGAAGGTGAATTCTGCAGCGGCTACAAGAGTATTTTGTCCCAGCCACCCTCTCTGTGGGCTTTGGGGGATGGCCTTTTCGGCGCCAGCAGCTCTTGCTGCTGCAGTGCCATCGCAACACAAGCCTTGGGCACCGCACGCTGCCGGATTTATTCCCATTTCCAGAAGCACTTGCTAGGGATTTCAAACCGAAACTGAAACTGAACTGGGTTTTAAAGGGAGGTGCTGATAAAACTGCTCCTCTCCGTCTACTCTCAGCAGAAATGCCCAGATGGGTGGTTCGCCGGATGGAAAACGTGGCACAAATTTGAAAAGGCCGCTCTGTTGCTAATGGATGTACCTTCAGGCCGGGCCTGATCCCTGCCCTTAGTACGAAGGGTTTCCTCGCTCTGCCTGGTTTGCTGGGATCGGCCACAGCCCGCAGCCCTCCCCGCTCTGCGCCCAGTCCTCCTTCCCCTGTTTTATCCAAAAATAAAGGGAGAAAGTTGAGGAGCAACTTCCCAAAGGCCTCCTGAGGGCGATGCCGGCGGAGAGCCACGTACTGCAGCGCTCTGAACCCGCCCGTTACGTGAAGGGGCCTCCCGGGGCAGGGCAGACGGCCCGCCCGCTCCGCGCCGGTGCCCGGGCAGGAAGCGAGGCCCGGGCAGGCG
>JAWLRI010000482.1:3381727-3417034 GCA_034781795.1 Crypturellus tataupa | reverse complement strand
GGCGGGGGGATCGCGGCGCGGGGCCTCTGTGGCCGCCGCGGCTTCCAGGGGGCTGCGTCCGGGCCCCGTGTCCTCTCAGGGGGCTGCGGTTCCTTCCCCCTTCCCGGGGCTCCCGTGAGGGCTCCGGACGTGGCCTTGGGGGCTCCCGGTGCGTCCCCCCGCGGGGGGCACCGGGCGTTCAGAGCCCTCCCCACGGCTGCAGCTTGTGCTCCGCGGGGGTAACGGGCTCGGTGGGCAGAGCTGCGGGGTCCGGAGTTGCAGAGGGAAGGGGAGCCCTCTGCTTCCAGCTGTTGAAGCCACCACCTCCCCAAGTGCCCTCTCCACGCCACAGCGGGTCTTTGGAGGCAGTTGTTGAAGATTAACTAAGATGTAGCAAAAGCCGATCTCCTGGCACGCGTCTGCTGAGGAGATGCCTCGAGTGCCACTCAGCCGAGGTCCCCTGCAAGGCGCTGGGTGCAGGTGTCACGGGCCTCTTCCAGGGGAGGTGCCCAGCCAGCGAGGCCGGGGTCCAGCCGCCTGCTCTCAGCTTGGATCCTGCTTCTCAGAGACTCATCTCTGTCTGCGCCGTTCTGGGACACTTTTTGGCTCAGAAATCCCACAACTGGTGATTCTGTGTGGATAAAAGTAATAAGTAAAGCTCAGAAAGTTGGAGTTGTACCTCCCGAAGTTAAGTGCCACCCCCTCCCCTTTCCTTACAAGACTGAGATGAGGGGACTTATTTTGTCCCTTCAAAGTATTCATTTACAGAAGCACTTTTCCTTATCTGTGGAGTGATGGTATGAGAGGGTCAGCTGGAAAATGCAGATTTTCTAGGGGAGGGAGCTTGTAAACTTGAAGTCTGCTTAGAAGCTGACTGTTTCCCTTGTGTAGACATGTTCATATGCAGAAGTGCAGAATTAGATGCCTTGCCTTGCAATTGCTGGCCACAAACTGATTGAATGGACTGTAGAGACAAGAGCCGCTTTGCTTCTGTGAGACTGTGGTACCACCAGTACCATGTGGTGCCAGGCATGGGTCAAAAGCGCCGCCCAAACACCTGAGCTGAGGCAGCAGGAAGTATGCAGGAGTATTTTTGGATAGCTGCTGAAATGAAGATCTGAACTGGGGAAAAAGAAAAAAGGAAGCTGGGAGGAGGATGAAGCAGAAATCTGGACAGTCTCGGGGAGGAAGGGGCCGAAAACGGGAGCAGTGGATGAAGGACCTCATTTGGGGAAGTCAGTCACTTATTCCTTTGCAACACTTGAGTCGGGTCCACTTGCTAAGGCAACAAAAGCTCCTTCATGTGGTTTTGGTGGCTGCTCTTGAGGACAGTGTGGAGGGGGCAGCAGGTCCCAGCAGCTCTTCCCGCCCGTTCCAGATACGGGACATCTGCCACCCCTTGCATGCTCCCTCCCTGCTTATCACTTTAGACTCTGCTATCTCGCCGCTCTCAAGAGCGTTTTTGTGCCTTCTGAATGAGAAGTGACACTGCCGTGTTCTGAGGTCCTCTTCAATGCCTTTGTTGGGAGACTTAAACTACTGCCAGTTCATGAAATGCTGCTCTGTCTGCTGGAAATCTGGGCTAACAAACACTGCTTTTATTTTCCTGCTAACTATGTACCTAGAGTGCGAGCCTGGGAAAGGAGTCACTCTTTTTACGCCTCTCCACAGAACCCTGATTTTCTATTCATAAAAATGTAATCTCTTGTTTAGGCAGAGGCTTCCTGGTATCTTCATAAAATACGATAGGGTTGACTTATTTCAGTACTTATATAAAAGCGTCTAAAATACCTGTATGCCTGCAGTAATTGTATGCTGCACTTGAGACCTAGTCAAACAAATGTTCAGAGCTAATATAGGCAGTAAATAATGTGCATGCTGTCAAAATGATTGTAAACTTGGAGATACAGTGTTTATTAAAATAAGTTTCCAATTGTCCTGCCCCAAATTACAACACTTGAGGACTGAAAATAGTAACAAAGCTCCAGATTTACTAGTTTAAACAGAGGCAGTGGTTCTGACATCTGAATTTGAGCAGGCTTTCCTTTAAGTAACAGTGTGATAGCTATTCTTCAAATAAATGAAGCATGAACAGGGGAGAGGTGAATTTTCCCCTCTGCAGTAGATGATGATTCATGGGAAACTGAGACTGTGCTGGATGTGCCCCTGGAAGCTTCTGTAAGATCAAATACAGCCTGAGAGTGTGTGACAGCAGCTACTGCACAGCTGATGTGCTGGCTCTCGTGGGTAGAATAAGAAACTTGTTCACAGCTCATCCTTGTAATCCTCGCAGCACACAAATCCCTATCAATGGCTGGTACTGAGATAAAACGGTCTATCTGAGAGACTTCCCAAAGCTTCAGTGTCTGCAGCACTTTCACTGCCTGTGGAGACCTTGGCGAGTGTTAAGCAGAGCTACAAGCAACCAGATTCCCTTTGCTGCTGCTCTTGGATAGCTTGGAAGAGTGGCTGATGACTGCAAAGTTTGGAGGTGGTTTTTGTAAGTTAGGAGGATTTGAGGTGTTGCCTTCTGGCTGATTCCTTTTTATTCCTGCTTTGGGGCTGTCCTTGTGCTTGAAGATGCAGTATTTCTTTTGGATATCTGCTTTGAGGTTCAGCAGGCCACTTTTTGTTCCTGACTCTTGAATTCATGTGGCACCTAAAGACACCTGCCTGCGTGAACAGCAGCTGTGTTTGAACACTGATTCCAGCTGTTTTCCACAAGTGTTTTTCAGTGTTATCAGCTCTTGGCTGTAATCAAACTTTTGTTCTGCCTACTGTAACTGTAACTGTGGGGTTTGCTTTGCATTCCTGCTGACACCTTCCTTATGAATGAGGCAGGAAGGAACAGTTGCTCAAGAGACACGTCCTTCTGGTTCTGGGAACACTGAACTGGCATTTTTATGTTTAGATTCAGGCAATAGAGCAACACTTCAAGTGCTCTGCTATTGGTTAGATTATGAAAAATAAGCACACTTCAGCAAAATCAGGGGAAAAATATCCCAAACTAAGCAGTGATGCCAGTTCTTAACTCTCATAAAGAATGGAACTAAATAGATGTCTGGTGAAGGAAGTACAGTTCAAAGTCTGTTTAAGCAGTATTAACTGGAGAGTAAAATAGGGTAGATACCTCCTGTTTTCCCATTATAGTATCCATTAAGTTAAAAGGCTTCATTTGCCACCACAGTCCATTGAGGAGAGGCTAAGTGAGGCATTCAGTCTGCAGCTCAACCAGAGAGATGTTCAGCCCTGGGACCTGTGTTGGAGTAAGGCCAGGACCTGTTCTGCTCTTGCCAACCTTCTTCCTGAAGCAGAAAGAAAAGTGGTCCATAGAGCTCAGTTCTTCAGTGTTTATGGTAGGGGCTTATTAAATATTTGAGAAAACTATGCTGGTAGGGAGGAATCTTATAGGATCAATTTCGTGTTTCAGTTTTTCAGTAACGTTCTGTGTGTGTTTGCGCAGAGGAGGTGGCTAAGCTGGAAAAGCACCTGATGCTTCTCCGCCAAGAATATGTAAAGCTGCAGAAGAAACTAGCGGATACAGAAAGGAGATGCAACCTTCTGGCTGCCCAGGCGAACCAAGAGAATGCCAGTGACACGTTCATTTGTCGGCTTCTGGCCATCGTGGCTGAACTCTACCAGCAGGAACAGTACAGGTAAGAAAAATCTTTGTCTGAGGAGAGGAAGGCTACTAGAAGTTCCCCTGACTAAACCTATTGGTTTAAAATAGCTATGAGTCTTAGCAAGAGTTTTATTGCACTTATAAGAGCATGCTAAGATAGGTAGCTAAGAAAATAGTTGAGTGTCAGAAATGGTCAGCAGCTAAGCTCCTGCTGAACAGAAGTACTGTCTTATCACAGACCTCACTGCCTTGCTAATTACACAGTGCATCTTATAACAACCGCGGAAAGCTCTCCTTGAAAGCTGATGTCCTTGAAGCAAGTTCTCTTGTCTGTAAGCAGCCTGATTAAACTGACTTGGTTGTACTAGGTAACAAATCTTGGGTAATGATATAAGTGACTTAGTGGTGTAATGATACTGTATTTTTGCATCTTGACATAAGATTAGATTTCAGGGTTTTTCCATAAGCACATTAGGGACCATCTTTAGTAGTCCAGATTCCTTAACTGATTTAGTTCTGAGACCTCACTGGCTCTTAGCAATATTTCTGTGCTATTTCTAAAAGCCAAGTCAATACAGTATAGGAAATCAGGTATAAAGAAAGGGTGTGTAATTAGTCCCTTTCCCCATCTCCTCATTAGCTTCCCTAAGAAATATGTGCACATCTGGCAAGAATCTTATGGCATGTTGGTAAAATGTGAGCTCTTAGCATACATCAGAGTTGGATTACTGCTTCACTGCTGTTCAGCTTTAGATGTAAACGCATGCAATAGCAGCCCAGTTATATAAAAGGAGGAAGGAAGGAAGCAAGTCCCAATATAAGTATTTTGTTTCGTAACATCTCTCTGTTCTGTACTTCAGTTTAGCAGTGGTTTGCTTTAGAAAGTAGCCTGGAAAAATATATCAGTGTGGTCAGAACACTTGTGAGTTACGGGGCTTCAAAATGAACTGGACACGTAGTTCCAAACTGCAAAGGACACTTGGTGTTAAAGGAGTCAGAGTGGAATCAGTGTTTCTAACAGATGGTCCCCTGAGAAAAGGTGATTTTTAGTCTGCTTCATACTCTGGACTACTGTCAAACACTGTTCTCTTGCTAGTCTTGCCCCAAACCTTTGATTCTTAGCAAGCTTAGCTGACAGAGGACCCTGCAGCCTAAGATTAACCTCAAGATTGCTGATTTTTTTTTTCTTTACCTTGTACAACAATTTCCTAGCAGTTTATTCTGAAAAGAAGTTGCCTTCCTTCCTCCCCTGCTTCCCCAAACTTTAATAAATGGCAGTGAGACTCATTGCCTCCCTCCTCCCCATCAAATAATAATTAGGTCACTTAAAATATCAAAATTAGTGCAATTTAATTGTTCCTCTCAAATAACATGAACCTAAATCTGGATATTGGGACATAAATACTGTGGAAAGGCTGTGTCTGTAGCTATCTAAGCACAGGGGAGCTTTGTTATAGTTGTTTGTGCTTTTATTCTCTTCTCAGTGATCTGAAGATAAAGGTTGGGGACAAGCGCATCAGTGCTCACAAATTTGTGCTGGCAGCACGCACTGAGACTTGGAGCCTAGCCAACCTCGTGTCAACAGAGGAGCTGGATCTGTCAGGTTGGTCACTGCTTAGCAGTGTGTGATGCTTTGATTGTCTTTGAGGTGACTGATGAAGGGATGAAAAGGTTACTTACCATGCAGAATAGTACTGTGCACAAAAAGTTATGCTTAGCTCATTAATTAGGAAGCTCTGAAACATGCTAGTAAGTATGCAAACTAGATGGGCAGTGTTAGTTCAATCGGTCGTCTTTTCACGAATGAATGGAAGTGAGAAATTGTCCTCCTGAGAGTAAGGTAAAGATGAAAACCAAGTCTGTGTGGAGAAGCTCAACTGTCCTTTTTAGGACAGGGCTTTTTGTGTATAGCTTTCTTGGTAGAAGAGTGTAGGGGAGGAAAATGAGGAAAAGTTTTGATTTCTTATAAAAGTTTTTTTTTATATTTTCATACTTTTGCAGAATAGGCCAGGGAAGTCCCTTTTGAAACCCTGTCTTCTACGGAGCGGGGTTTTGTTCTGCTGGAGCTGTTTCTTGCATATGATTAAGCAGTATTTTTGCATATTGAATCTCTTGACAAGTTTAGTATGGGAGAGTCTTAGCATGCGATTAATTTCTAAGCAATGGAAAGGAGAATGAAGCTAAACAGGTTTGCAGGCTGAAATGCTCCCTGTCAGCCACTCACTCCCCTTACTACTCCTAGTCTTACCATGAATCGTAAATGCAGCCAAGCTAGAAAGCAGCAATTCTCAGCATGTCAGTTTTGTGAGACAACATAAGCTTCCTTGTGGAAAGATTTAAGGAGCTTTCTGCAGCTGCAAGACAATAGATGCCAGGGAGCGATCTCAAATTGAACACTGTCAGCACAGGGTTCTTGTAAATCAGTGCTGATTACAATTTTGTTATAGGTGTTAAGAGACAGTTCATTGGTTGGTTGGTTTCTAGCTCCAACTTCATGCTAGTTTGGAAGCTTCAAACAGAGTCTTGCATGATTAACGATACAAATATGGCCTCATTATAGCATGATAGTAAAATATGTGCTAGTCCCACCTACCACTGTGCAAAACTTAGTTTTAACTTTAATCTATTGCACGAGGTTAAAGTATGAAGTCGTTTCTGCAAGCCATCCGCTTTAAGGCTTGACATAGTTTTTGTAAGACTGTTTAGAACTTGCAAGTTAAGATGACCTAAACCAAAATACAGTCAATATTCAAAATTGAGTGTTTATGTGGTTCATATAAAAGGTATATATAATTCTGCAGATTGAGTAGAGAAAGATAAATATCTTCTCATTTTGGAAAGATAAAGTGCTATCTCAACCAAAGCAGCACTGATGACAGCTCAAGTGGCTTTCCTGATACTTCAGGAACACTGGTCCAAAGAGATTTTTTTCCTCACCAAATGGCCTTTTTCTTTAGATGCCTTCTACCAAATAGTACTTGGAATAGCTTGTAGTCTGGAAATCTGGGGCCAACTCTTCATCTAAAGGATGTTTTAGGATGAGTAGTTCGGCCGACTATGTGTGTGTGTATTTTTGTTAACCTTGGATACTGTTTTTTTATACCAATGATTTTTTTTTTTTTTTTGTAATTTGTGTGATCTTATGCTGTCTAGTAACTCTCATTTATATGCATGTAAGTAGGACTGTCTGTGTAATGCTTCTGATCAAGTGTCAAAGGCTCCTGGCCTATAAGACCTGTATCTCTACCACCCTGTGGTGTACATTTCTATCACTTTAGGTATAAAAACATGCTGACTTGGAAATGGTGCTGTAAAAACACCTGAAACTAAACTAGTTTCTTACACAAGCTCTTTACTACCACTTCCTAGGAGTGGTTCCCAGCAGCTTAAGTTCTTTGTAGCTCTTTCTAAGAGGTAAACAACATTTATTGGAATGCGGCAGTTCATAACACATGGCCCTGGAGTGTGAAGTGAGGAAGGGAGGGTTGTTAAACTGAAAAGGGAGATTTGTCTTTGTGAGATGTAGAGAATAAATTCTGGATTTGACCATAATGTGAGGGACCAAAGACTTCAAAGGGGAATATCAGTGACTCCTAAATATGCAGTGTTATAGGTGATGCTATGAAATGTTGTAGAGCTCTGTACATTCTGCATACTGTTTTAGGGGAAGAGGAGAAAGGTGTTTATTGAGTGGTTTCTCTTTTTATAAACTTCTGTTTGATCTTGCCAGTTTTTGCGTTTTGATCAAACTAAAGCAGTACAGTTTGAACTATTTTTTTTCCTGTTAACTATAATTTTTAAGTGAGAGGAATGTCAATTACTTGAATAGATGATTGTTCTTTGTATGTCTTACTAATACCTGTTCCTCTGTGCTAGATGCTGACCCAGAGGTAACCATGGCAATGCTGCGCTGGATCTACACAGATGAACTTGACCTAAGAGAAGATGATATCTTCTTGACGGAGCTCATGAAACTAGCTAATAAATTTCAACTCCAGCTGCTTAGGGAAAGGTGAGCGGGTAAACACACTGAATCTTCTATTCAAACAAAGTCAGAACGTTCAAGTTAATAACTGCTAGCAAAGGGATGGAACTTTGCATCTTTAAAGGAAGACTTGAAGCTCTTAAAATGCAGCATGACACTCAGTAGATCACAGGAGATGAAACTTTGCACAATAGCTTTTAACTGTAGCAGTTTTCCCTCATGTTTGCTTTACTTCATCTGGAGTCCAGCACTGATTGGTGCTCTCGTGGGACCTCAGCTTTGGTAGCCGCTGCTTTGGTAGAAATCTGTGCTTACTGAAGCTGAAGGGATTTTGAAGGGGTTTGATTAAAGTAAAGCATGACAGCATAAATATATAGTAAATATATATAAATACATATATAATAAATATACTGTATATACAGTAAATATATATATAGTAAATATATATAAGTATATAGTAAAGTAGTAAAGCAAAACTAAGCCTTTTCCTCTTAGCACCCAGCAAAAGGGGTGCTATAGCATGGGAAAGTGGTTCCAGAAGTGATTTCCTGATTAACTGAATGTGACTTTCCTATTTTGACAGATGTGAGAAAGGAGTTATGTCACTAGTTAATGTTAGGAACTGTATTCGCTTCTATCAGACTGCTGAGGAGCTGAATGCTGGTACTCTCCTGAACTACTGTGCTGAAATAATTGCCAGTCATTGGGTAAGTCATTTTCTCCCATAACATCCTCATAAGAAAGCTCTGGAAGTGTGAACTGGATGAGCGGACGGTGAAGTGGGTTGAGGACTGGCTGGATGGCAGAGCCCAGAGGGTGGTGATAAATGGGGCCAAGTCTGGTTGGATGCCTACGGCCAGTGGCGTCCCCCAGGGATCAGTACTGGGCCCAGTGCTCTTCAACTTATCAATGACTTGGACGAGGGCACAGAGTGCACCCTGAGCAAGTTTGCAGAGGACACCAAACTAGGAGGAGTGGCTGACACTCCTGTGAGCTGTGCTGCCATTCAGAGGGACCTAGACAGGATGGAGAGTTGGGCAGAGAGGGACCTTGTGAGGTTCAATAAGGACAAGTGCAGGGTCCTGCAACTGGGGAGGAATAACCCCAGACATCAGTACAGGTTAGGGGTTGACCAGCTGGAAAGCAGCTCCCCAGAGAGGGATTTGGGAGTCTTGGTTGACACCAAGTTCCCCATGAGGTAGCAATGTGCCCTTGTGGCCAAGAAGGCCAGTGGAATCCTGGCTGCATCAGGAGTGTTGCCAGCAGGTTGAGGGAGGGGATCCTGCCCCTCCACTGGGGGAGGGCACCTGGGGAGGCTCTGGGGGCAGTTCTGGGCTCCCCAGTGCAAGAAGGACAATGAACTTCTAGAGAGAGCCCAGCATAGGGCCACGAAGATGATTAAGGGACTGGAGCATCTATCGCATGAGGAAAGACTAAGTGAGCTGGGGCTGTTTAGTCTGGAGAAAAGAAGGCTGAGAGGAGATTTATCAACATGTTCAAGTATCTGAGGGGTGACTGTAGAGAGGATGGGGACAGGCTCTTCTCTGTGGTGGCTGGTGACAAGATGAGGGGTAACGGGTGTAAGCTGAACCCCAGGCAAGTTTCACCTCCATATGAGGAAGAACTTCTTTGCTGTGAGGGTGCCAGAGCCCTGGCACAGGCTGCCCAGAGAGGCTGTGGAGGTTCCTTCTCTGGAGATCTTCCAAAGTCACCTGGACACCACCCTGTGCCACATACTCTGGGTGTCCCTGCTGGAGCAGAAGGTTGGACTAGGTGATCTCTAGAGGTCCCTTCCAACCTTAAGCATTCTGTGATTCTGTAAGTACTTTGAAGGAAACCGGAGAAAAATAAATTGGCGAAACAGAGATATTAAACTGTAGATTCTTTGCTTAACTTTATTGCTTACCTTCTGCAGTATGTTTTGGTGTGGTAGCATTCAAGCGTCCCACTGGGGGTGGGAGTTGTATCATCTGTTGCATACCTTACAGTCACTAAGGTGCCCTTCCTTGCTCACTTCGTTTGAAAGGGGCAGCCTCAGTGTGGAGAGTCTTGCCCCCATTAAGTAGAGGGACTTCCGAGGCAGGAATCATGTTTGTTCTCTTGCCTTCTTTCTCACACAAGATTTTGTCATATCTATGTAAGAAACAAATGATACACTAAATGGCTCTTACTTCACCCTTTTGTGTGTGTGTGTGCGTGTGTTTTGTGGGGGTTATGTTTACTGGAAAAAGAAATGCCACGCTCTAAAAAGCCTCTTCTCTTGGTAAACATGAGCCAAACCAAAAAGATCAGTCTAGTAAGGAGGAGTTGCCTATCAAATTTGGATTCTAAACTGTTGAGAGGTTCACCCACGATTAGTCTCTGTTTGTACACAATTGGAAATCCTGCAGCTGATTTTACTTCCAAAAGTAATCCTTGAAAGTAGGAATCAACTTCTTAGGGAGTTCATTTCTAATGGAGGGAGCTGCAAGGAATCACACAACTGACCAGGAAGTGCCACTTGTTCTAATCTCTTATTCTGGGGAAAGTGTAGTGAACTGTACTGTAATGAATTCTTCAATAGTAGTAAGCCTTTTTCACAAAAACTTGAGTCTGTGATTTAGACTGATTAACTGTCTTAATTGAGAGGCAGGATATTGACCTGCTCTAAGGATTGGTGAAATGTTTGTTTTGTCCTCTACCTAGACATAAGGGAGTGGAAAACCTCACTGCAACAGATCTTGAAACTACATTGCAAGATGTTAAATCTTCTCTGAATGACTTTTCCTAGTCATAAAAAGCCATCTTGGGTTATCTGTAGGTGACAAACATGGGTCTGTTGCTGCCTGTTATGCAATGCATGTTATCGAAATGGGGTTTTAACTAAGCTTGTGTTTTGGACTTTAACTACATTGTGTAATGACAGATTGTTTACAAATAAGGTAGAAGTTTTTTTTTACCCTGTGCTTTTTTTATTCCTCCCAGGATGATTTGCGTAAAGAAGACTTCAGTAGCATGACTGCTCAGTTGCTGTATAAAATGTTCAAATCGAAGACAGAATATCCTTTGCATAAGGCTATTAAAGTTGAGAGAGAGGATGTTGTCTTCTTGTATCTCATTGAAATGGATTCACAGGTATAGTGAACCGACCTGCTCTGTGTTCAGTGATACTGATGTTTCAAATAAGTTGTTTAACTGCTAGTCTGAACCTTGTTATCAGTTTCCATCACTGATGCTTTTCATATGTTGTTTATCGCTGCCATATATGCTTCCATTTATGTAATGGAAATCTAGCACACACTTCTTCCACATCAGAAGCTTCAGAGAGATTAACTTGGAAGCATTTCATAACGTTCTTAGAACATATGCCTTGCATACAACAGATTGTATCGGACATAATCCAATACTAGTTATTGCTGTGCACAGTAAGAATCACTATATAACAGTGAACATACTAAAGCATTAGCAAACAAGTTATCCCTCAGATTTTACAATATGAGTTTTTGAAAAAGGAATTATTTGAATATTTAAATATTATTTGAATCTTTGTACCTTGTTGACGCTACATAGACAGAATCTTCAGTAGTGCTTTCCATGGATTGCAAAGAGAACTTCTGTTTTCTTGATGGTCAGGCCACTGATTAGACTTGCATGTGGAAGTGCTCATTTTCTTCTTGTGTTGCTGTCTTTTGAGATGTGCTTGCCAAATATAGCACTATTTTGTGTTAAACTTCAGCTCTTGCATAAGTGGTTAGAATGGGCTGGTAAAACTTCATGTTGAGTGAGTGCCTCTTAGTATAACTAATGTCAATCCACTCAACTTGTTTTATAGCTTCCCGGGAAGCTCAATGAACTGGATCACAATGGAGATCTTGCTTTAGATCTAGCCCTTTCCCAGCGGCTGGAAAGCATTGCAACTACACTGGTCAACTACAAGGCTGATGTAGATAGAGCAGACAAGAATGGTTGGAGTCTATTACATAAAGCTATCCAAAGAGGTAAGTAAATAGGATATAAAGCCTCTTTAACTTGTAGTTTTTCCCAACTTGAAATATATATTCCAAAGACTAGCCGTGTATTGCTCTGTAATTGACACTTTGTTTTTAAAACTAATAAACAAAACCTCCACAAAGCATTTGGGATGTGAATGCTGGCCTGTTGGCTGGTGAACTAAACTCTGTATATGACATCGAAAGCTATCTAGAACAGCATTGCCTGCTAAAGGATATATAGGTAGATATTTTGGATAGAGAGCATTCTAATGTGGCAACACACTTAATGTTTTTCTGACAGATAGCTGAATCAAGCTATATCATACATGGACAACCTAGCTACAAAATGAAAGGGAAGCCTTTTTCTAGACCGGGGTTGAATGCAGCATCTTCTTACTGATCATGGTTAACAGCAAGGGTCTTCCCTACTGGACAGCAGGTAGAGGTGTTTTTGTGCTAGCCTAAATATCTGCAAAGTTCTTTTAGCTCCAGGGAATGGTAGCATGGCTAACATTAACAGAGTGGAGCTTGAGTACAATTACGTGATTATCTTGAGCTGCTCTTAACTTGAGTGCAAAATACATCTTATGAGAACTGCAGCGCACTAGGACCTGGTTGCCATAGCCACGGTACTCGGAAGGCTTTGGAGCAGCAGCATCCTGGCTTATGGCCAAGGTCTGGTTTAAAACAAAACCTCTAGAGCTACCACTGTACATTTCCTGTAATGATTTTATCTTTAGGTAGTTATTTGTTCCAAAGTGACTGGCTGTGACTAGCTCCCATAGATATTGGGGTGCTACAAGTAATTAAAAGAATCTATTTGCTTCTACCAGCAGACAATATTCTACAAAACAAGAATTATTTCTAATGAAGCTCAAAGCTCATGACTTTAATCTCTTACATACCTGAACAGGATAATGATGATGCCTGATTCTATGAGTAAAACTTCAGCAGCAGGAGTAGGAAACTTTCTAGGCATAGGTCAGTGTTCGGAAGACTGCAGTCTTATGAAGCATTAGAAAGTTTGCAGCAGGCTGCTTATTATAATTAATACTAGCATTTGTCTGCTAGTTCTAATGCCTGCTTTCAGGCTAAGCTAAAACTCTGAGAATGAATGCTTGCTTTTCAGCAACTAAGTTTCAGTGAGTTAATCACTGTTAACAACCACATGTTCTGGAAACATGTAAAGCCAATTGTCTGAATTTGCCACACAATCCTTATTTCCTCCGATCGCTGAAGAAAAGTGGGGAAATTCCAAATGTGGAAATTGGGGGAAGTGGGGTTTTGATTTTGGCTTTTTGATGTGATGCAGCTTTTCATGTTGCTTAAACAGGCAAATAGTGTGTTCTGGGTGTGTGCGTGCTTGTTTGCTCTCCAGTATGGAATTCTGGGAATAGTAACATGCTGAAGTGCATCTTGGTGTTTCAAGTCAATGTCTGATGTACTGATGTCCCATGCTACCTTCTGAAGAAATGCTGAGGGAGGGGATTCTTAGTACCTTGCATGGTTGGTCTTGACTGTTGAAGCTCTTGGGTCATGTAGTAGGATTTAAGCTTCCAGGAGATGGCCAAGTTTGTGCTCGTGCTTGTTCATGTAGCAATACAGATAGTGACTAACTTCCAACCACACAGTTCTTGACTGGTGCTCTGGAGTAGTGCCTCTTGAACACAAGTGACTTGTGCATTAGAGCAGCAATGGGTTCGTCCTAACTGCATAGGAGCTAGCTAAGACACTCAGTACCACCACACCAATAAGCTAGTGCTTGAACTCTTGAGTCTGTGTAACCTCTACGGTTTGTTCTGAGGGGTTATGAAAAACCTTAATACTGCTTGTTTGGAAAAGTGTTCCTGGAATTATGTCTTGTCAAGGAACTCTAAGAATAGATGCTTCTGTTGGAATGACTGCATGGTACAGAGGGAAATAGTGAATGCATTTTTTTGCACTTGTATAAAGCATGCAGGTTCCTAGCATACCCGTGGATAACCTTCTTTCCTTTCACAAAAGGAGATAAATTTGCTGCAAACTTTCTTATTAAAAATGGTGCCCGTGTGAATGCTGCTACGCTGGGAGACCAGGAGACTCCTCTGCACCTTGTGGCATCGTACAGCTCCAAGAAGCATTCACCAGATGTCATGGCTGAGATGGCCCAGATAGCAGAGTCCCTCTTGCAGGCTGGAGCCAATCCCAACATGCAAGACAGCAAAGGAAGGTAAATACTGGCTGAAGTAACTTCTGCTACCTGTTTGACAGACAATACGGTAGTAATTAGATACAATGCAGTAGGAACATGCTCAGATCTGTCGACAAGGCACAGATGATACTGGAAGCAAGAAAGATCAAGTGTTTGATCCACGGATAGCAGAAAACTGTAGGTTGAATGATACTATAATCAAACATACCCCAGGTGAGCTGCCTGTTGAAATAGTTAGCAGTTTCTCTTTGTTGGGGCACTGAGCAGTAAAACAAGCTAAATGATGACCAATGTCTCTTCCCTTTAAAAAAAAAAAAAAAAAAAAAAAAAAGATTAGGGGTTGCGGGGGGTGCAGAAAAGACTTCTCAAAGAGCCAATATCTGCAATACATTTGAGATGTCTTTTGCTTTGGTACATGGTTACTGAAGCACAGAGTGTTTAAGCTACTTTACTTGTTCACTTGCCAACCCATAAAATGGTGTAGAAAGAGTTTCAAAGAGTACTATGAAGTACTCAGTTTTTGGCAAGTTGAAGGATTTGAGCTTTCATGCTGTATGCCTGAAGGTTAGCTCTGAATTAACTGCAACGATAGCTGCTAAAGGAATGGCTTGCTTTGTCCAGATATGCTTAGGTCCTTTGCCTGAAAGCAGAGGCAAAAGCTAATCCCAGAGTTTGTGGGGGAAGATTTAGTAAAGAACCTTAGGTAGGAGAATTTTATATGGGAGTATCTTGCTCCTTGCTAATTCAGTTATACCTGGCTTCAATTGCAGGACCCCATTACATGCATCAATTGCTGTTAGGAATGAACCTGTATTCAGTCAACTCCTCCAGTGCAAACAGTAAGTTTCATTTTAATGCAAATCACAATGAGGTTACTTTGTACAGTGAAGATATGAGAATTGGTTTAACAAGCCTGTTAGGCCTTTTGGCCTTGCAGGCTTGCAATAGGCTAGGGATGCAAAAAATGTAAGGACTTTGCATAATAAGGTGAAAGTTACCTTCCTACACAATGCCAGCAGCCAAGCAAGCTTGCTGTGCTGTAAAGAGGAAGCAAACTGCATCTTGTTTATTTTCCAAGCAGGGTTAGCTGAAAGGATGTAGCAGTAACTCCATTCATAGTAGAACCTAAAGGAGTTATCAGACTCTAATGTCTTAATACTTTCCTGCCTTCAGGTTGGGTTCTATGTAAAGCTAATGCAGATAGTAAGCAAATATCAGGGAAATGAAGCAGAATACTTCATGTGTCTCGGCTTCTTGTTAGGTGAATTGAGAGCTCTGTGCACTAATTACTCACATGAAATGGAATTTCTTCATTGTATAGATTTTTGTGGCAGTCCAAACGCAGTAATGCCACACTTCCCTTTAGGAGCACTCATCTTAGGCATGACTTGGTAAAGTAGGACTTTACTACTTGTTCTAGAATATTCACAATACTTGGAAGTACCTGAAGCTGGAGCAGGTTTCTTGGGCAAGCAAAAGGGTTGCTAATGAGATGTTAGATATATTAGTACAGCTGTTAAGAGACTTGAGTGTTAAAAGATGCACAAGGAACATTTTTTTTTAAGGCATAAATTGGGGAACGTTTACTCTTATTTTTAGACTAGACTTGGAACTGAAGGATCACGAGGGAAGCACAGCTCTGTGGCTTGCAATTCAGTATATCACTGTGTCTTCTGATCAATCTGTAAATCCTTTTGAGGATGCCCCTGTTGTAAACGGAACCTCATTTGATGAGAACAGTTTTGCAGCAAGGTTGATCCAACGAGGCAGCAATACAGATGCGCCAGACACAGTAACAGGTAAAATGGGGGTTTGTATTTCTGTTTAGGTGGAAGGTTTTTGCAAGTTAATTGTCTGGTGTTACTAATTACATTTTTCTGAAATACAAATTACCTTAGGCTGTTTAAATAATTGGATGGAATTAGGTGAAGACTTTGGGGGAGTGGAATGTAATTGCCACAGTTGTTGCTGAGCACATATGCATAGCAAATGGTAGGTGGTAGTGACTTCACTTGGTACCTGTCAGAGTTCCAGCTCCAAGTGAGCTTGATTTCCAGAAGTAACAAAAACTGGACTCCTTGCCAGGTCCTGGCATCTTTACAGTTTTGAAATATGTATTTGCTAAATGGCAGTGAATGTGACACTGCAGCATTGGGAGCGGACAGCTAGTAGATAGGGCTTTCTTCACTGGCTTCAAGATTTAATGTAAAAAAGTAGTAAGGAAAGTGTAAGCACTGGTTAGTGTCAAGGTGTAGTTGGAATAGCATTCTTAACTGCATTTAAATGTTTTTCTTAGGAAACTGCTTGCTGCAGAGGGCAGCTGGTGCTGGAAATGAGGCAGCTTCTCTCTTCCTAGCAACTCATGGAGCAAAAGTCAACCATCAAAACAAATGGGTAAAAAGTAGCCTGAAAGTTCCCTTGAATGCACAGTTCCAGAAACACAATACCAGTTTTTTTTTTTTTTTTTTTGAGAATGTGAACCTCTTAAATCCCAACTTCAAACAAGTTGGAAGAGCAGAGTGTTCTTTATCAAAGGTCACTTGTTGTAACTTCAAGTTCCAATAAGTGTCGACTACTAGGACATAAGCTTTACATACCCCTAAAAATGGATATAGTAGGTTAAAACTTCCTTTGGTTCATGACTGCTTGTCTCAAGCCCTTGATCTATCTTCGTTTTATTAAAGGGAGAAACACCACTGCATACAGCATGTAGGCATGGCCTAGCAAACCTGACAGCAGAACTTCTGCAGCAAGGAGCCAATCCCAACATCCAAACTGCAGAAGCAGTCGTTGGTCAGAAGGATAAATCTTCTCCAGCAGCAGAGAATGTCTATCTGCAGACTCCCCTTCACATGGCCATTGCTCACAATCATCCCGATGTGGTGTCAGTCATCCTGGAACAAAAAGGTGTGTGACTTTTTTTTTTTTTTTTTCTGATTCAAATCATATTGATATTATATGGACTTGTATGTCTGGTTGCTAACAAAACTGTTAGGGAAAAACTACAAATTGCATATGTGTTCCTGTAGACTTTGTGTAATTAAATTGATTAGCAAGACTGATTACACAAACAGGTGACTTCATTTTAAAACTAGAATGTTGTCTTAGAAAGGTCAGCAGATACAGATTCTTTTAACTATAGATAGTGAACTTGAAGTTTAAGCTCTTCTGGATGCACCAGTGAGATCCCATTCCTCTCCTGTCAAAATACTCAGTTCAGATAAATGCAGAAATCTTCTAAGTAAGGGTAGAAGCCCTACCACAGGAAGTTGCCTACTGTGGCCTTCCACTCATTCAAGAAGAGGATTTTGAACAGTCAGTGTGATTGTAATGACAGTATTGGACTTAAATGAGTACTGAAATACTAGCAGAATTCTACACTCCTGGCATTTAGGATCCTTATCAGATTTAGCTGGCACTAGGAATTGGTGGGGGGAGTTGTGGTGAATTGAATGTCAACTTCCTTTCAAAGGGGCTCAGAAGGAGGGATACTGATGCCATTGTTCAATGTACCTTCCAGTAAAGTCTTTTTATATAAAGCTCTGAGCATGAAGCCACCTGGATCAGAAACAGGAGTGGTAGTAATGGGAAAGGCTAGGCCCCCTGGATGGCTTGGCAGTATGAGTTTGAATTGGTGGTATTGCCACTGCTGCTTAGTCCTAAACATTTGAGGAAACTCAGGATAACTCATTCCTTGATCAGGAATGGATTTTCCTCAAACTATCTGGATAAATGAGCAGCCTGCTTGAAAATATTAAAGGTGTTTCCTGACTGACATTGCTATTCCTGTACATGTCAAATATACAAACGCTCTAAATCTGAATGTTTTGTTCTAGCTAATGCGCTTCATGCTACCAACAACTTGCAAATCATTCCTGACTTTAGCTTGAAGGACTCGAGAGATCAGACGGTGCTGGGATTGGCTCTGTGGACAGGTGAGTAACTACAAAATAAGAATTAAGCATGTGGAAGACATGATGTGAATAAGATACCTGAGACAAAGTGACAGTTGTGAATTCGTAACCTGACCTGGGCTGCTAATGAGAAACTGTCTGGGAGAACTGGAGATAGTGATTTTTGCCTCCTGAAAATGGATATTCACATATAGCCTATTGGTGGGAATTTTTTAGCCCTATAGCATTCTCCCTTCACTAAGGGATAGTCTGGAGCTTCTTTGCTGGTAGTCATGTGGAATTGCTTCAGTGTGTGAAGTCTTCATTGGTGTTTCCTACCAGTTTACCAGGCTATATCTTTTGTGACTAACTGTGTAGAAAAATGGTTAATGCGCTAATGCTGTTGGTTACAAAGTGAAGGTAAGATGCTTTAAAGGACTGAAGGGTAAGGTCTCTGAAATGCTCAACTGGAAGATGCTTTCTTGTCTGCAGAGGCAAGGGGGATAGTTTTGGGAAAACTTTAGAGTCACAATCAAGTCGCCCTTCAGCCTTATAGGGACATCCTTAAAAGAAAGTGGGAGACCATCACTGAATCAACGTAAATGTGGTCCTATGGAACAGCAAACAGCTATATAGCAAGTGACTTCCCAGGGTATGAGCTTAGTGAGATGAAGCAGAACATTTAGTCATATACCCTGCTCTGAAGTGCCAGATGTCATCCACATGTAAAAACACTTCTTATCCAGTGTTTTGTTTTTTTCATTCCTAATGATTTTAAAATAAGGAAACTGAAATGTAGATTGCTTTTTAATCATTGACTTAATCTGCTGAAATGAGAGAAGGAAGTCATGAGTTAGGCACCAGAATGATACAGTAATAGACATTTGAATGGCTAATGAATATAGTGCTAAAAGTCAATATACCTTTAGAACAAAAATCAGAGGAAATGTGAAGGACTAGGCTAGATGTGGCTCCTACTAGACTTCAGCTGGCAGAACTAAGATAAAAATCTTTGCTGTATGTCAAATCATATCTGGTATCTTAAAGCAAGACAAAAAGGACTTTTTGTCCATCAGTGAATATCAGAGTTATGTGGGGGTAAATGTGCTTAGTTCATGTTTAAGTTTGCTAACACTAAATCAATATGCTACTTTTATCGAAAGTTGAAAGCTCTAAGCCTTATTTATTAAGCTTTGCAGGATCTCTGAGGAAAAATACTAATGAGCTGTAAATCTTCAGGCATGCACACGATAGCAGCTCAGCTGCTTGGATCTGGGGCGTCCATCAATGACACAATGTCAGACGGGCAGACTCTGCTACATATGGCAATACAGAGACAAGATAGTAAGAGTGCCCTGTTTTTGCTGGAACATCAGGCAGATATAAATGTCAGGTAAGATCTTAACTGATGTAATGCTAGTTGGATCCATGTGTAGGAGCATAATTTGAAGTTAGAGGTGCAAAGCTTGAAAGTTAAGCACTTGGCCTATTTTTGTGGAACTAATTATGACTGATGGGCTGTATATGTGGACTTGAAGCTATTTATAGCTCTATCAGTCAGTGCCACCTCTTGGGACTGCAGAAGGAGGTGTCACTTCTTTCTAGATAAAGCAGGGTCCTCTTATCACAAGCTCAAGGCCCAGACACAGCACTGAACTTCTGCAGTTTCCTTTCTGTTTATCAGCTTGCTGGAGCTTTGTGCCTCCTACCACATAACCTTAATTAGGTATAGATCCAGCAACTAGATAGAATTTGCATCATGAGTTTGTCTCTAGACAAAGTGATACTAAATTTAGCAGGAAAAAAACCCTCTGCTTACGTACAACTGGCATGTTTTCTTTACAGTTTTGCTATGTTTACCCCAGTGAGTGCAATGGGGATAAACTGCCTGATACTGTTTTGACTTCAGAGTCCTTCTGCAGTTGCTATTTGACTGATTAAAGTGTTATCACAGTATGAACAAACCTGCTCCCTTCTGTGGCAGGAGGCTTTTGCTCTGAAGGAAACTCCATGCTCAGAAGGTAACTGAGCTTAAAGAAATGAGAAAGAAAACTGAGCAGCAAGTTAACAGTCTTAGCTTAGACTTCAGAAATGATTAATTTGCTACTTGGAAAAAGAAATATAAACTGTAGCTGTGATGATAGACTGACTTGATAGGTTTTCTCAATTGTAGATATTTTTATCATAGCTAAAAAGAGTGATAATACTAGACTTTACTACATTAACCAGTGGATTATTATAACAGTAACTTCTAGTGGGGTATTAACAGACTTCAAACTCTGCAAACTGTGTGTCTTGCAGAACACAGGATGGAGAGACTGCCCTACAACTGGCAATAAAAAACCAGCTCCCTCTTGTGGTTGATGCTATCTGTACCAGGGGAGCAGACATGTCTGTGCCAGATGAGAAAGGAAATCCACCTTTATGGCTTGCTTTGGAAAATAACTTGGAAGATATTGCCTCAACTCTGGTGAGATCTACTTAACTTTTGTCTTGCTCTAGTATCACTAGTAATGTACTATCAGTTCATTTCTGCTGCTGCATGAGTGGAGTAGTCCTATAGCACCATCTAGATTCTAGTGTTCTTTTGGGTAAGGTGTTCTTTCTGGGGAAATTTTCTCTAAATACTGCAGTTTGGTATAATCAAATACCTTGCAGTTGCTGTATTAAAGGTGTAAAATAAGCTGTCAGAAAGTGAAATGCTAGAGCATGTACTTTCCAAAAGATCTTTTAAAATGTCAGTTTAGCATCTAAAGACTTGTGTAAAGGTCAGCTTCCTGAATAAAATGGAACACCTAGTTTACTCTGTTTATGCTTTAGAGAGACAGTGCACTGTCTGTCTCTTTTCAAGACTGGATCCTATTCCTGCGTAAGGGTTCCAGCAGTCAACTTGATGGTATGAGACATAAGCAGATTTCCTTTTGTCTCCTGTATAAGGAAGGAAGCTCTCTGAAACCTGTCTTTGATAGTCAGCTGTTATCTGTTGCATTGACAAGAATATTTAAACTTAACTGATAGGCTGAGAAATAAGTGTTGTAACTGTACTTAACCATTTAGACTGGTATCAGATAAGCGTAATTAGAGTTAAGACTTGAATGTTGTGAGCTCACAAAGTGAGGTAGAGCAAGTCTCATTTGAACCATATGCTACTGCAGTGGTTTTGAATGTACCTGTTGTCATGTCATGTAGGGCAACTTCAGCAGTGTATGGCAGAACAAGTAACAGCTCAGACCTTTAAAGGCTGTTGTCTGCTGCTGTTGTCTGATGCTGTTTCACCTTCCATTGGTCTGAAAGACATTAAAGAAGCCTTCTTAAGCTTTGATTGTCACAAGCATAGAGCAAACATCTCTAATTCTACCCCTAAGGTGTAATGTTCTGGAAGAGTTACTCAAGGGCATATAAAGTATTAGGTGCCTTTTAGGAGACTTATGGAAAACTTCACTGCCTTACTGTGCTTTTCATTCCAGGTTAGGCATGGCTGTGATTCAACCTGTTGGGGGTCAGGACCAAGTGGGTGCTTACAGACTCTTCTTCATAGAGCTATTGATGAAAACAGTGAACAAATAGCATGCTTTCTTATTCGCAGGTCAGACCCTTTCCTAAAATACAAACTTTCCAATGTACAAGTACATATTTTTCCTTGTTTAAACCAAATGAATGCTGTTTTGAGCCAAGAGCAGGTATGTGCTTCATTAACTTCTTAGTGAGTGAATGGCACATGCAGAAGCCCGACTAATCTTAGACACATTCTAATGTCATCAAGAACATGATGCTAGTTTAGATAAGAGTCTCCCTAGGAATTTATATTTACACAGAATGTGTCAGATGCTAGATCAACTCTTTTAAAAGTCTGACCCCTCTTTTTTTGGAACCACTTCAGTCTGGATTGAGCATTTATTAACTGGACTCTCCTGCTTTCCTCTAGTGGTTGTGATGTGAATAGCCCCAGAAAGCCAGGCCCTAATGGAGAAGGGGAGGAAGAGGCTCATGATGGACAGACTCCCCTGCACTTGGCAGCCTGCTGGGGGCTAGAAGAGGTGATTCAGTGCCTTCTGGAGTTTGGTGCCAATGTCAATGCTCAGGTATGTAGAGAAATGGTAGGGTTTTTTTGAGGTTAATTCTCTGTATTGAATGTAGTGAAAACAGATTTCCATCTCAGTGGTGGTTTTTTACCTGACAAAAAAAATGCTTCTATTTATGGCTGAGCCAGTACAATGATTGGCTGAAGTTTTGTGGTTTCTGGTCTGTCCATATGGTGGGTTAATTCAGAAGCTATACTGGCAGGAAAATACTGATGCAAAAAACTTCTTAATGTGTTAGCTTACTGTTGACTTAGTGCTTTGAATTCTATTTCTCTGTTCTTGGTGTGAATTAGGGAAGGGACCAGGACTATGTTCTGCAGCAATTAATTGTTAAGTCAGCTTAATGTGGGCATATAAAATGTGGGCATATAAAATGTTTTATTAAGTTGTTGGCATATTTTCGAGGTATCTTCTGTCAGTGAATATACTGGGGTGAATAATTTGAGTTGCACTTGATAGTTTTGGATTTTGTAGTAATTTTGGAAGCTTGAAAATAGCAACGGACGAAATAAACACACAAGATCTTTAGGTCTTCCTGCTAGTTAAAAATCATAACTTCAGAACTGCATCATGAAGTTAGGCTGTGGACTGCTGCTTGCTGTAGGCAGCTTCCTATAGGCAAAATTTGAGCTTTATTGACATGTTGTGCAACTTAATGAGTCAACTTGTAAAAGTTTAGCTTTTTCCAGGGGAAAAAAAAAATAGCACTAGTACCTGAGAGTCAAGCTAGGGAAGTATCACTACTGAAATACCGGTTAACTGTGTGGGGACTTAGCCTTGTAAGTAGCTCAGAAGTGTGTAGCACAGTGGACTGAGGTCAGGCTATTTGAGAGAAATGACTACGGAGTTGTAATGGGAACTTAAATCGTGATGCACTTGAAATGTTTGGTGTCTCAGCAGAAGGTTATCAGGTAGGTCACAGCATCAAACTAAAAAGCTTCCCTTATACCTCAGACAGGGAAGGATTTGTGTTGTACTGCATCTTCATACAGTGAGCTTTGTGCTTCCTTTTAGGATGCAGAAGGGAGAACTCCAATCCATGTTGCCATTAGCAACCAACATAATGTTATCATCCAGCTTATGATTTCACATCCAGAAATAAAGCTGAACGTGCGTGACAGGCAAGGAATGACCCCTTTTGCATGTGCTATGACGTATAAAAACAACAAGGCAGCTGAAGCAATTCTGAAGAGGGAGCCAGGAGCTGCTGAACAGGTAAGTTGAGAGCACTTGGAGCATGATTGTCTCTTGTAGCATTAGAGTAGAGTAGTGGGTGTTCCACAAGCAAGCTCTGCTTTATCCTTTTCTGGTCCTATATACAATCTAGTTTGCCACATGCTAATTTTCTGTAGCGAGATTTATTAAGAAACTATAGATGTGTATACTGATGAATTGGAAACCTCCAACTGTATCTTTAGGCTTCTGGTGTGACACTTCAGGCAGCTGTTCAGCAGTTCTTTCCTGCTCTGTGTAAGTTTAATTACTAGTAAAGTATTTGAGTGCGTAGTGAGCTCTTGCTCCACATCTAAAACTTGCATTATAAGTTTAGCCTAGTTCAAATATATTTTAACATCACCTTTAAGGCAGATATGGACCACAGCATGCACTTGGTGTTGAGCCAACAAATGCATGCTCTTGGCACCAGTGTGATAGGGTTGCATGTTGCTTCCTTCTGCAGTGTTAACTACCTGATTTACTCAAGTTTGTCTCACATTGATTAAATAAATTTGTTCATCATTAATTCCTACTTCATGCTTACTGTGAGAGCTGTTAACTTTCTTGTTTATCTTAATACTGTTCAGTATGTGACCAAGAAATAACAAGGTTTAGAGCAGAAGTAAGATAGCTTGAAGCAGAGTAGGATGGGCAGATGCTGCTGACAGTTGCTCTGTTCAGTTTGTTTGATTATGAAACAGGTAAGTATCTACTACCAAGCACTGAAACAATAAGACACTACAGCTCACCTCAAGCAGAGGGAGAAAGTACCTCTAAGTGGAGAAGGGTTCTACTGCGTAACCAGTTGTTGCTCTGCAAAAGTTTTGTTTCATGTCGCATGCCCTTTCTGCCACAGGTTGATAATAAAGGTCGGAATTTCCTTCATGTAGCTGTTCAGAACTCTGACATTGAGAGTGTGCTGTTCCTGATAAGTGTCCAGGCCAACGTGAACTCTCGAGTCCAGGATGCCTCGAAACTAACACCCCTCCACCTGGCTGTACAAGCTGGCTCAGAGATCATTGTGCGTAATCTGGTACGTACTGGAGCGTTTTTATTTCTTAGAAGCCCACATTTATGAATCTTAATGCTAATTGCCTGCAGACTGGAGAAGTCTGCTGAAGCTGATGCTCCTTTGAACAGGATCTGAAACTTGCATGAAGTTACCTTGGCTCAGACTGAGCTGCAGCCCACAGCAGTCACTGGATAGTGCAGCTTAGTTGACCTTACCACAGACAGGAAGATGAACAAAACTGATGTAGCTCGGTAGCAATAGTTTTGTGTACCTATTGACCAGACACTGGGAAGTGTCTCTGTACAGTGAAGTCTTGTGTACTTCATTTATAGGCTAAAGAGTTCATGTTCATTAGCCAAGAGTTCATGTTTGAAACGTGTTCTTGAAGACCTTCTTTCTTGCTTCTTGACAGCTGCTTGCAGGTGCCCAGGTGAATGAACTGACCAAGCATCGTCAGACTGCTCTCCACTTAGCAGCCCAGCAAGACTTGCCCACAATTTGTTCAGTTCTTTTGGAGAATGGAGTAGACTTTGCAGCTGTGGATGAAAATGGAAACAACGGTAAACTAGTAAAGTTTCTCAAGTAGATCTGTACGTGTAAACACTCCAGTAGGCCTGCTCATAGTGTCCTGTAGTGTTAGAGACTGACCATTGAAAGGCTCCCTCCATAAAGACAAAAGAAAACTCTGAAAATCCAGAAAACCAGAGCTGGTGGAGGGAGTTTGAGATAGACAAGGAAGGTGGGAAAATAAAAAGGGAGTGCTTAACTTTATCAGGTGGCAGTTATTGCTGATAACGACTTTAGATTCTTGAAGCTTCTCTTCTACTCCTTTTTCAGCTCTTCATCTAGCAGTGATGCATGGCCGTCTAAACAATATCCGAGTCCTCCTCACAGAGTGCAATGTAGATGCAGAAGCCTTTAATATTAGGTAACTAGTATAGTCTTAACAGACTTAAGGGGGATGGGGGAAGAAAGCAAATACATTTTTAAAGTGTGTGCTGCTGTAACTAGACATGGCATTAAAGATCTGGCTTGGATTATAGCATTTTTAGTCTAATCTTAGTGATGTGTGCAGAATATGCTTTGTCCAAATACTGTAGAAATTAACTTGGTACACATTACATAGCTATATATGATGCCCTTTGAATTCAATTAGGTTTAGCATTGTTCAAGTCTGCAACCCCATTTGAAAACAAAGCCCACGGGAGTGGCTTAGTCCAGTTTAGTGATCTGGATAATCCACATTTCTCCCACAGAGGCCAGTCACCAATGCATATTTTGGGACAATATGGGAAAGATAATGCTGCAGCCATCTGTGAGCTCTTCTTGGAGTGTATGCCAGAATACCCTCTAGACAAACCTGATGCTGAAGGAAACACAGGTAGGTGACAGTCAATAGCTGTTAAACTTGAATGTCACTTAAATCATTTTAGTAAGATGTCAGTTTTAAAGCATGGCTAATTGGCAGTAGAATGTTAAATAGTGAGATGTAAAAGTAACCTTGATACTTCAGGCACTAAGAACCCTGCTCTGAATTGAGTAAAAGTGCAAGACTTACCTTGTGTTAACTGGGAATTGTCTGGCTTTTATTTTTCAGTGCTCCTGTTGGCCTATATGAAGGGGAATGCAAACTTGTGCCGTGCAATAGTGAGAGCTGGGGCTCGTCTTGGGGTTAACAATAATCAAGGGGTCAATATCTTCAACTACCAGGTTGCAACAAAACAGCTTCTCTTTAGACTGTTGGGTAAGTGTTCCTTGTTACAGCTGGAAGGTATCTTAGCTTAGATTTCTGAGGTGCTTCAGTGTAAGAGATCTCCAGGCATTTGATGCAAAACACTAATTCCAGAGGTGCAGAGCATCTTGTAAATGTCTTATTACTTGTAAAATCTTCCTTTGAATGAGAAATGTAAATACTCATCTTCTGAAGATCAGCTGAAAAACTGCCCGATTCATGTATGAGAGCTCTATCAAGCTGGATGATATAGTCTAGTGTGGTTTAAAATTACTTTTCCTTAACTTGCTACTGTATATTCCCTGCAGATAGTGTGGGATTAATGAAAGCTGTATGGTTTTCATACAAACAAAACTGCAGCTACTGCAGCTGTAGCTAGATGTATTATACAGAATGACACCTAAAACTGCATAAAATGTTTCCTTAATGTCAATAGACTTCAGGTGTCAGAGTCTATTTTGCCCTTATACTTTGCATCTAACAGATATGCTGACAAAAGAACCTCCCTGGTGTGATGGCTCCAACTGCTATGAATGCACTGCCAAATTTGGAGTCACAACAAGGAAGCATCACTGGTAATGTATGACACGTCTTGCTGTGCTTACAAGGAAACAGATTCCTTTCCAAATGTAGCAAGGCTTCTGCTGCTCTCAACCACCTCCATGTTAAGATAGGTGCATAACTGGTAACCCAGCTGAAACATTCTGCCTTGCCTACTTGTTAGAGCAGTAATAAGGTGTTAGAAAAAGCAGTCTGTGCACCTAGGAAATATTTCAGGCTTGTTGGAAGCAAGTAATGACATCAATGTTACAGCATTGGCACAGCAGAGTCAGAAGTCTGCTACTAGCAGGGGCTGATTTATGCAAAACCAGGTGACATTTGAACACTCTCTGCCAGCTTATGTTAGGGTATCTCTTTGCAATATGGAAGTAGCTGAAGACACTGATATCAGTTGCTCTTGTGTAGAGCTGCCTTTTCTTAAATGATCTGAATTTCTGTAAAACGTGCTGAGTTAGATACTAAGCCAGGTTTGTCCTTACAACCCAGGTAAGACTATGGTTAGCGTTTTGGGTAAATTATGCACAAGCATCAGTTGAAGTGGTAGTAGGTGACTGTCTGTTAGACACATAGCGTGTGTTTTTGGTTTGGAATCTAATTCCTATGGGACAGTTATCAGGCAATAAGGAAAAAATGCAGCATTTCAATTGCATAACACCTTTCGATGACACTGTCATTTATCAGTGATTATATGAAACTAATGGCTGGTGTTAGCTACAGCAGTGAACTGACACTTCGTTCTTTCCTACCTGTCTTACGTCAACAGCCGACACTGTGGACGTCTGCTCTGCCATAAGTGCTCAACAAAGGAGATTCCCATCATAAAATTTGATCTGAACAAGCCGGTTCGAGTTTGCAACATCTGCTTTGATGTCCTGACTCTGGGAGGAGTCTCCTAGTGCGCTGTGGCAGTGAAGGGATTCCTAGTCAGTGCTCCTGACAGCAGCTCTGCTTACAAGCCCTGTGGACGGCGAAGAAGAGGCCTATACTTGTCTTCTTCTGAACTAATTAAGGACCCTGTTATGATATATCCCAGTATAAATGATTTTGTATGACTGTAAATGTATTGGGCTGTGATAGACTTCACTAGGAATTTGAGTGGATCATGGAAGCCGAGTGACAAACAGGAATTCAGACCCTCTTGTAGCGTCAGTGGGTTACGGAAGCTAAAATTGTTAGGCTGGTCTTTGAATCATCATAAAACAGGTATGTCCTTGATATGGTGCTTTGCACTGAGCAACTCTATTAAGTCCTGTTGCTTTCAGGCTGCTTAGTAGAGATGGCATTAAGTTTCAGGGTAACCAGGTATTTTTCTTTGCTTTGTCTTAAATGTTCCCCTTCTCTAGAGAAGACTTCTTGTGAAGCTAGATTGAGCTGTTAAAACCACTGTTCAAGAAACTCTTTTTTAAAATGGGGTCTAGTTCTAAGCATAGTTCAAGAATTGTGGCCTTACAACAGAAAGCTTTACAACATCTGATGCAAAGCAGTCAGAATGGCAGATCCACATCTTGATACCTCCTCAGTAAATGTCTTATTAGCTTTAGCAAGTTGAAGAAAGTGCAAGATGGTTTTAAGTAGAAAATATTCTTGCTCGTACCTGCTAGACCTATCAAAGGCTGCTTTGTTGCACTTCCCTATTTACATTGCTAGTTCTTTCAATTCATGAAACTTGTGTATTAGAGGGAAAAAAAAAAAACGCTAAGAAGCATAAGTGCTTTAAGAGAAGGCCTAAGCTTGATGTTAAATGGAGAAACACTAAAACCAGTTGTCTAACTTGCTATATCCAGCAATAAATGCTGAAGTGCATTATGAACCACGAGGGAGACTAGCGCTTTCCTTAAATTCAAGGACCTTGGTTAATTGCTGTGGGAGAGCCAGTCACCCTAGCAGTGTAGCATGTGCTGCCCATCTAAATGATCAATTCAGGTCCAGTTTCAGCAGGATTGCCAGTGATCAGGAGCGTTTGTTTGGAGGCTTAGCGCTAACATTGAGCATCTGGCCTTGAAGAAGGGATTCTGGGCTTGCAGGATGGTGCCACACTTCTGCATTAAGCTACAATATTTAGATCAAGGCTGGCTGTGGTCTCTGAAGGTGCTGAATCTGGATCTGCAAGACGTTGTCCAGGCAAACAGGAAATCACTTTGCTGTTGGAAAAAGATTATGGCTTGCGCAGAGACTTCAGTCAGATTAAGAGAAATGTGTATAGGATTAATGCCTTTAGTTTTACTGATCCCAAGAGATAAATCTAGTTCAGACTCAAACCAGTGCTCTTCATCGCTGCTTCATGAACAACTTGTGTGCATTTATTTACTGGCTGTTACGTGAAGTGTAGAGGAAGGAGCAAAAAGTTTGATAATGATACACTGCCCTGTGTTGGAATAGTGACTTCTTGATCTTTCTCAAATGTGAAATGAGATGGCGAGCCAGACTGTTACTGCCTTTTAGAGGAGACTTGCTTGAAGTTTTGCTCCAAAACTTGTGCAGGAAACTTTGGGAGATGATATAAATGCTGACGTTTGCACAATGAACTCCACATCAAGTCTCACTGCACTTTGATCTTCCAATATGTGTGTATTATAACTGGAATCCTGAACTTTGTAACACTAGAGAATAATGGATGATGCTAAATACAAATTTGCCTCATTGTTTAATGTCTGCTCTTGCCATGTTCCAACAGAATGCCCCAGGTGACACAACTGGTGTGTGCAACACCGGCTCCTAGCACAAACGGTACATCTTCAGCATGGCTTGGTTTGTGGACTACCTTTTAGGCTTGTTCTAGACAAACGAGAGGCCAGGAAATGTAGTGTATAAAGCATTTAATGGGAAATTACAGCTTACTTTTTGGTAAGCAAAATAGATCATGGACATCATAGTACTTCTAGTCTATCTTTTCTGGTGGTTCAAGTTATTGACTGTAAGTTGGAGTAATGAAAGGTAACTAACAAAATCATGGAAAGAGTGTGACTTGTGGTCAACACTCTTGAGAAGTCTTGACTGTTGAGTATCCCGTGATAACATGTTAACTCCTTCATTTGGACCTGCAATCCTGTTAACTCTGTACCTAGAAGGCTGAAAGATGCTAGAGGAGTTTTTCTTCCAAGGCCACAGCCTATGGACTTCCACTTATGTGGAAAACTGTACCACGTGCAAATGCTGAAGCATTTAAGCTCTTTTCTGATAGAAGAGGCAAGGGAACAGGGAACTTAGTTTTAACAGTAGAAGAGTCCTTTTAAAGTAATAATGAAAAATGCAATCTGAAATTTCAGCTTAACACAAGTTTAAGGCTGGGAAGTTTTCTTTTGGAAAGTGAATTATGTATTGTAACTGCCTGCAACTCTCAGCTGGGGAAATAAACTTGATTTTCCTCCCTTGCTATATACAGTCAGTACTACAGCAGCTATATTTTTCTCACTGAGCTCTGCAAGGAAAATTAAGGCTATTGATAGAGACTAATGTGCAGCCTCCAGTGTTCATTAATTCAAAGGAACTAAGTCTGGTCATTTGATAACTTAAAGTGCCTTTGAGAGAGTTTCCTTACAGCCAGCTCTAAACAGCTTTCTACCACGATTAAAGGGGAAGAAATTGCAATTTGAACCAAAACTCTTGTTTTCTTTTAGTTGTCATTTCACCCGAAGAGGTCGATTGCAGCAGGCACACTGCTGGGGTCCGTCCCTTGTGCTCTCTGCTGCCACTGGCCAGAGGTCTTGGTGTTCTGAGCTTCTTGGGGAGTTTTCCTGGCAATGCCTGTGGCAAGGCACACTTGACTGGAGGCACCTGGTAATAGTGGTGGTCAACACATTTCTAACTATATAAAAATGCACTTCCTTTTTTGTAGCGTGCTTACTGTTGTGACCAAAACGTCCTCCCCTCTTGCCCCTGCTGTCCTGGAGCAGTGTCTGCCACCTTGGGACAGGCATTGCTGGGGGGCACGAGGGAAACGACCTGTTGTCCTGTCCCGGGAGAGTGACGCTGTTGAGCTGGGCTGCGGCGCTGCAGCAGAGCTGACCCTGTGCTAGCTCCTACGGTAGCTTCTCGTTCTGAGACTGGATTCCTTTGGAGTTCATTATTCAGCACTTGTACACAAGCACAAAAGGTGGTCTGGCTTCAGTTTTATTTCACCTATCTACTCGAAGTTGTAATCACTGCTTCACACCACTAGGAGTGAGAATGTTGCTGTTAAAGGTACTAATAGAGCGTTACGTGTTGCTTGCTAAAAGCTGACAGATGCCTTAATGACTCTGTTCTGGAGATGTCTGACTCGTACAACTTCTCACATAGTGCATGTACACTAACATGTAACAGCAGGGGAGGCTGAGGCTGGATCTTTGCTGCTGACCAAATGTAGTAAAAGGGAAGTCTTAATTTCTTAACAGCAGGGTTGGATATTGCAGCAAACTCAACAATATCAAAGCTTATTCTGAGTGATGATAAATAACTCTGAACCTTCTAATACATTCTGTGAAATAGAGAAGGAAGTCTTAGAACGATGGCATTTTATCTGCAACGTTTGTCTGGAGTCATTGTAAAAAATGTATTTTTCCAATATGCATTACTTTGTTGTGTAATGATTATACTTGTAATAAAATGCATAACGAGATAATGCATCTTGACGTGCAAACACTGGAGCTTCTTTATAGTGGTTGTGCAGGAGGGGTGCCCTCTCCCCAGCTAGTTTCATGAAGGCTTAAAAGCCCCAACAATCTGGGATCACAGGCAATGGGGTATTTGCTGTTCTGTAATTATTCTAGATACTTGATCTCTACAAGCTGGCAGGTGCCTCTGGCTTATAAATGGACCAGCTGAGCTGAGTTCACCTAAATCACAAACTACCTTGTGTTGTCACTGAGGAGCAGGTAATCTACCCTCGAGGAAGAGTATGGAACTGCTGCAGCTCCACTTCAGAGAGAGGAAGGCTCAAGTACAATGACAGAACCAGCCCAGTGCATTTTGTTGGGATTATTAAGGTCGGGCTAATGGTGAACTGTGAATATCACTGGAGCACTTAGTTGACCCTTATAAAAATGTTTCTTCTTCTACGTGCCTACTCTGGGGAGAAGTTAGCTTAGTTTTTTAATTAGGGCAGTAAAAATGAGACAATCTTTGACCAGAGTAGGGGTTTGCTTTAATAGATGTTTCTGCCTGCTAATAGAATGAGACTTTCTAGTATTGGGGCAAGGAACAAGGGACTTGGCTTAGAGGCTGTGTGGCTGACACTGCCCTTCACTAGATCCCCAGGTGCTTTGCGCCTACATCTGCTCTTTGTATCCAAGGAGCGGGAGTGTGCGGTAACTTTTGTGTTGTGTTTGAAAACACTGGACTTGTTAAGAGTTACTGGATGTTTATGGTGTTCCCTGTAACAATCTTGCTGCATTACTAGGAGCAAGCAGGGAAGAGGGTATGTGCACCACAACAGAGGAGCTTGATAAGCACCTGCTCAGGAGCCAAGCCAGAGCAGCACTGGGCGGTGGTTAATGCTAAGCTCTTCCTTTAGGAGATACTGCAGGGATGGCACCTGCCTAAGGCTCAGCTTAGGGCTAGAAGCTCAGGCCGGGTATGATGGCTCTGCTGCCACACATCCTCATGGACAACTTCAGCTGTGGCTGCCAAGACCTGCTCTTTTGCTCTCTAAGTGGTTTACAGGACTTTTCCTGTCACGCAACATGGAGATGATAAAAAAAAAGGCACCAAAAGAGTTTTTTTTTTTTTAAGTTTATTCTAATAAGCACGGACACACAGTAGAGCTGCTGGAGGACTCTTGGCCAAGGCCCTTGTAGCCTCATGTTCCTAAACACTGCAGGGATAAAGTGCTGGGGTCTCTACCTCGTGTCAGTGCAAGGCAGTGACTGCCCCAGCTCTGGGGGCATGGTGCCAGGCCTCCTGTAATCCCACTTACTTCTTAGCTAATTCCTTAGATCTGTGGATATTTTCTTGAGGAGATGAGAGGCGGAAAGAGCTCAACACTCTTAAGGGGCTTTAGAAGGATCTCCTGCTTGTTTATGAAGAAGTGGTGGTTACTTTAGGAAGAGGAGCTGAACACAGCCCAGCACAGAACTGGGGCAGGGCTGGACCCCACATTTTGCAGCAGACTCCAGGAAAACAGAAAAGCCCTGGTGCTGCCTGTGGTTGTAGTCCCTGGGCCCTGGCCTGGGACTCCCTTGTTCTTTTTAATCCTGCCCAGAAAGGGTAGTAACTGGCCTTACTCCTCTGGGAGCTGTGGAAGTTAAAGGGTTTTGCCAGCTCTGATAAATGCTGCCTTTAAGGGAGGTGGTTAGAGCCTGATGGATGTGTATCAGACCGGAGCCAAGGGAAGATGTCATAAACCAGCACGGAAACAGGAAGAGGGAGACTGCACCAGGATGGTCATGTTGTTACACAGCTTTCATTACAGTCTAATTAAAATGATCAATTCTTGACCCCTGAGTCATTTGAAAGGAGTAAATCAGAGGACCAGGAGGGTGAGGTTAGTTCAAAACAAGTCTTCATGTCTGCTATCTTCTTCGCTCAACATTTACTTCAGATATCAAACCAGGAAATGCAGTTACAACCTTTGCCTTCTGTGCTCCAAGAACATGATTGCAGAGCTTTTGTGTAACTAAACTACACCAGATCCGAGATGATACTCCCAACCTTCACTGCGGGAGGAATTCAGGCTTCTCCCCTGCTACCTTTAAGCTCTTCAGAGCAAAGCAGGGGATAACGCTCCTTCCTTATCACTGCACTGTAGGAAACAGCCTGAGTGACAGGGGAGACTGTGCAAAAGCCGAAGTCAACGATGCTGCAGTAATTCTTGTGCTCAACAACTCATTTCCTTAAAATACAACACGTAATACCACTCTGCACACAACATCGATTTTTAAATCCAATCCAGGCTAATACACTAAACTTATTATTTACATTTACATTTTTATTTACAAGCCATATTTTTATGGTGTAAAATACCATAGGGATTTTCACTAGGAAAGTAAATTTCCCAGTGCTCATTTTTAGCAATTATCTGCATGACCTAGCTAAAAATACTCCCTCTCAGCTCCATTGTCATGTGTTTAAATCCAGTTATGAAGACCTTGGACTTGCTCTCTCCCTTGCACGGGCGGATGGACGAGGGCAGGGAGCGCAGCTGGAGCTGCAGCAGGAGCAGGCACGTGGGTCCGGCGCTCCGGTCACGCTTTCAGGACGCACCACTCGGCCCGGGGGTGGCAGCCTTCGTACTCCTGCAGATGGGGGTCATCCAGATCTCCCCTGTCCTGGTGCTCAGATGCATCCAGCTCTCCGGACGGGGGACCCGTAGCTCTCACGCACACGCAGCGGCTCCCTTTTGATCCAGGCGTGTAGAGTTTCCGGGGAACTCCGACCCAGTCCCTGCTTACGCCTCCACTAAGAACAGAAAAGCAAAAATCAAACACTTCAGATGACAGTTTCCAAACTGGGAAAAATCCTGCAGTGAGTAGAGACTCGGGTGGTTACATGGCAGTCTCAGAAAGCCAGAACATATGAAAAAGAATTTGCTCCTAATGGCCAACATCCCCTTGCTGTGTGATACCCTGTTGCTGGCTGCACTTCAGCAACCTGCGGCTGGGGCCGCTACTCCCGCTGCCTCTTCCAGGAGCTGCCACCTTCCATCCCTGCCGTTCCTGTTCCTGGAAGAGTCACGGCCCTGCAGAGCACAGCTTGCGAATGGCAAGATGCCTGTTTCTGAGCATTAACTGCTCACAGTAATACCTGCTGCCCCAGCACTGGGGCAAAAGGAAGAAAGGTCTCAGTTCTGCAGCTATTCCATAAAGGCACCAAATCTGTCCCTGTAACCACTGCACATTCAACACAGGAGGCCACCACACAACATGCAGGTCCAGCACTGCTCCCCAGCTCCCGCAAGCACAGAAGCAGATCCCCCGGGATCCACGGTGCTACAGAAATGCTCAAACGAAGCCCAAGCATCTTGCAACACGGTCAAGTGCTTTCACTGGTAAAAACAAAAGTGATTTCAGTTTAAATTAAAATGCACCCTAAACCAAGAGCTGCACACTGCGACACTGAGCAAGCTGAAAATGACTGCCCAAAGCTTAACCTAATTTTTATGTGGTTTCAACTGCAAACCGTTAGGGAAATAGAGAATGGGATGGGCTGTGAACTCCCCTGGAAGACCAGCTGACCCTTGGATTCAGGGTAGGCGAGAAAACCTGCATCCCGGTAGATATAAGAGCAGAGCTCACCTCTGTTTGGAGCACCAGAAGCGGCTGCCCGCGGCAGAGCTCCACTCCGAGTTACAGGGCGGGAACTGCTGCTTCCTCCGGTCGCTTTCTGCCTGCAGCTTCAGGCCTTCCTCAATCGCAGCCTCCGCCTGCCTCAAGGCTTCTGTCGGCGCTCCGTTTTCATCGTAGTATCTGCCCACCAGCTTGCCTTGGAGGGAAGGAGCAGATCAATTCAGACTGCAGCGTTTCTAGGCAAGGAAGAAGACTAGTTCTGCTTCTTTAGCATGTAAGGGCGAAGAAAGAGAAGAGCGTCTTTGCCACGCGCTAGTCTCAAGCGGCGCTGAGCTCGCGGCGGCAGCGGCGCACTCACCCACGAGGCCGTAGTGGCTGCGGTAGAAGGAGAGCCAGCGGCGCAGCGCCAGCACCTGCAGCGGCGGCAGCGCCGACACGTCGTCCACGAGCCCCGCGCGCGAGAAGTCGCCGGTCACGAACGCCCTGCTGGCGTCTCTGCCTGCGGGACGGGCCGTCCTGCTGAGCCCCCCGGCTCAGGGGGCTTCAGCCCCAGCCACCTCCCCACAGTCGGGCCCCAGATGATGCCCCAGGTCCCTGTCACCTCCCTATGGGACCCCTAGGGTCCTGCAGTCCCCAAGGACCCCCCCATGACGCCCCTCAGCCACGTCCTGTTGCCCCCGGTGGCACCCAGCTCCTGCGGGCCCCTCGTGTCCTCCCAGCCACGGCCCTGTCGGCCCTAACGTCCCCCCCCCAGGGCACTGTCACCCCCGGGCGCCCCAGCCGGGCCCGCTCCGCCCCGCGGTACCCGCGAGGCCGCTGTAGGCGCCGCCGGGGCCGTAGTGCCGGTGGCCGCGCTGCACGTC
>JAWLRI010000482.1:3331355-3380810 GCA_034781795.1 Crypturellus tataupa | reverse complement strand
CGCGAGCCCCCGCGCCGCTCCCGCCCGCGGCAGCTTTGGGCCCCGAGCACGGGGCAGCCGCCCGTCGCGCTGCTGCCGCCCTCTGCCGTGGCCCAGGCGGGGAATCCCGGCGGGTCGGGGGGTTCCGAGGCTCTCCTGGCCTCACGGTGTCAGCTCTTGCCGAAGCGGAGGCGGCCGGAGCAGCCTCGCTCGTCCCCAAGCGGGAGGTTTGGGGCCTTGCAGGACGGCAGCCCAAAGGAGCCCCCGCTCAAACAGACCTTAAAGCCTAAGGAACGAAGTGGGTCCAGTTGCCCTCCCAGGAAGGGTAGAGGGAACTTAATATCCAGAACATTTATTTTACCGCCAGCCTTTCCCATGTAGCTGGAATACCCTGCTGGGAATTGCATGCTCGGTTAGGCCGGTGCTTCCCTCTGAGTCTCAGTTCCTGAGCCCCGCCAGCGACTTCCTCCTGTCGCTGAGCTGCGCCCGAGTCGTGGGGCGAGCGCATAAACTGGCTCTTAACTCACGTCTGCTCTGCTCCAAGTGAGTAATAGCACAGTAATGCGAGCCCTGGGAAGCGGAAAGAGGTTAATTTTGTTGTAAAAATAGGAAGGTCTTTGGAAGTGTCCATTGTGCTCCTCACTGAAAAGTTGTCTCTGAATTTCCAGTGTGTTGCAGGCACCGATGAAGAGCACTGGCTCTCGTGTCAAAGAAGTCCAAATGTGAACGTTCCTTGTCAAAGTTGGTGTTCCTTGTGTTAGTGCAAACATCTGTGTCTTGCCAGTCTTGGGGCTGCTTGGAGGCTTGTCTGCTTTACAGATCCCTCTCTGTTAAAGGAGAGGTCCTTGCAGTTAGTCATAGAAAAAGAAAAGATGAGGAGTATAGTTTTTTTGCCGCTGAAAGACCTTTCAAGAGATATACAATGGTTTGGGTAGGTGGTCACCTCTGCTGCAGAGCGGAGATGTTGGAGTTGTGGGAAACCCTCGGTGTTGTTGTGTCTCTCGCTGGCGCTGGCCAGGTGAGGGGTGGTGCTTTACATTTCCAGGGTGCGTTTTGCACTGATGAGAAGTCAGATTGTTGGTGGCAGCTTAATAGGTTCCACTTTTGATGTTGACAGAATCCTGCCTGGCAGAGACTAAATTTAATTTACTCAGCTCACAGTGTGGCCCTGCAAGCGAATACATTGAGTGCTTTATGTGCAGAAGAACTTATGTTTTAACTACAATATCTCTTTGCTAGAGAAACTCTGAATCCTTTTTTATCCATTAGTGCTCCAGCAGGCAGCCTGTAACGGACTCAGCTTTCACTTCAAACGTGAATACTTTTTAGCCCTACTAAGAGCAAAGGATGGAGTATAGAATGTCGTACGTAATATTTTAAATATATTCTCCTGCTGCCCACTTCCCAAGCTGTCTGTGAGATGAGGTGGTGATTTTTCCGTTTGCTGTATTTCCTGGACAGATAAACTTAGCCAGCATTTCCCAGAAAAGACATTTCTCTAAGATTTCTTCATGCTCGGTGCTGAGCTTGGTAGGAATTATCTGGCCTTAGTCCTTTTATTAAGGAGCAGGATGCAGCTGGATGCTTTAAAGCTGCCATTGCATTTGCTCTCCATCCCGAACATGAGCACAGCTCAATACTGGTTTGTTTACTAAGTATTTTTATTTGTTTGTACTGCCGTTGTACAGGGGAGCCCATGGAAGTTGTGCAACTTCTGTGTTACATGGATATAGTTTAGACTGTGTTAAACCATAAAAAATCTTATTGGAGTTGTAGGGTAGGTGGAAGTCAACCTGGTACTGAGATCGTAGGAAATGTTTTTTAAAATGTAACGAAATACTGCATAAAGAGGTGAATATGCATATAAAATATATATGCCTGCTAATCTCTTCTTACACAAAAGTTTAAGAAACTAACTTAGAACAGCTATCGACAGATCCAACTTTTGCCTGTGTTCTTACGCGTAGTTTGTTTTTGCTACTATAATCTGAGAACTTGTGCACCCCTTATTTCAGTTAAGAATTCAGCTGGACTTCGAGTATGAGGAAAAGACCTATAAAAGCAACAGTGGGTTGATACCAAACTGTACTTTGAACTTTTTCAGCAGCCTGAGCTATCTTTGTTACAATTAATTCCCTTTATACTGTTTTATGCAAACAAAGCTCTTGGTTTGTGCTCTGGTATCCATTTGATGCCCAACACCAGTCACCTTTATACATAATAATATATTTTTTTAAAGGAGATGAGTTTTTGCATAGGCTCAACCAGATGTTTTAGCAAGAGTTTATGAAACTGCCAAGCTGATATTCAGCACTGTTTTACAGAATTGCCCTTGGAGCTTTAGTAAGTTGTAAAATATGGTATTTAAGCTCTTATCTTCTGAGGACTTTGCTCTCATTTAGGTAGAGTAATTATGTCATGGTTAATTGGCAGATTTGACCTAATCATTTCAGATTATTTCTCTCTAGGATACTGCTCTTAATGGTACATCAGGTTTAATACTGAGATAGTAAAATAAGAGATTCAAACGTAAGCTTCCTTCAGAATAGCTGCAGTTTCGTGACTCTGTCAGATACCTGGGAGGTGATCGCTCCTCAGAAGCCAAACTTGCTTGATTATGTATTTGTTAAATCCCTAAGAATTTGAATGCCTGCAGTATGAGGGGGCTATAACAACCATGAGTGGTGAATTAAATGTCTTTTTGAAGTAACGCACCAAGTAATGGAATAGATTTTTGTGTGTTCTTTTGTGAGCACTTTTTTGGTAGTCACAGATGTTGGGTGGATACTGCTGATTCACTGGTATAGATGATGTGCTGTCTCCATCTAAGCATAACTACAGTTGACTTTTATAGGAAGGCAGTGCAAGTGCCATAAAACTTTGCTAAGAACTGCAGATTTTCAACTAGGATATACTTCTGATTGCCATGAATTCACTACTGCAGAAAATCAATTATTTTGATTAAAGCTTTAATAAGCTTGCAATGCTTACTGATCAGTTTTATCTAAAGTAACTTGAATTACTGTTTTCATTCCTCTTTAGGCTTTTGCACAATTTGATGCCGAAGGAGATGGCACTGTAGATGTGGAGAATATGCTGGAGGCTCTCAAGAATTCCAGTGGAGCAAATCTTCAAGGGGAGCTTAGTCATGTAATCAGGCAGCTGCAGGCTTGTTCCCTAGTTCCAGGTATGAGAACACAATGACAAAGCAAAACAAAACTTATTTTCTCTAGTCTCACCACACTAGTCCAAGTCATTCTCACTTCCCTAGTGTCAGGCAAGTGAAGTGTCTGCAAGTATTTCCCATAGTTACAAGCCAGCTGACTTGCTTTCATAATAACCTTTTTTTTTTTTTTTTTTTTGGTAACTGACTTAACTAATACAGCAGCAGCCTTACATGTAATAACTGGAAGTGTCCTCCACAGAGTCTGTTTCAGGTGATGAGTTGTGCACTTAATTAAATTGTTGTTTAGCTTTTTGAAACCTGCTAAAATATATTTCACAGTTTATAGCATATAACTTCTTAACTTTACAGTTTATGGCATAAAACTTCAAGTCCTGGCATTTCAGTCCTGGGTTAAGTATTTGTTACTGGCATTCCCCTGAGCATTTAAGGGTAAGTGACTAAGATGGATTTGCCAGGGAGGACAAGAAGTTTTAAAATTGGCTAAAGGAGACGTCAGAGGAGAGAACTCACAGGGTACTCTGCACGTCTGGTTTCACTATGCTTCAGAGTCCAACTGTTAATTAGCTAAAGTTTTTATGTAGTCCGTGGAAAACTTAGGCCTCTGGGAATAATCTGAAATGCCAAAGTGAGATGCCAGGAGAGCCCAAGCTGAATGACATGAGTACATCAACTCTTTGACCAAGAAATGTCTATTTCATCTAGATATTAAAATATAAAACAAAAGAGTTTGAGGCTTTTGAGACAGCAAAATAAACATAAGAACTAAGATTTTTAGTGATTGTTTTGAACCTTTTCACCCATTTCAGGTGACTGGTAACATTTGATTTCTTGCACCTTTCATGATCCTGCTCTAAAAGTGGAAAATGAGCTGCTTTATCTGCAATGTAGGCTCCAATATAGGCTTCCATACTTAATTTGATTTTACCTAGTAATAAAATGTAGTGAGGAAATATGATTGTTCAAAGTTCTGTCTGATGTTGCAACAAAGATCGAAATATTGTCTGTTTCTAGGTTTCATTGACATATTTTCCGAATCAAAAGAGCGCCTTGGTCTGCATGCTTCGATGATACTGAGATTTTTGCACCGGAATCGCATTTCTAGTACTGCTATCCCGTACCCAGTGCTGGAGTACTTCAACAATATCTGTACGATGCGCTCTTCTGTACTGAAGGATTCTTTAGATCGACTTCTCCTAAAAGAGAGAGGTATATGGAATTGTTGTGCTTTGGGATTTTTTTGTTGTTGTTCTGCAGAGTGGATAGTGTAACCATAGTTTGAAGAAGACGTTACAGATTAAATAAAGATATAAGAGGAAAAAAAAAAAAGAAAACAAACAAACAAAAAAACTCTTTAGCAGATTTGACTTTTCTTGAGGTTGATCTATCTGCTTCTGACTTTTCTTTTGGAGTCAGATAAACTGATTTCCTCGCTGTCTAGCATCCCAAGTAGCAGTCTTGAACATTTTTTGCTTTCTCCAGATCTGTTTCAGTATGATGATTACTAATTTGTAATATTCTCTTTTCCATTAAATATTTTTACCAGTTACTAAAAAAATACCTTCCATTTGAAGGTGACCATTTCCTGAAATTGGTAGCAATTACTCTTGACACCTTTAAGAGAGTGCTCCTTGTATTCACAGCTTGACTCTCTGGTATTTTCAAATACCTATTTTCATACTGTAGGTAGTAGATTGAGGGTAATGTGACTCCATCTAAAATGAAACTTCTCTTTTCTATTTTATGTAGGAAATACTTCAAGAAATTTTGCAGAAGTTGTGTTCTATGCAAATCACCTCATCTCTGAGAGATATTTAATTATTAGGACGGTATAGCAGTTCTTACAAGGAAGCAAATGGAAAAAAAATGTTATGAGTCATCCCTTTTCTTTACCTTTACAGAATACCCTAGTGACTTAAATGGTAATCAAGAGTCAGACAAACTAAAATCTGTCACAAAGTGCTATACTCACATAGAAACCTCGTCCAACTCTGCCGATATTGACAAGATGACAAATGGAGAAACAACATCCTTTTGGCAGTCAGATGGGAGCGCTCGCTCGCACTGGATACGGTGAGTGACACACAGCTGAGTTCCAGGCTTGTTACTCCTTAGGTCTTGCAGCCACTGGGTTGTAGCTGAAAAAAAGCTGTGAATTATTGAGTGACAGATGAATTGATTTGAAAACATAAGTCATGATAATCTTTGTTTAAAGTTTAAAAACCTAAGGAGCAAGAAAAGTATTCATCTGTAAGATATGTGCCTCTTCCATGTTGGCACGTGTCCTTGTTTTGTAGTTAAGCTTTCCAACCTGTATTATAGATGTGGTTGATATTTGAAACTTGTGAATTATTAGATAATTTCCAACAAATTTATCTATATTTGCAAAAGTTAAAAACAGGAAGAGGTTTTAGCTAAAACTGTAGTGTTTGTCTTCTCTTTGCAAGAACCATCTTTTTCTTCTTTACTTTGCAGTTTGAAGATGAAACCAGATGTTGTTTTGAGACATCTGTCTATAGCAGTGGCAGCTAATGACCAGAGTTACATGCCACAGCAAGTTACGGTGGCGGTGGGAAGGAATGCCAGCAGTCTCCAGGAGGTCCGAGATGTTCACATTCCAAGCAATATCACTGGCTACGTAACGTTGTTGGAAAACGCTAACATTAGTCAGATGTGTGAGTCAATAAATATACCATTGGCATATTGTTTTGTTACTCTTTCTGAGGGTGAAATGTAGGGTATGTCACAGAACAGAGTGTTGAAATGTCAGTTGTTACAGCAGAAACTTTTGACTTAACCCTTGGGTCAGAGAAATTGTTTTGACTGTAGTTTAATGACTAGTCCATTAAAGAGTCTTTCTCATGGCACCTGTACCTGAGTTTAAGGGTAGAATAGCTGGAATGATTAAAGATGCAGTTTCAGCCTCTCAATTTGAAGGTGTTGGGCAATATTAAGGTATTTTTCCTTGCAGAGTGTACCATATGTTAGATACTATTATCTTGCAAAAGATCTGTTTCTGAGAAACTTTTTTTTTTTCCTAGAAAAACTCTGAAGAGCAGTCAGATGACTTTCATGCAGCAAGCTTTATGCTAAGGTTTTCTAAGTAGTGTTATTTTTAAGCCTGGTAGATCTGTGGGTGCTATACTGGAATCAATCACAGCAAAGCTGTTCCTTCCAAAGAAGCTTCACAGATGTCTCTTCAGCTCAATCTGATGCTTTCCACTAAGATAAACTTTCACAGCTATAGAAACAGGCATTGGGCATGTTATGCTTCAAACATAACTAAGAGAACCTTATCTATGCAAAATGGTCAACAACTTTCATGAGAAACTTCCATTTTTTAGGTTTGATTAGTGCTGGTATTGGTTTGACTTCCCCTTTGAGGGCCTTTTTACTTCCTTTTTTTCTTAGTTTCTAGTAGTACAGGGCTATAGTACAATGCAGTGGATCAGAGCAGGCCGTTCAGAAGCTATTTTTTTTTCCAACACATCGGTTGCATGTTAAAGAAGTACACATGTGGAGTTGTTCAAGAGCTTTTGCAGTAATTCTTGTTTTGAATATTTGAGTTCTTCTACGTCTGGTCTAACAGAAGAAATGGGAGAAAAAAATCTACTTTGTATTTTTTTGATAGATGTACAGATAAATATCAAGCGTTGCCTTAGTGACGGGTGTGATACAAGAATCCATGGACTCAGGGCAGTTGGTTATCAAAGAGTTAAGAAGGTGGGCGTCTCAGTATGCGATGCTTCGGCTATCTGGTACTGGTCTCTACTGACCTCTCTGGTAACGGCTTCCATGGAAACAAATCCAGCATTTGTTCACACTATCTTACAAAATACTCAGTAAGTACCAAACCTCCTTGTCTTTGCAATTACTTCCAGCCTTTGGCAATTAATCTACTTCGTGTAACTGGTTTTCCGTCCCTCCATTAAGGTATTTAAACATCATCTTAACTCTCAGATTGTTTAAATTTTGGTATTTCTCCTTTATACTTTTGCACATACCAGAACAAATATGGTTCTCCTATGCTTTGTGAGTAATTTAGTAGTTAGTCATAACTGAGTGACCGCTCAAAAAAAATGTTAACTATCCTTTGTCTCGTAATATTTTCAGGAAACCTAAAAGTAACTGTTTTTTTTTCTGTTGTTAACTTTATAGCTCATGAATATTGATCACTTTTGAGTGGAGCTCCATTGAGCTCGTTTTGAACAGTTCTTGCTTGTGTAACGCCTTGCTGTGCGTTACATGGAGACAGGGCCGGGTATATGCAGTATCTCTGCACAGATGTTTGTCTTGTGGCAGTTGGCTCTGCTGCGTAGCGTTTCCTTGTCCAACTGCCAAACCCTTCTGCTCGATGACTTCGAGGATTGGAATCCTAATGAAATCGCAACACACCCACGCCAACTTTTATAGAGCTTAGTTAGCGTGATGCCACCAGCCTTAAGAGCACCACTGTCATTAGGTTAATGAGTACTGCAGGCTAAAGTCCATTAAGCCTATCTGCAATTTGTCTCATCTATGAAACCTCTTTAAAGTTGAGATAACTTTGTGCGTGCTTATGCCTGCCTGAGAAAGGTTCAGAGCTGCACACTTTGCTAAAGTGAGAGCCTTCATTTACACTACAGTTTAGATAGTTGATAGAAGTATAAGAGGAATCTTGGTCTCATATGGCCTTTAGAAAGAGGAAATTTTGACCAAAAACCTACATTAAAGAGTTAGGAATTCAGTGAAAACCAAACTTCAGAATTGGAATTACTCTGATGCAACTGCCCATCCTCAATAGCCACACTGGACGCCTGGGCATTACACAGTTGCAAATGGTTTCAGTGATAATACAGATATGTTATTTTAATCTTTGTCCAGGTATTATTTTGCCCCTGTACTTAGTATGTACTTTGGCTCATCGTAATCCCCTATTTATTATGTACCTAATTGCTCTTTTTACTAAAATATTTACCATGTGTGCTTTAATAGTTTGAATCAGAAACTTAAGACTTCTTAACACTAAACATTTGAGTATTTCAAGGTTTTTAATAACATATTTGTTTTTCATACAATGTAATCCTATTTATTAGATTTTGCTAAATTCAAAGTGAGTTAAAATTTTGCTAATTTAGAAAGATGCAATATTGAGAAAGGAAGAATAGAACTGGAATATTTACTGGTATGCGTTGTATCTATAGATGAAGCTTTTGCTCAAAAGGCAAGTGGTCTTACTGTTAATAACTCAATTACATTTAGAAGCAAGATAGTAGCAGCATTTTTTTTTAAAGAATTCCTATTTTCAGTGATTATTACCATTACTTTAGGAAATCAAACACAAAATTTGACCTCAGCTAAAAATCTTGGTAGTTTTCATAATTATTTTAAAAGAATTTAAATGCAAACTTTCTACTTTTAAGGAAAGCATTACCTCCTTTCTATTTTAAGGAAGCATCTCCTAGCTAAATTCAGTAACTTTTTAAGGTAGTATTTAGACACATTTGCTGCTTGTAGGAGGTTTGTTTCAAAACCATTGATTTACTTGTTTATCATTTGAAGTAAGTTTGAGAGATTCAGGATTACTGAACTGTTGTTGAACTTTCTCCAGCTAGAATGCAGTTTTGTCTTTTGCTTTTGAAAATATTATCTACGTAAATAGATAATACCTATAGGCATCTAATCATGGAAGAGTAAAAATTCAAACTTCTCATTCATTTTTAAAGACTTTCTTTGATTCTGAATGGATTTCTGATGTTATGCTCATCTTTTTTTTTTTTTTTTTTTTTACTAGGAAAGCACTGCAACACATGCCACCTCTGTCCCTAACACCAGGCTCAACAGATTTTTCAAGTTTCTTATCTCCAAATGTTTTGGAAGAAGTAGATAGCTTCTTAATAAGAATAACAAGGTGAGATTGTGTTCATGTGTTTTAATGCAGTGGAAAATGATTCAGACGAATTTTTATGGCAAATATATCTTTCTTATTTGTATTTATCTGCTCTTTTTTAGTACTTTGAAAAAAATCGATCACTAAGAATTGACACCCTAGATTTTTAATTCAAACCTTAATTGTGTTTGTGTAATTGCAAAGTGCCTACCTCTGATTTGAAACGCTGTAGGATAATGTAATTCAGCATTAAGATGATGCGCAGTGGCTTAAAAGGGGTTGGAGGTAGTTTGATGAGGAAGAGTAAAATGCAACTGCAAATAATTTACATGAGCCTATACTGTGACTGCACCTCTGGCCATGACCAGGCCAAGCTGAGACTACTGATGCTAGGAAAAAAAGCAAAGCTGGAATAGCTATTGGCAAAAACTACTGTAGTTGATGTGACTGTCACAGCCTGACATGGGCTTAGCTGCTAGTACTAAGGGACATGTGGGTTTTGCAGCTGTAACTGCTGCTTGAAGAAACCATGTTTTCAGAGAGCCTGCTGAAACACCACCCACCCAAGAAACCATTTGTGGTCCATTTGTGCAGGGAGTGCAGGCTGTGTTCTCTGGTCCTCATCTCCTCCAGGAAAAAGCAGAGTATCCAGAGGGCCAGATTCAGCTCATACCTGAATCTGGAGGTTCAGTTCATACCTGGATCTTCAGAAGACTCGGCCTGCATGGATTAGGACATTTTATTTCTTTACAGGTTTCTCTCTAAAATGAGATATAAAGTATTTATTCCAGTAAGTGCAGCAAGCCACATAGCTACTAGGTATTATAATTTGATGGCTTAAAAGAGTTCTCCAGATAGGCTAACCCATGAGAAAGAGGTATCACATGTTAAAGTCATACTTAATGTACTTAATTTTTCTAACTCATTTTTTTTTTCTGAATTTTCTTTCATGTCCATTTTTTACTTTTTTATTTTTCTCTCCCCAGTTGTTGCACCACTCCCGAAGTTGAACTTACGCTCTTGGCCTTCGCCTTAGCCAGAGGGAGTGTTGCTAAAGTGCTGAGTTCCCTTTGTACAATCACTGATCATCTGGACACTCCATACAAGGCTTCATCACTTATCGCTTCTATGGCCACAGTTAGGCAGAACCTGCTGTATAAATATGGTAAACTAAAAATTGTTGGATCCTTTACTTAATAAACATACAGCTTTCTATTTTACTTGTTCTGCTGAGGCTTAAAATCTTAGGAGACATATAATTAATGATTATCATGAAGAACATATGCCTTACCTGCCATAGAAATTGGTAAAAAATAAATCTTTTTGTGTCCCAAAAATGAAAATGGATTATGTTATTTTGAGGGGAAGAAGCATGAGCTTCAAAGACAGTGGCCCTGCAGTCAAGACGGCGATAGTGTTTATATTGTATTAAATTACTTGGTGCTATCTGCATTTTTTATCTGCAACTACTCCTTTTTCCTGTTTAGCTTCAGTAAGTAATCTCTCTTGCACACATTTGCACATGCAGTTGTTTAAATTTTAAAAATAATGTCATTAGCACATATACACACTACCAAGTATTATGTTTTGTCACTACTGCTTTCAAAAAATTTGAAAATTGCTCAGTTTTCTCCAAATAACTGTTACTTTTTTGCAACAGAAGAGTAATATTTCATGTACTGTGAATTCCAAAGTGTGGAAACAGTTGAAGGAACGTTAGTTTCTGTTTGTGTGCCCATATCTAAAACTTTAGCTATGAGTTAAGACTAGCATCTAACTAGCTAGTCTAGACTAGCATGGAGTGTCTCTTACACTCCAGCTCCTCCTCTTCTTTGTCTGACACTGGTAAAAAAAATCAGTTTTGTGATTCTTTTCGTTCCATTGTTTTCTGTGTGAAGAACCTAAAACTGGAAAGAGGCTTCATGTTTTACAAAGTTAACAAACTTGTTGATGTGCTTATTTAGGAAAACCATTGCGACTAACCTTGCAAGCATGTGATGTAAAGGGGAAAGAAGATAAATCAGGACCTGAAAACCTGCTTGTGGAGCCCTGGACAGGGGATGGTAAGAGCAAAGGCTTAAATTATTGACCCTCTGTGAATGTGAGCAGTAAACTGGCACAGAGAACATTATACTTGAGCACATTTTGTGGGGAGATGTCAGGAATCGCGCACAGTTCATTTCCCCCAAATTGATGGAGACCTATGGCAGAAACCACTGAAGTTTTCAGTCACTACACATAACTATTAATTCTTTAAAACTTACCTATGTTAATAAAATATATTCTAAAATACCCACTGGATGCAACTGTAGGAAGGCAGTTTGTGTTTCTCAGCCTCTTGTTTAACTGAAGTTCCTCCTAATCTTTCTGGAAAAACCTGTGTACTATTTTATGCCTTACTGCTTTTAAGTTAAAATTTTTGTGTCAGAAAATCAGGCACATTGTAAATGCTTATTTTACTTCCTTGCTTATGCACGTGACTTCAGATTTTCAAATTGTTTTGTAGATTACCTTCTTATGTGGGTTGTAGTTTGAAAAAAATGAGCTATCCACGAACACAGCTACAAGCCAAAATAATATTTGGGAGTTGTTACTAAACTGTAGAGGGGAAACACTCTGCGATATCTACAGCAATTCCTACATCTGTATGCCCTACCGGAGCCTATACTGGCATGATACCATCTATGTGTCTTTTATCCTTTTATTTGGAAACATTTTCAAATCAGCTATGGCATTTCACTTATGGTTTTGCACCAAGTTTTTACATTAGGAATCCTTCCAATTTCATTCTGATCCTGCTGTGTCTTTAGGTTTCCTTACCGAAACTGGGAAGACCAGAGCAAGCATCATTCTTTCCACTGGAACCGAATCTTCATTTCAGGTGACACAAATTAGAATAAAGGTATGTACTTTCCTTATGCTTTGCAAGCTGAAGGTTTTTCTTCTTCCCTAACAATAATGTTGAATTAAAAAAAACTCTTCATGAAATTGTATTTTGTTGATTAAATAGTGTTATGTTAGGTTTTGATTTTATGTAAATCAGAGAAAATTTTTTAAAAAGCATGTGTGTATATACAATAGGAATTCATTTGTGGAGCTATGGAACTATAGCTTTGCACTAGCAGGGTCATAAGATATGAACATTAACTGTATTTGTGTGTGTTGGTTGGTTGGTTGGTTGGTTGTTTTTTTTGAGTGAGTTACAAAAGCTTTCATAACTCTTCCCTGAACAGTTCTATTTTTCTTCTTTAGGTAAAAATCATAGTGTGATTCCAGCGATCAGTTTTGTCAGTGCGTTGGTCCTTTCCCTAACACTCTTCTGTGAAAGCAACAGCTTTTATTTTCAGCTTTTCTATACATCGCTCTGGATTTGCTCTTTTAGGTTCGAAGAGGTGCCATTGGGGCCCAGTGTGGGCTGGTGTTTGCCTATAATAGCTCTACGGAAAAATTCCATGCAGAGGAACATTTCAGAAGATTTGAAAGATATGATAAGTGGAAGTTACCAGAATTTAAGAAATTTTTAAAAAACAGGTATAGGTAGACTTTTTGTCACGAAAACATAGCAAATGAATGTTATACCAAACCTTTTTGCAAAGCTATTTGAACTACTGAGATTTGCTCCAAGTGACTTAAAAAGTAATGCAGCATTTAATAGCTACTTTTTTGGCTTTATTGGATGTTAACTAGATGTTTGTGAGGGGAAAAAATATAGCTATTGTTTTCATCCTCTCAGTTTAAAGACCATTTTAAAAAAAATTATAATAAAACAAAGTCTTTACTTCACGTGCAGATCTATGTTAACGGTTAGCAGCAATTACTATTAGCCTCAGCCTCAATTAAGTGACATTAAGAATGAGGGGAGGTTAAGGTCCATAGTTCAAAAGAGATTTTCTTAAATTATTTAAAAATATTTCTCTTTAAAAACTTTGTTAAATTATTTTATACGCAGGGGCAGTTGTTCAGGTGATGATCTGGGAGATGATGATCCCATCGGTTGGTTTGAGGTGGAAGAAGAATGGGATGAAGTTGATGTCAAAATGCAGCAGTGCCGAGTTTCCCAGGTAAGAAACCATGCAAATTCATTAGCCTCATCATAACGAGCAAAGTGTCATTTCTCTGCTTTGTTGTAATAACAGTTGTGATAATTTCTATTTATGCACATATAACTAGTGTGGGCAGAGGTAAAAGCCAAAGGCGCTCAGTTAAAAGAGGGATTTGACTTGTGTCCTCTGAATTTCATTCTTTTTTTGTGTGCGTGCACTTTAAGTGGTGTTTCGGGATCAAAATTAATGTGCTAACGTGTGCATTAGTGGTTTTATTATGAAGAGATATTTCTAAAAAGGATGACATGATTGTTACTGCATTTTAATATTGAAAATAATCAACAGCTGCATTGTTATAGCATTTACTCTTTTAGGGCCAAATTGTGCAACCTCTAAGTGCAAAACAGTTAGTCAGTAGTTCAATGAGATAGACTGAATTCCCCAAGGAGTGTAGGACTTCTCCGTTTTGAGAGTGACAGAACATGTATTTTGTTTTGTACTTTGTTTCTGGCATCAATAGTTCCCCAAACCCTTTTTTTCTACTGTGGAAATCAGCATACACTTTTAAACCAACTGGCATTTTTTCCAAAGTTTTCCCCACTTGATGAGATATTCTTCTGTTGACCATGGTAACACTTAGTCCCTTACACTTCTGAGTGTACAAAATTATTAAATATACTTGGAACTTACTGTTCCCATTAGGTACAAGTTTTGTATCTTACTGTGTACAGATTGCATAGAAGTATGCTGTAAATATTTCTTGATGATCTTCTGCTTGCTTTTAAATGCAGCTGGCATTTTTTCACCTGCAAAAATCCTGTAGCTATAGAGACAAGAAATAGAGCATAGAGAACGAATGAAACCGATAATGAATTAAATAATATTTCAGATATGTAAGAGTTTGCAGAACTGTGAGTATGACATTTTGGGACATGGAGAGTAGGTAAGCAAGGACACCGAGCTTAGTCTGAATCTCAAACTTAGTGTCTTAAAAGCGTGGGGGTAACTGACAGGCAATAAGCCCTGCTCAGCCCACCTGCTCCACTCGTCTGTGCCCGCACCTCTTAGGAATGCCTAGTTTATACTGACTTTTAAAACAAATCTTGTCCTGTGTTTTTTATCCTGCCAGTACTTAATGATAAAGTTCTTGTGCACGAGGCAAGAGACTGCAGAGCGATTGGGTGTTCAAGGCCTGAATGTTCTTGGGTACCTTCGGCCTATGCGAGAGGAGCCCAATAGGAGCATGAACTGCTTGCAGTGCAGGAAGGTGGATGATGATACAGTTTGTGGCACAACTCTTCTTCTGAAGACGCTTCACTTCATCCAGCAGCTTGCACAGGACCTGGTATTTTTACTTTTTAGATTTTTTAAAGTATATATTTGCTGTGCTACAAAACAATAATATACTAACAGTAAATCAATAGCCTAGTGAATCAAAGACTTACTGGTAAATAATAGTAATAATTAACAGTATCATTCTGCAAGGGGAAAAATGTTTCTGGAAGAGGAGGTTCTATGAGTTTTTGCTGAAGTTGACTAGGGATATGTTCACTTATGTCCTGGAGAGAATTAAGGACCATCTCTCAGCATTAGATTCCAATATTGGGTGAACTCAGTACAACAGAAGGCTGCTCCGTTAAGTCGTATAGTTGTTTCTGAAGCAAACATGATAAAGATGCATAGAAAGATATCTAGGAAAGTTCCATAGATTAAAACATGTTCTCTGTTCTTTGAAATATATTGTTTGTATGGCTCATGCTTTAGTGCCTTTCAACTTTGGATTCTGTACCCCGTGCATCTCATTTTGTCTGTTGTATCTGCACTATAAGTTTTGAATCTATTTACTCCAACCACATTATGCAAAGAGGCAAAGGTTGCAAAGTCTCTTTCTAGGGAGAGGGAGACAGAACAAGGCATTTGTAGAGGAGTGCTTTGTAAGGGGGAAAGTTTCAGCATAAATGTAACATTTAGATATCAGAAATATAAACAGATAAAAGAACTTATGCTAACTGAAGATTTATAGGAAAATAGTCTGCCTTAAATCCAATGCTCAGGGATCTACTCTTTGTAAATATGTTGTGTTTGAAGTTAACTTTTTGAGTCCTGTATTTTCTTTGTCTCTTTAAGGTTCAACAGAAAGACAGTGGATTAAAATACAAGTCATTTTTAGATTTCACAGGCCTTGATTTGCAGCTGTTCTGGAATTTTTACAATAAACTTCACCAAAAGTAAGTCGCATCGTTGCTATCTGATAAAGATAAATCTGTGTATATGTATATAAATAAAATGTGCTTGGTTTTGTTGCAACAGTTTCTCCTAAGCTGCATCATTTACATAAATAACATTTCTGCCATATGGATTTTTAGCTATAATGATATGTAGAAGCTTGAGTTGCAGATTTATTTAGCTGGTAGTTATACATTTTTTGGCTATATCTTCTCTACTTTGAATGTCTTTTATTCATCTGAGATAGCAACTCTATCTTCTCCTTTTCTAGTTTTTACTTCTGTTTTATGTTTTCCTATAGCCCAAGGGAAGAATGCATCTTCGCTCAAACAGTGCTACTGCAGCTTCTCCAGAGCTGCTTCTCTGTACTTACTGGAGATAATAAAACTGGGAAACCTCAAGAAACCTCTCAAAGCAAAGCACCTGGTCATACAGAAGCTGCAGAAGAGCTTTACAGACACTTATGCGAAGGTAATTTATATTGAATGTATTAACTGCTCTGTCTATCCTGGCTTATAAGTGTTTTACAAGAGCTAGAATTTGGGAAAATATCTTTATTCCTCATGACCAAAACAGCTCTTCTTATTTTTGCTTCTTCAGGTCAATGTATTTTAAATAGTCTATTGCAATGAAACTGTCTTTGAAATGATTTTGTAGACTTCTCTGATAATATATGCCCTAGAAGTGGCTGCAATAGAAAACTTCTTTTGAACCTGTTACCTTCCTGAGGCAGCAGGGAATATGATGCTTTAACTGTAATTTTCCTGTGATTCACTGATCATATGATATTTTAGATAAATATAAATGATCTTATGAGGGGTCTGTAAGGTTTTACAGAAGTGCAGGGAAAAAAATGGAACCACTGAAGAGAATAAGAATTGCACCTTAGATTTCACCGGTAGTAGGATTTCACCTTCTTTGCTCAAGTACATTTTTTTTGTTATTAGTTAAGTCTTCTGAAGAGCAAGCTAGAGATAAGAAGGTTTATACGGGATCTGTTACCTTTTGAAAGCTTTAATACCTTTGAATATTTGACAAGTGTGAATGTTCCTGGAATTAATTTGCTCATTTGAACAAATAGATTCCTAGAAAGATCTTTTCAACCAGAAGTGAAAATAGTTCCCATCATTTTCTATGCATATAATAGGATTGCAAGGACGTGTAAACTAACACATTTAATTTAATTGTGCCACTAAGTAAATTAGTTGGAGCATTAATTTCAACTTGTCATTTGTTTCTTTTTCTATGAGCAGTAGTGGACACGGGGGACAGTAACTTCATGCCAATGAAAATGCTCAAGCAGGAAGTTAAGAACACATTACTCAGTGGAGCAGCAATCTTTTTCCCAGATAGACAAACCAGGCGTCACCAGCTCTTCACCATGATGGTAAATGATGAAATGAGAAAATGGTTGTTTGGTGCTCACGTTTGTGAGTTCAGTTACGTTTCTTTATGCAAAAAAGAAGCCAAATCTGAGTTCTCATTATCAAATACGGTATACTTAGTTCCATCAGAATAAACACCTCTTTCTGCTTTTTCTCTTTCTTCTAATTCTATAGAAATATTGAAAAATAAGTAGTTCCACATTCCATTTTAACTGCTTTTATATATGGATCTCTTTGTGGTCTTACCAAACACTTTTCTTCCATTGATATATTGATTTCAGACTAAAATCTGAGCTATTGCGTCACTACTGAGTTGCTTGCTATTGTACCACTAATAAATTGTTTCATTGAAAAGTTCAATTAAAATTCCTCTTTTTGGCAAGACATAAAATGATGAACATTTAGTCATTGCCGCAAGATTGCTCAGTTTTAGTAGAGTCAGACTTCTACATTCTGGAGTTTTAAGAAATTAGTGCTTTAATGAAAAAGGTGGTTTGAAATCATTTCTTGATTTGTACAAATGCTGGTCCCTTGGTAATCAACAAAACTTTTGTTATTCTTTCTTCTCCCTGCCCTCATTAGTGTTTTTATACAGAATTTACGATCCTTTCTCAAAGATAAAGGAAATGGAATATATTATAAAAATTAATCTTTTTTATTTTATAGAAAAACATCACAGAGCAAGAACATAAGCAATCTGTACATCTTGCCTTCAGGTCATTGTGCACCCACTTCAGGTAAGGGGTCTTGATACTGAAAATAATTGTAACTAGTACCTCAAATTTGTTAATAAGTTAATATTTAATCCTTTTTATGAAAGTAATTTCTCTAGAAAATAATTCTACAAAATAGTCATCTGACTATTTAGGTAGGAGAATACTACTGCTAAAGTTATTTATGAACTGGAAGCTATGCAAATAAAAGTATTGCCAAGGGTAATGCTTGTTCTGAAAACCACAACATATGCTTATAAACTTTTGCTAGTCTGTCTTTTAATTTTTTTAAATAATTGTCCATAGTGGTTGGCATTGGTTTTAGCCATTTGGATTCATTGGAACCTGAACACCTTTGATTAAGAGTAATGATAGAATAGGACTTCTACAGGTTTGGTCATTAGGATAACTAAGCTTGTATTTTGGACTTGGGTGGTTACTACGATCTTTGTTTTTGTAGTGATCAGGATCCAAGTGGACTTCTTCTATTGCCAGAGAAAGGAGTTTCAGCAGATTTTGACATAAGTGAAGTTCTGTCAGTCATGGACACTCTTCTGCTAGTGGCAGCAAGAGAGGTGGGTGTCTGTGTGCTGTTCCTCTTCCCACTTCTCTGCGCTCAATTTTTGTGTGTATTTGAGCACAAGCTGCCAAAGATACATACTAAAGAAACCAGTGTTCCTGTCCTGGGTAAAGTTATTCATGTCTGTGGTATAAGCTTTTCCTACCAGTATAAATATTTTTCTTTAAGAATTCCTATTTCCTAATGGTAGGGTAAGTAATGTATGAGATGGGGATGTTTTCTTTTCCATAGCATTAAAGAGAATCCATGGCAACTTATCAACTCTAGGAAAACAGACGCATTCATCCCATATTGGGAGGTTAGAATTGGTCACACTGCTAAGGGAAGTGTAAATGGAGGAGGAGGGTCATTTATCATAACGATAAAAAATGTGCTGAGAACATCAGTGACTGAAATGTAGCCCAGCTATTTAAAATCAGGATTTTCTGAAGCACATTACTTCATGATATTGGGTTTATTGAAGCACATTATTTCATGATACAACATGTTACAGTTGTGGTTAATTTTGGAGGAGGGTGTTAATGACTGTCCTACTTTACTTCCTGCTTAAAATGTGTCAAGCTGCATCTGAAAAGATTATCCTTTTGCTCTGTTTTATTTTTTCAGTGTGAAATGATGATGCTGGATGTTACACAGCAAGAGAGTGGCACAGTCTTGTCTTCCCTCTTCTGGTCTGTTCAGGGTAGCCTCCTTTCATGGTGCTACCTGCAACTTAAGGGTAGTGATAATTCAGCTAAGGATCTCGCTGTAGAAATACTTAAAAACTGTAAGTGCGAAGACAGGATACAAACCCAAATGTATTATAAATAGGCTTTAAAATATGATTTTACATACAGCAATATAATAAGGGTTTACAAGCAGATGTGAGAGGCACACTTATAACTCTCATAACATTTATCTCAGAAGGAATTTATAGGCATAACAAGCAACTTAAAAATACTGGTATGGCTGAGTTTTGGTTTTGGGGCAATCTTTGAAAAACATTTCAGTAAATTATGGTGTGCAAATCCTGGGTAAAATACAGTTACAGACTTCTGTAACTGATCTGAGCATCTTGTTTTTTTATTTTTTTAATGCCCATTATTTTGATTCAATTCTGTGTGGATGGCCTTTATTTTTCCCAAATGTCTGTGACAGCAAGAGGAAGGAAATATACTGAACTGGACACTTCTAAGATATGTTTCACTAAAGCAACATTTTTCTGAAAGGATTAAATGGGCAAAATATTAATGGAGATGTGATCTCGGGGAATTATGCAAAATTACTTCAATTACTTAATATTTGTTTTGTGATAACTATACTGCATTTAGAAATAGTCTAAACGTATAGCTAAGAACTGCTAGGCTTCCTTGTTGTGTAAGCTGCATTTCCTAGTTATGGAGGGAGGCAACTGGTTATGTGGCACTGAGATTGTTGAAACGCTTCCTAGAGTGCTTGGTTAAATTGGTTAAATGTTGAGATCTTCTGTTTGAATCTTTTTTTTTTTTTGTTTAGTTTTGTTTTTTAAAGATTTTGTTAATGGGAGTCCCTTGTTTCTGACAATGGAAGTATCACAGAAAACTTCTCTGAACTAAATATTGCTTCCTTGGGGAAGCAGGTGTCTTTCCTGTTGTGCACATCACCCTGCACTTAATAGTTTTTGATAAAACAAGTTGAGGTAGTAAATTCTTAAGGTGGCTACTAAGGTTTTTTTTTTTTTCCTCTTTAGATGTGGGCCAGTTCCTGTCAAATGTCAGAACGATTTTGCAGTCACTTTTATCTCAATACAGTGGCAAAACAATAGTAGAAAAAATAAGTAACTCTGTCTTTGCTATGGCGACTCGTCAGCTGGTAAGTGAACATTGGGATTTTGTAGTATTCCCTGGAAGCATCGTTATATTTAAATGTGTTTTGATGAAATCTCTGTGTGTTTTCTCCTAGGTGATCTTCCTGTTGGATTTTTGCACTTTAGACATTCCATACTGTACCCTGCTGCAGGGATTCAGCACTTTGATAGAACCACTGAAAAAACTTTGTAGTGAACCTCTTAAGGTAACTAAAGATACGCGCAGACAGTTCCAGTGTGAGATTTCCTATGAACTTCTGAATTGTCTTTCATTCTCTGATCATTCTCATGTGAACGTTTTTTTTCTGTTAGAATTTTAATACTTTTGAGCATTTTGCTTGATTGGAGCTCTTTCCAATTCTTTCAGGCAAGTCTAAAAATGCATTTTATATACATATCAAAAAGTATGTGTACATATATGCCATAAACTGCACTGAAAAATTATGCCGTGCTTTATGAACCATAATAAAGCACTGTTAAGTACGGTGAAGCAAAAGGGAAATTGCAACAGAGGTGTCGGAAACCCAGGTGATTGTTGAATATCTGAAAGGAGTTGGAAAACTGCTCTGAGTATGGGATATGTGATGAAAAACTGAGTGAAGAGCTGGCAATATTTGTTCTCATACTGAAAGAGATGAGTAAGGTGACTAAAAAGTGCACCTGGAATGAGATATCTAGAAGACATAGAGAAGGAGGAAGGATTCAGAGAGGAAATAATAAATTTAAAATAGCTTGTGCATCATTTCTTGAGATGCAAATAGAGGGACAGTGTTTGCCATTTCTCATTTCAGATGTCTGCAATGTAGTTTACATCTGCACTAGCCATTCAGACTCCCTTTTGTAATCCTCAGAGAACTGTAGCCACCTCTGGGGGTGAGACTGTCTCCTCCCCAGTAGATTAGGCAAACGGTGCTTTAGAATTTAGAAATACTTATTTCTCTTCTGGTTGGAAAGGGGTATCCTTATGCCTAGCTTAGGTGCAAATCAAACTTGTAACATCTTAAGTGCCACCCTGTGCATACACCACACCCTGTGGCCACCCTGTGGCCACTTACATAGTTCACTCACTCAGACACAACAGTCTGCTCAACAGAGTGCATTTTCATTATACAGCTGGAAATGGAAAGCTGGCAGCAAGAGCAACCTGTAGTGCTGCGAACATGGACAATGGAGTCTCCTCACAACTATGAAAATAACTGCCACGAGGTCTCAGTCTTCCTCTGTCATGGGGCAACTTACTTTGAGGTGGAATTTGATGAAAAATGTGAAACCGAACGGAGGTAACTTAACCTTTTGCTGTGTAAGATTTTAGTAGCTATTTGCAGAGTAGAAAGTTATGTTTCACGGTGTAAGGAATACTTCCTCCTCTCCAAGTGTGCTGTTTCATATTCTTCATTATCCTGTTAACCATAAATGTGTTATTTTGAGTAATTTTCTTCAGTGTTTCGTGCAGGAGGCCATCTCTCTTGACAAATGCACAGACACACTCTTTGTATGAATTTTGCTCACCTTGCCCTTGATTGTTGTTGTGACAGTCGCAGACTCTTTAGGCAGAGCTACTGGTTGGTCTTTCCCGGCTGCTGTTCCCTTAAGTTGTATGCTGGATGTTAAATTTAACACCTAGCACCAGTTCTAAAGGTTTGGAGAAATTCTGCAGGAAGATGCTTGGTGGGACTATTGCCTTAAAGTATGAAATAAATTTCTTAGAATAATGTAACTGTGGTTCTGATGTGGTGGAGTACTAGGAGTCTGAAATGCAGCACATGTGGAAATCAGGTGCTTTCCCCCAGCATTTAAAAAATAATTTTGGAAGTAATGAGTTGCATTTTCGCAGGTATGATTACTTGGAGTTTACTGATGCCAGAGGTGCTAAAACTCGTTACGATACAAAGGTTGGCACTGAGAAGTGGCCTAAGGTGAGCACCTTTACAATTCTGAACCAAGTGATGCTATACCTAATATTAGGAAAAACTTAGATACTTGTGGCAAACGTATCATCTGAAAATGTTTATTTCCTTCTGGGTGTGTTTTTTAAACCCCTCTAAAGTGGGAGTGGGGAGGAGTGGAGAAAAGTTTGCAAGTAAGAGGAGTGGGTAACAAAGATAAATCCCTCTGTTCCTGTTCTCAAAGGAACAGTTTTCACAGAAAAAGCAATAATCACGTTTAAGTGCCAGCAGTTACAGGGTGAAACGTCTCTGCCCCTCTGGTTTCTTATATCTTGAGACAACAGGTCTAGGGCTTCCTGTGACCACTCCAGCTTTTCCATGACATTTGCTCATGTTGGGGATTTACCTGCTGTTTTATGGCTCCATCTTCAAAGGCAGAAGTGTCTGTAAAATTCCTCATTAAGCCTTTGAATTGAAATCTGAGCTGCTTAGAATTAGGGGTTTCTCGTTCACCTAGTGGGGAAGTTAGGCCCATTGTGGAGAAAACATAGTATTGAGAAGCCACAGTTGCTGAAGGGAATTCGTTACCCTGAAACGTTTTCTTGTCGTGTACATTTGGCAAAATGACTGTTTTGTTGCTCTGTAGAAAGTGACCTTTAAGGCTGGCCCACGGCTGCAGTTTCTCTTTCACTCTGACAGCAGTAATAATGAGTGGGGCTACAAGTTTTCCGTCACTGCTTACGGCCTGCCCGATGTTGCCGTGTCTTGGGGCCTGGATTTACAGCTTCTCGTCTCGCGGCTGATGGGGCGCTTGGCTTCCCGGAGCATGGCCCTCAAATCTCTCCGAGGTGAGTGCCCTGACCTGCCCCAGCAGCCGCGCGGCAAAACCCTTACATTTTGGATCTGTTATGAGAATAAAACTCAATTTGTAGGCCTTACTTGTCTGAAGATGGTCTTTGAGCTGTACTCATTGCCTGTGGCCAGTGTGCCACAAGCTGCCTGATCTGTTGGACTATGGACTTGTCCCAGGGATCACGGTGACTTTTCTAATATTGAGAGGCCAATACTAGAAAGAGACAGATGTTTGGAAACAATCATCTTGAGTTGAATTACGTTTTTGAAGTAATACATGATTCTGCACAAACTTCTGCTCTTTTTTCTTTTGAACTTTATCACTAATGGCCTGCTGTACCACATACTGGTAGTGTGAAACTGTAGCCAGCAAATTGGGAAAGAATATACCAAGTTTAGACCACAGATTTTGGGGATTTAAAGTGTTTCATGTGGGCATTTAGTTCTGATTTGTATTTGTCCAGTTTTCCTGAACTGGCCGTTCTGTTATGTTCATGTACTCTGGTGGCTCCTGTGATACAGTAAGCACGTTCAGTTTATGGGGGGACACAAAACTCATCGTTCAAAACCCTTAGGCCCATCATCAACCTTAGACCTGGCTAGTGAATTCACAGGTTTAGTTTGACAGATTCTAGAAGTTAAGTGTATGTAGGATTTGGACCCCAAGACGGGAAAAATGCGAAATGTTAGTTGAGTGCCATAAAAATACAGAGAGAATTTTATACCAGAACAGTTTTCAGTAACTTCTTAAATCTAAAATTTTTCAGTGTTTTTGAGAAATTAAATCTTGTTGAAGACTTCTTGATAGTATCAGGTAGTCAGTGCTCATCATGGAAAACCTTGCAACTGCTTATGTGTGAATTTAGGGAACTAGTTGAAGAGTTCCTATCATAGCTCACTTTACTGCTTTGTTAAGACATGCGTGCTTACATGTGCCGGATTATTAGGTGCTTAGTTGGAGAAGAAGCTTTTTAACTGTTTTGTAAATTGTTCTGGAAACTTCTATCATTATGAGCACAGCCCTTCCATAGTATTCTCTTGTCATTATGGTGAAAGATATTGATGCTGTCATTAAAGGAAGGATACATTTATTGTGTCCCTCAAAATGAGGAGGGCTTTCAAATATTTTTGCTCTACTTGCATTACTTTTTTCTTTGTTTATTTTTTAAACTAGATTTTTAACATACTGTTTTATTTTCACTACTCCTAAAAGCAAACAAAAGCATTTTGTAATTGAAATATCTGTTCTCAATTTCTCACAGAACTAGGTAGCGAAACAGATTTGCCTCCCCTGAAAGTAACCTCAGTTCTTAATTCTCCTTTGTGGAAACCTGTCTTCAGGCATCAGATGTGTCCTGAGGCAATCGTGGGAGCAAGTCGAATCGGTCAAGAGAAAAAAGAGGTATTTAGGCCACTGTTTCGTCCCCCTCCTCCCCATTGAAATCACAATGTATAACACAGTTTGATTGAGACTTAAGTAGTTGGTAAACTCGTTAAAGCTGTACTGTTGAACTGCAGTTCCTGTCTTTTGCTCACAGAAATGAAAAATTGTTATTTTTTGCCCTTGTACGAGTTTTCATTTTAACTGCAGAAGATATACTGAAAGTTAACTTAATTGTGGAAGAAAGTTTTTCAGTTAATATTAAAATAAGTGTGTTCTAACGTTCTTTCCAGACTAGGAACTCGCACCCAGATGACTGCCGTAACTTTCTCATTGACTTCGCAAAATCAGATCCTGCCCAGGATTTCTGTGGGCAAAAATCTGAACTTTTCAAAGGACTTATACAGGCATGTAAAAAACAGACCCCAAAGACAGATATAGTTGCTGGTTCTACTGTTGATCAAGCTGTGAACTCAACGTTTGCTGCTTTGGTGTATCTCACTCCAGATTTATATGAGAAGCTTCAAAAATATGGTAACTCCAATATTAGTGATTATCTTAGTAATGAAGCCTTAAAGATCATAAGAGACTTTATCATAGTTTGATTGAAATGCTGAATAATCAGTTTAACGTGAAAATGTTTTTAATAAGATATTTCGATTTATATGAAGAACATATTGGCAAACTGCAGTCATGGTTTAGGAGGACTAAGTAGGCCTTATTACTGGAGTGTGATGGAAATAATTTATGTTTATTATTATGTGCATTTATCTTCAGAGATCTTTTCAAACATTAGCAGTCAACACAATCTAAGCTTTTATTCTAAAGATGAGCCAAAGAAATTGTGGGGTTTTTTTTTCTTCTGCAGTTTTAATTTAGGGGAATGTGGCTGCTGATAACCGGCTGTTTTGAAATTAATTTCCACTCTCGTTAGGTGTTTTCTAAAATATCAGGATCCGCCTGTGTAGATTTTTAAATTTTCTTGGGGAGGTGGTCTGAATTATCTCCAAAAGTGTTATTCTAAGGTCAGTTTTCTGAGATTCTGACTATTCTAAGATCAGAATAACATTATACACAAACACGTATGTATATGTGTGTATATATATACATACGTGTGTGTGTGTATATATAATTTATTCAGGTAATATTCAGCTCGGAACTTGTATAGTGTTCTTTGCATTGCAATTTATATCTTTTCAGTAAGTAAAATTAATAACTCTTTTAAATTGCACAAACCTTCCATTAAGCTTATTGACATGTTCTGAGTATTGAATAATAAAATACATTTACTTTTAAATAGTTTCACTGAAGAACCTTCATTTTATGGCACAATTTTGAAGCTAAGGCTCTTACATTTTGAGCTACAAAGCTATAAGTAAAAATGACTGACATAAAGACTGACTTGATAACTAAAGTGGTTATTGCTTATTGCGTTTAGTTATTTTTCACTGTCTTACAGTTGATATAATTTACTTAGTAGAATTGAAAACTACTGTAGCTCAGGAATATATTAATGCCTGGATAAGATATCCATGCTACTGTTATGTTAATAGCTTCATCTGTCTTAGTCTTCCTCAGGCAGACTATTATGCCAGGATATGTACTGACCTGTGCCATCCTAAATATGTGCAAGTGGTGCTGTAAAGTGGAAAAAATAGAAGGAGCAGACTGACCAGAAGTGTCTCTTTCTTGATAGTCATTTTCAGGCTACTTTTGATAGTAACTGTTTTGTCATGTCTTTAATTTTTGTAGTTTGGATTTTGTAAATCTATTCTAGAAGCTCATAGGGAAAACAAAAGGAAAAGATCTTTATAACTTAATAAGCTCTAAGTTAATACCGAGCATTTGTTAATTTGTTCTTATAACAGCTTGCATAGGAATATTTGAATGTATAGGAGACATATTTCTTTTCCTTGACTGCATGCATCAATTTGGGGAAGAGATGAGTAAGATATTCATAATTTAACTTTGCAAATAGCTCTGTCAAGGTTCAGTTGATGTATTTAAGGCGTGCAGAACTTGGCAGTTTGTATTTCCTATTCTTCTAGCAGGCATAGTTCCAAGTATTGAGTAAGAGATGAAAGAAAAGCTCTAGCATAATTTTAGTTAAGTAGTCAAGTTGTGTTAAAATGGAGCAGTAAATAAACAGGTCTCTTTTTTCTTCTGTTTTCAGTCAACAGTGGAGGCAAGGTGCCTTTGAATGATGAGTTTGCACAAGTATATTCCCTGGCTGATTCAATTAGAATATGGATGGTAAGATCATTCAGGAGGACATCTCTTTATGTCATCTATGTTAATGTTTTATATGTGGTATTAAGGAGTAGTGGGAAAACTTGTTTTCCTTCAGTGATACCAGGTCAAATATTTTCATTTAAGAAGAAGGTGTATTCAATTCTAAACTTTGAACTTAAACATTGAGTACATTCTTACACTATTCTTGCATCCTTCCACCACCTCAAATGTGTGATTATGAGTATTTAGGATGAATTTGACTGTAAATCAAAATTGTGCTGTTTTTCATCAGGAGTGTGTATTGTAAATTAGGAAGATTGATGTCCAGGAGTCAGTTTTCTTTTAAGGTATCACATAGGAAGAAACATATCTTAAATATCGTTCTCAGTTCTGCAGCACTATCAGAAAAGGCACTAATTTCTTTTTTTCTTTTTTTTTTTTCTTTTTCCAATTGAGAAACTAGCTGTAGTTCAGGATATATTCTTTGCATATAAATTTCCTTGAAACATAAGGTTTGTGTCAAGGCAACTCCGTGACCTTCTAGAACAACTGAGTTACCTTGTGGTTCTGTGATAGGCGTGTCTCCAGTGGGGATAGTATCTGGCCACAATTTCCAGTTAGCTGATGCAATACTTTTGGAGAATCTTATCCCGTGACTATTGCACATCTTTCCCCTTTGGCAGAGAGGTAGAGGGGAAGCCGCCCTTTTTTTTTTTTTTTTTTTTGTTTTTTTTGTTTTGATTTTTTTTTATAGGGGTGGTGCCCGTCCTGTTGCATGACAGGGAAGGGGCTCAGCCTACAAACCTCGAGCATTTCAGTACAAGACTGTGTGATCTGCTCTGACAGTGCTTAGGTACTGCTCTTTTATACTATTAGGTGTTTTACTCTGTGCTAGGAAATAGTAAATATGGTCATTTGTTCCTGAGTTTCCTTTACTGTGATGTTGTCTTCATATTGCCTGACTGTCCAGATGTACAGTGAAAGTCATATTTTAAATATTTTAACCTTCTGTCTACAGTTAGAAATGAAGCAGAAATCCTTGATGGGTAGGGGACATGATACTGAGGAGAAGCAGAACGTAGAAGCAAGTGAGGTGAATCCAGAAACTCTTGGTAAGTGTTTTCTTTTCAAACACAGAAGTGTTTCACGTTAGTGAAGTATCACTCTGTAATTTTTAGTGTTGTTTTAACTTTAAAAATAAATTAGTTTTTTTTTTTTTTTTTAACTTCTTAAAAGATAGATTCTGGAACGGTTTCTTTCTATTCTTTGCAGAAAACAGTATGTGAAAAACATCCCACTGAGGGAGTGACTTGCCACTTGAGTCACCTGGTTCCTAACTTATGTTTATCTCTACTTGTAGGCGCTAGTTGCTACAATTAACTGTTAGAATAGTGAACTGTTATCAAAATAAAATGAAGAAATAAAATATAGTTTCTTCTGAAGCAGTCTTGGTTCTAACTCTTTTCCTTCCTATGTTGCAGCAAAACTCTGTATGCAGAAGAGCCTTTTGTTGCTAGATTTCTTGCCTGTAAGAGCAAAGACGAAAGGTTTAGCTTCAGACAACGTGGAAGCCCGAGATAGTGATGATGTCCAGCAGTTTGTCAGCAATAAATGCCAAAGGACAGGTTCCATTGTGGAAACAGACTTCCAGGCAGCAGACTCTCAGTCTTCCCATGGAGTAGCTCATCCTGTTGCAAAGGATGGGCACCAAACGACAGAAACTGATACAAAAACTAAACAAATTCCAGACCCCCTCCAAACAGAAGAAGCATCTGCACTTCACAGTAAGCCTACTGAAAACACAGTGTCACAGCAAGAAGATGTATCGTCACCTCCTTCCACTCCTACGCGCAAGTCTCAGTTCAGCCGTGGAAGACTAAGGCTGCTGTCTTTTAGATCAATGGAAGAGCCAAAAGCTGTGCCTACTGTGAAAGAGAAATATCCCATATTGAAGAACATCTTAGACTTCATTAAGGATCAATCACTTACATATGAAAGGTAAGCAAATTGAAAATGTCAATTATAAAATTGTGTTCAGACCTCTTCAGTTGGAATAAAATATATTGTAGCTGCAAGAAAGCATTGAAAAAAACACCAGTTTGTACCTAAGTAGGTGTCAGATTTAAGTATCAAACTTCGGTATTTCACCACCATGTTCAGGCTTGCGGAGAGTATTATTTCATTTGAATCACTTAAATCAGGTGGAACTTTAGTGTGTTTCTTGTCTTGCTTCCTGAAATCTGCTACAGTACTGTTTGATTCCTGCCTGCAAACAGGTAAGACGCAGTATCTCACTATTAGAAATCCTTAATAACAAAGCAAGAATAGTTACATCTCTGTCAGGAAATTACATGATATTCTGAGAATGTAAACGGAAACTGAAAGAGAAGATTCCAGTTCTCAAGTGTCTTTTTTAATCTCCATAATTTGAACTGGTGCAGGAAGGCCTGGAATCCAGTGTGGGCTTTATCAGTCTCTATAGATGTTTTTAAAATGGTTATTTTTGTAATAAATCACTACAGTAGCATAAGACTGTTGCAAATACATTGGAAATGTAGGTATCTGTTGTTTGACTAGTCAAGGACTTCTTAGAGTTTGAGTTATTTTAAGCACAATGTTTTGAAGTCCTGATAGATATTTTTTCTTTTCGTAGTGTTTTAAAGGTCCTTGCTTTGAGAAAGTCCCAAGGACAGAGTATCATGGAAGTGCTCAAGACAATCCGTCAGTGCCTAGACTCACTCGGACAACCACACTGCTTCAATCCACCCTGTGTACTTTTTCTCTTGGAACTTCTGGCCTGCCAAAAAGATTTTACAAAGTAAGTCGTTATCAAGACAAGTCTCAGACACATAATATTGTGTGTCTGGGCCCTTGCGTTGTCCTGATCACGTAAACTTAAAATAGTAAAAAGTAATTGTTTTTTATCCATATAAAATTTTTATCCACAGAATAAAAAAAAGTGAAGATTAGTATTTAAGCTACTATACGTGTCTTGCTTGTGATATTTAAAATATATATCCTTTCAAGTGGGATTTGATTGTGCAGCTGCTTATGCCAGTAGGTGTCAGGCACTTGAATAACAGTGTAGATGCAAAGAAAAGCCTTTGCAGTTCTGCCTGGATCACAGCAAGCTCGGAAAGACTGGAGAGTCTTCATTTATTGTTTCACTTTGAGCTCTTGTGTTTCTTACTGATTAAAACTATAGCAATCAGCAATCTGACTATTGTATAACATGCATTGACTTCTTTATCTGTAGCACTGCATCTTTATCGCTTCTATGAACTGTGAACTCTGTCAATTAAGATATTTACCTGCATACCGATAGAATTAGCTTCCAAGAATGGTGTGTGACATATATTTAGCCAGCTGTTTGCTTGTTCATGAACGTTGATAATTTTAAATGTGATACCTGTACAAGATGGCTTTTATTTAGTGTGGTCATACATTTCATTAGTTGATGTGTCCAGAGGCTAAAGGGGTGGACATGAAAGCTGGTCAGTCTGTACTCATAGCAGCGAAGTACCACTTGTGGGGCACTAATGCAAAAGCGTGGCGGGGAGATCATGAGCTACATGCATATGCAACTGTTACTCTGAGCAAGGAAAAATCCGATTTTCTATCAGAAGGTATTGAAAATGCTCTCCATTCATAGTTCTTGAATGAAGCATGCCACCTAAAATGAAGCAGTGAAATGTAGACTGCTAAGCTCACTCTCTACTTTCTAGCTACTTTGGAAACCTGGAAGGCTGCGGCGCTGAGCTGCACAAAGAGATTCGAGAGTCCTACTATCAGCTGGTTCTGTTCCTGGTAAATTCTGTGAAGGGATTTAGTGCCATTAATGACAGGTACAGTACCCTGCTTACCTAACTACTGAGGTATTTTTATCTCTGTTCTTTGTCACCTCTTCCTCTCTCATTTGTTATTTATTGTTTGATGTCTCAATTAAGAGCAAGAAGTATACTCAGTACTGTTTACAGAGCTAGGTAAGGTATTTGGATCTTGTTTGTGATCTAAAACACCATGTTACCTGTTATTGTTGCTATGTGGGAAAACTCAATAAATTCATTAATGTTAAAGCTTTGACTAAATGTCCTATGGTAGTTAATAGTTCTACGTTATGTTTCCAAAGCTTAACACTGATACACTATGAATAGCAAATTTATTGTAAAATGTTTTGGCAAATGTAATAAAACTGTAATATCACAGTTCTGCCATCACACTGTAACATTAAAGGCTCTTGCTTTGATGGTGATTTGGTTGTTAAGATTTCTAGCTAGGTGGTTTAGAAAATTGAGGCTTTTATGAGTATGATGTCTGGCTATCTGCTAATAACTTACAAGTCTTTTGGCCAATTTCAACTGATGATGGCAAATTTTCAAAGACAGAAAGTTCCTATGAATATCAAGAAGAACCAGCTTATTGTGGAGAAGAGGCAGTTCCCCTTGCTGTCCTCGGGCTATTGCATAAGCTCTGCAGAACCTTTCAAAGATGCCATCTTTGGTTCAGACTATGCTTGGCTGTGCTTTTTGCTAAATGTGTAATTCCAGCTTTAGGTTAGAGCTGTCATATTTTGTTGTCTTGACTATTTTTTTTTATTATTATTATTTAGATCATTACTTCCTGCCTTATCTTGTGTGCAAACAACTCTCCTTCATCTTTTGGATATGAGTTGGGAACCAAGTGATCTTTCCTTCTTTGTTGAGATTCAGTTGCCCTATCTTCTTATGACCACATCACAAGAAAACATAAGTATTCATGACAGCGTGATCTGGTGAGTCAGGAAGAATGCAGCGTTCACACGGGACTAACGTGTGTCTGGGTGTGTGTCTGTGCACATACATACATTGCATTATGCTCTTCATATGTTCTTAAAAATTGTCATACAGGCAACAAGAAGGTTGCTCTGTAGTCGTTTATTAATCAAGTGACTAGAATTCTTGCAGTCTGTTTTCATGTTATAGCACCCTATTCAAATGATAATAGTTTTTAAAAACCCATTCCAAGTTATGTTAGTGGGAAGACTTACTGCATTCACACTTCATTCTGAGATGGTTTTTCTTTTAGTCAATGGAGCGAAGAAGATGAAATTGCAGACTACAAGCAAAACTGTGAGTGGATGGATGAATGTCAGGATGTAATGTTTGAGACCTGGTATGAAAAGATAGCTCAAGCTGACCCAGAGAAACAGAGAAAGGTGAATTTCTTATTTATCTACAAAAGATGTAATTAGGAAATTTTGAAAATCAGAAGGGAGAGAAGGGCATGTGGCTTCATGAGTTTTTTCATGAGTTGGATCCCTGGCTTCATGTATATCTTCAAAACTATAAAATAATTTAAAAAATAGTTTTGTTATGGGGGAGAATGTTCTGTTTTCTGTCTAGAAAGGGCCTTCTTAGTCAGAAATGTGTGTCCACTTATTGTTCCAGATGCACATGTTTGTTGCTCGTTACTGTGACCTGTTAAATGTGGACATATCCTGCGATGGCTGTGATGAAATTGCCCCATGGCACCGCTACCGCTGCCTGCAGTGTAATGATATGGATCTTTGTAAAACATGTTTCCTTGGTAAGATTTAAGGAAAAAAAACCCTCAAAACTCTACATGTAAAGGCAAAATACTCTCTCCTAAGTTGTACATAAAGCAAAGGGGAATACTTTTCTTTTGCACATTTTGGAGTTGTTCAGCTTTTTGTCTTTTCCTAAATGGACTGTGAAATTAATGAAGATCCTTTACCAAAAAGGATTATTGGTGAAATTTAACAAGTCATTTCTTTGCAGGTGGGGTTAAACCTGAAGGTCACGAGGATGACCATGAAATGGTTAACATGGAGTACGCCTGTGATCACTGTCAAGGAGTTATCATAGGGCGGCGAATGAACTGCAATGTGTGTGACGACTTTGACCTTTGCTACGGATGCTATTCTGCAAAGAAGTACTCTGACAGGTATTAAATACGGCGTTTTGTGCCTGTGCTTGCTATAAAAGTGTTAATTAGCAACTAAGTACAGTCATTCTCATGTCAGTTCTTGCAAGGTCATGCTTGACATCTGAACATATAATTGGTGTCCTTAGAGGAAACAGCGAGTATAGGACTGGTTCAGCAAATATTTCTGTAGCCTGGAAGCCTACCCCGAGTTCTGAAGTTACTTGGTTCTAAGTGTTTCCTGGCTATGGCTGTGAAAGCTGCAGCAGGAGATTTTCCTACCCTGAAAGATAGTATAGAATAAGGGAACACAAGAGTTGTATCCCTCGAGCAGGTCTTCTCTTGCTAGTTCAGAATGTTTTAAGTGAGCACTGCTGATGTCAGTGAGGCCCTGACAGTTTACATCATTGGAAGGTCCAAAGCTTGAAATTCTGGAATTATAGGTTCTGTTTTTCATAATTTCCTAAAAATGTATCACACTGTTAATAACATTTCCGACCAAGAAGGCAGTTGTGTTTCAAAATTGTCAATACCTTCTTCTTCCAGTCACTTGCCCACTCACAGCATCACGGTGTACCCAATGGTGACCATTCGAATCAGCGATCGACAGAGGCTCATCCAGCCCTACGTCCACAACTACTCCTGGCTGTTGTTTGCAGCTTTGACCCTATACAGTGCAGATCTGGCAAACGGCGAAGAAGTAGAAGGAGAACAACTCGATTTGCAGGTCCTCAGTCACGCCAGAGTTCTGCAACACCAGTGCATCCAGCTCATCGGAGACTGCCTGATGAAAGCCCAGCATGGAAAAGGTGATTCAGCTCCTCCTCCTCTGAAATAATAGTTTCCAGGAGACTTTCAGAAAAGTTGGTGATTATTCACTTTGAAGTTTCCAAAGGAAAGGGGAAATTACTGTGTACTTCACTGACTATAGTTGTTTATATAGGAAGCAAATGTACAGCAAGTGTCACTTAGGGTCATTGGTACGTGTGTTAGGAGAATGGGGTGCTTGAGAAAAATTATTTACTACTTAAAAAACATTGAAGACAACACAGCAACTCTTTAGTAGTTTGTTTTCTTTTCCCCTTGGATGTTGTGAAGCAATTGGTGTGGTTTCACATCCTGTTACTGCCCTGTTATTGTAAATTGAAGGACTTGAAGGACAGCAAATCGCTTGATGGAAAATATTTCTTGTGTTGCCTCCAATGGGTAGATTTTTTTAACCTTCTTTGTGGTATTAAAGGAGTTGCTGAGGAAAATGTCCTTTTGCCTGGAAATAAGGATTTCTGTGAACAACGATCTGTATACAAAATAGGGTGGTATAACAGAATCCTCTTATGAGTGTATTAAAGATTTTGGACTTAATTTTATGAGAGTGTATTTACGTTTTTTCAGCAGCCTTAATACTGCTGAAATAAGACAGCTGCCATCAGCAATCACTTACTTATGCTCCACTGTTTCCTCTGTTTGTTTTTAACACACAGTTTTGTGGTATAAATATGCAAGTGGTCGTTATTTAATGAAACTATGTAATCAAGTGAACATGGTGGGGAACATCTTTTTGATGGGGTTGAACTCGGTAGAATTCTACAGAAGTGTATGTAGGGAAGTGTGTAGTTCTGTTTCAATATGTTTCCCTTCTGCTTTTTGCTTGTCTTGCCACTCAGGCTCTAAATAGCTTTTGTAACTTTTTTTTGCTTTCAGGTCTGAAAAATTTAGCTCTCCTCTGTATGCTACCAGAAGGTGAATCCTTCTCCGAGAATGATACCGTTCCAGTCAGTCCTCCCACAGATGGTGCTGCAAAAAAACATATTGGCGACAAAGCAGCGAAGGGAAGAGATGAGAAGCCAAGCACGGGTTCCTTTGTGCTTTGCAATGTGAGTACCTGTTATTAATAGAACCCCTGGTACCCATTAGTTGGGTGATCTTCAGAGGCTGAACATTTTGCTCTGGGATATAATGGAAATAATGAAAAGCAAGGATTTCTTGGTAGGTTAAAATTGTAGGATCAAGGTTGTCAATTTGTTTTTTAACTAGATGCATCTGAACAAAGATTAAAGCATCGCCTTATGTTCTTACAGGCAGCTTTGCCCCCTCCCTCCAACATTTTTGTGAATTTCCTGGTTTCTTGGTTTGCTTGTGTTTTAGTGTAATAGTCCTACACAGGGGTGATGCCAGAAAAAAAATGTGCAATTTCCTTCTGCACAGAAATGTAAGAATGGATTTTTTTAATGTATTCAATCTTATTTAGCGAAAGGTTTCGATAGTCTAGGAAAATGATTTTTTGCCAAATGCTAATCACTGACTTTTTTGTTCCGTGGCTGCTTCTGTAGTGAAAGAAAACATGGGGTTTGGGCTGGACCAGATGATCTCTAGAGGTCCCTTCCAACCTTAACCATTCTGTGATTCTGTGTAATTCTGTAGGAATTAAATTGTGTTTTAAATTATTTTATTACATTTGTTTTATTTTTAGGGGAAAGGAGATGGTCAAAATGAAATCCATTCCTCTACAGAAGATAAAGCAGTAAAACAAGGAACTGAAAGCAATCTTAATGTTCCCCTTGTAAAAAAGGCAGTTTTAAGACAAGAGTCAGATTTGTCTGCAGATGATAACGTTTCTCCATCAAGTAAGAGATTATTTTCCTTATTTTCTTAACATGGAAATATCCACCATATACCAAGAAATCTCTTTTATTCCTGTCTTATTTTTCTGGATTTGCAAATATCCTTAACGCAGTGAACTGTTCCATAAAAACCTGCCAACCATATTGCTTTGAGTAACTGCTATGTTGCAATCTGTTTAAAAGATTCCAGAAACTAGAGTAGAATTCAGGGAGGTACATCCTTGCTTACAGATTATAAAACTTGCTGATATAACCTGACACTTAATGAATTTGTGCTAGACACTTCAAACCCTCTTCTCGTATTGTTTCTGATGGTCCCATTAATTTACAGAGAACCTTTAAACGAGTATTCTTACCAGAGTTTAAGTGGTACCAGAGGTTGTGTTTCATTCCATTAAAAGCTAGTGTTGTTAGCATCGTGATGGTAAAAGGACTCGATCCGTAGTGGTGTTCTGTAAACACGTTTGGAGAAATGAGGTAGATGTATTACTTTGCCTGCTATCTTTTATATAAAGATTAGTCTATCAAATTTTTAACTAAAAAAATGTGCTTTATTCTTGGAGTGTAACAATAGCATTACTGTCATTTATTTCTTTTTTTAATGTCTCTTTTTTTTTAATTTAAGCAGGTGATTGCCTCTCAGAAGATTCAACACAGAAGCCGACAGAGAAGGTTTTAATACCTATCCAGGAACAAGTTTTTGCTGAATGCTCTCAGAAGCGAATTCTAGGATTGCTGGCAGCTATGTTACCACCTTTTAAATCAGTTAGTTCTTTGTACTTTCCATATGCAGTTGCCCAGGTGTCACAAATAACACGAAGAGCATCCGTAGTAAAATAAATGATGTGGGAGAAGGGTTCTTGTTTAAATGTTACAAAATGCTTGTGTCAGAATCAGACTATTTTAAGCCATTTTACGTAGTAAGGGCACACTAGGCTTCATTCCTGGGTGTGGGGAATGAATTGATTTATCCTTGGGGCAATCTGTGGTAACTGTTCAACACCAGGAAAATGAAGCAGTCACTTCAGACTTAGATTTCAGGTTTTACTACTGAATATAGCCTTGACCAGGGCTTCCTGTTTCAGCTTTATGGAAAGTGTTTCATATGGGTAATTCTAACGTAATTAGAAGTGAGCTAAGATATATGATTTGCAGCCTTTTGTCTGCTTACAGAAGTTAAAAAAGCCTGGTCTATCATTTCCTATTGTATTTGCTATGATTTAGACTATGAACTTATTTAAATTCTCTACCTTACTGCTTTTTTCCTTTTTTCCATAGGGCTCCACAATGTCTTTAATGAACCTGGAACAGATACTGCCACTGATGTTTCAGGTTGTCATCTCAAATGCTGGCCATCTAAATGAAACCTACCATTTAACACTGGGGCTTTTGGGCCAGCTAATCCTGCGACTTCGGCCTGCAGAAGTGGATGCCGCAGTGGCTAAAGCCCTTTCAGCCAAACACAGCTTGTTCGCTGCAGCAGATGGGTCTGCAGTGCCAGAAGGGTGGAAGACAACTCATCTTCTCTTCAGTCTGGGAGCTGTGTGTTTAGACAGGTGCCTTTTAATTAAAACCCCTTCCTTGTTCCTTGATGGGACTAATACTAATTTTCTTTTAAGTACGTCTTGTGCATGGAGAACTTTTTAATAGGGAGTTAGTGGAACCCAACTTTGATCCTGGGAAGGACTTCGCAGCCTCAGCCCTACTTGCAGTCAGCATCTCTTAAGATTCCTTCCAAAAGAAGGCTGTCTGGTGAAGAATAACTGAATTTCCTGCATTTTAATACATAGCATCTTAAGGTAGAAGACCTAATGTTCTAGGACCTTAATGAAAAACAAAAATAAATTTTATATTTTTTATGAAGTTCATTTTCTCCTTTTGAGCTACATTCCCCTGTTTAAGCTGGGAAGAGAATGCATCGTGTGACGGTTCTCATCAATGCTGAGTTCTTGATGAGCCCCATGTATGGAAGAGGGTTAAAGATCAAAACCTCCTATAGTAAAATTGCATTGGAAGTACTGAGGGGGAGCAAGGAAAATGTTCAGTTTTCAGAATCTTGAGAAAACTGTGTCACATTCTAAGATTAATATCATGCCTGTTAAATATGACAGTATTATTTTTTTATTGCAAATACATTCTGTAATGCAGGTTCATAAATAAATAGAAAAGCATGCAAAATATTACTATAGAAATAGAAAACCCAGAGGATTAGCTGAGGGGAAGGAGGTTTTCAAGGACTAACTTTAGAACAAAGAGACCAGCTTCCTTGTGTAGTTAATAGTAAGAGAGCAGGTAGTCATATGCATATGGGAAGAAGGCCACATATGGGAAGAAGGAAGAAAAAATTATAAACTCTAAAACTAGGAATTCAAGTTGACAGCATTCAGGGAAACTTTCACTTGGGACTTTAAACCATTTAAGAAGATAGTTTGAGTGCTCTAATGATGTGAATCAAAGTAGATTTTATGTGTAGCAGACATCAAAACTTCAAATATTTCGAAGAAACAGTTGTATAATAATAGCGTGAGAACTATAACAGATAAACAGTGGTGTAGTGGTAACACTGTGACTTGAGGTAGTTTCAGGGAAGTCTGTAGTCAGCCCTCCTAATACAACTGCTCTTGCTTTCCAGTCGTGTAGGTCTGGACTGGGCAAGCTCCATGGCAGATATTCTTCGAGCTTTGAACTCCTCTGCGCAGTGGCACAATGTGATCGCTGCTTTCACTGACCATTGCATTAAGCAACTGCCCTTCCAGCTAAAGCACACCAACATCTTCACTTTATTGGTGCTGGTTGGGTTTCCTGAGGTAAGTGGCCTCTTGATAGGAAAGGAAAATAAATCAATTAAAGCTTTTAGGTTTCTATTTTTAAATACTACAGACTTCATCAACTGGGGGGAACCCGTCGTTAAACATTAAAACCCGGTGTATGTCAGAGTTCACATCTTTCCACTTGCGCACAATTTTTATCTAATGAATAAAATTATAGCTGGTTTTGTTTTGCATTTCCTTCAGTATTACTCCAAACAGTAATAAGAAAACCAGCTTAGTACATCTGAATATCAAAAAAGGGTATATGTGGTGTGGGGTTTTTTTTTTAATACAAGTGAAAGAAAGCAGTGGTAGTTATAACTCTGATACACTTAGCATTAAGTTTATTGCAGGTATTTCATTATAAAACCTAACAGTTTGTCTGTAAAGACCAGTAAATGTCTTGCAGCAAGCAGATTATACTGCTAATAGATACAGTACTGAGTGTAAGCAAAATGTAAGCAATATAAAAGGTGATGTTGTCTTTTAAAATTAATATTCCAAATCATAACTGCAACTACTTCTGCATTTTCAGGTGCTGTGTATGGGGACTCGTTCTGTGTACATGGATAATGCTAATGAGCCTCATAATGTCATCATCCTGAAGCACTTCACTGAAAAAAACAGAGCAGTTGTGGTAGACATCAAAACCCGAAAGAGGAAAACAGGTTCTGTGACATTATTGTTTTATCAAAGAATTGCAGAGTATTTCCTTACAGTTTCTTATGGGTAGACAAAACCGGATGTTTTAAACAGACTACTTGATACAGGTGTGCAGAGATTGCGTTCCTTTATTTGCAGGTTACCTGATTTTCTGTTCATAAGTTAAATCAAATTGTGAAGCTTCTACAGTAATGATTATGGAGACCTCTTTATTTGATTTAACTTTGGAATTTTATTCAGAAGATTTATGAAACAGCATTGACTGTTTTATTATTTGAGGTGTCTGAGAAATATGGCTCTGTTTAAGCAGCTGTTTTGAGATTTGGTTACTGCTCGTATCTTGTCTACTATATATGTGCCCTTGATGTTTTGAAATAATTGAAAATTTGAAAAATGCACGTGCTGCTCCTGTGTAATCAAGTGCCACCATTTAAAGGAATGGCACTTGGGCCTGAACACGTTTGGGGAGGTCCCTTCCCTTGCTCCAAAAATACTCTTTGTTACAAGTGTTTGTTCCCAGTGTGGGCAGGATGTGCTAAACCACTAGCAAATGAAGGCGAAAAACAAACACGCACACATGCCCGTAAGTGACTGATTGAAGTGGCTTATGAAAGGGCGCTACATTTGTTTTTCTTTCCTGATCCTGTAGGAAAGCGTGCCAGGAGGACAGGGCTAACTTTAATCACATATTTTATAAAATGTCAGGAGCATCTTTGTTGCTTTCCTCCTTTTCGAAGCACTTTTGATATGGCTAGAGGAGATAAATGTAAAAAGTATTATACAGTATGAAATACGTTCTCCCAGGAAAGTGTCTGGATACAGCAGGGTGCATCAGTAGAGCGTATTTGACTATTGTGGTATCTAAATGCTACTTGGAAAAAACAAACAAACAGAAAACAACTAGATGCTGCTTCTGGCCATTGTACCAGAGTTTTTTTTTTTTTTCCTGCACTTCACCTGATTTAAAATATAAATGTTCTGCACACTTAGTCAGCTGGTGCCAGAAGCTGTTACCTGGTTGTTACTTTTTTAATTTGCAGGAAAAGATAAAAATGTTTTCTTAACTATTTAATAAAATGGGCGTAATTTGAGTACAAAGCCAAAATTCTGCCAAGGCAAACATTCGTGTCCTCCAGTAATTGGTTCTCTTTTGATACAGTTATTAGAATGCATGCTCGCATACTTACCGCGTTCTTGTCCTAACCTAATAATATCTAACTGGTAAGAGATGATCTCCCAGCATCTTCAGATGAGCAGAGAACCATGTCGTTTCTCTCTTGTAGTGAAAGATTATCAGCTGATTCAGAAATGTGGCCAAGAAAGCTGCGATTCCCAGACCCAGCTCCGGCAGTACCTGCAGCACTTCGTGCTCATCTCCAGTCACCTGCTGCAAACCAGCATGGACAGTAGTTACGCAGAGGCAGTGGAAGCAACCTGGGTCTTGTCACTTGCTTTAAAGGGACTTTACAGAACACTTAAGGTACCTTTTCCATGATATTTAGTAGATGAAGTTCTGCCGTTTATATTAGTTAGCACAAGAGGGACTTGGGCATTTGACAAAGCCCATTGGGGAACTGGCATGTTGATGCAGTGATCATGTTTGAGCAGGGAATTGGAGGAAATAGTCTGCAGTCCCTCCTGACCTCAAACATTCTGTGATTCTGTGATGCTCTTAAAGTATACAAAGAGGTGGTCTTAGATATTTAGGGAAATTAAAAAATGTACTATAGTATAGGCTTGAATTTCATTTGAGGCCACATGAGTAAGGCTTGTTGCAAGATTTATGATGCACTTTTCTTATTTATTGTGTGTTTCTGTCTTTGATAGACTCATGGATTTAAAGAAATTCAAGCTGCTTTTCTTCAGTCTGGTTTACTCAAGCTTCTGGTGAAGAAATGCAGCAAAGGAACTGGCTTCAGCAAGACTTGGCTTCTCAGGGACCTCGAGGTAAGGGGATAAGCAATATTTTATAGAAAGTCAAGCTCCATATCATTTCACTGGCATGAAAAGTTAGGCATTGAGTTTTTATTTTGTGAAGAGAGTCTCAAAAATATTTCCAATTAGTCTTTATAAAAGTGTTCATTTACTGCCTTTCTCTGTCCATCATAATTATGTAAATAATAGTCCATTAAGGCAGGAGTTGATTTTTATTTGTTCTGCTTGTATTTGAAAACAAGGCATTAATTGCCTACTCCGTTTTGTTTATGAATTTTATTTAGATTGTTCTAGAAAATGCTGTTCTTGAATTATAAAAAAACATACTAATTGATCTCAAAAGTATTAGTTGTGTTCTGCAGTCCCTGGCACATACAAGTTCTTACTGCAGTGTAGTATGGGAAGTCCAGTGTACTTTTGATTGCTGGAAGATAAAATGGGGTTCAACACAACATGGGCTTGTGTTTTATGATAGGCAAGAGTTGTGGTATTAATTTGTACTTGGGACTGTAGCAAAGGTGAAAGAAAAGGGGAAAAAAAATGGAATGCCTCTTAAAAGGAGTGCTGAAAATGACCGTACATGGAAATATTGCAAAATCAGATCTGGAATGTGGTATCTTGCTGTCTTCTGCATTAAAGCCAAAGAACTTGTCCTGACCCAGGAACACGTCCCAGCTCGCTCCCCTTTATGCAGCATCGTGTCAAATTCATGTTCTGCCTGGAGCACTAAAATGTGTCACTATAAATGTCTGTGTTAATCCTCAGCATTGAGATGGTTGCAAATTAAAGGACCAAGGAAGTGTGTAAAATTATTATTCTCAGTGTTGGCCAGGCTGAATCCAAAGGTGTATTTTTAAAGGAGATAAGTGCAAATGTTCCTCTAAAATGCTGATCCTAGATATACTAATCTCTACAGCTACTACAACATTTGCTACCTTTTTTCCCCTGTGTAGATTTTGTCAATAATGCTGTATTCATCAAAGAAGGAGATCAGTTCCCTGGCTGAGCGTGAAGATACTGAGCTGGAAGAAAGGGAACAAGAGCAAGATGTGGAGCAACCCACTGTTGGTCCCACTGATTTAGAGCAGAACAAACTTGACCCTCTGGAAGGTTTGGATGAAGCCACCAAAATATGCTTCTTGGTACTTATTTTTCCCTCCTTGGAAGTTTAATTTTACTGGTGAACTTATTAGTTGCATAAAATATTTGGGAGTTCATAAGGCTACTTTTCTTCTAAACTTACAGAATATGAGGCTGAAATTTCAGTGGATTGTTATTTAAAGGAAATGAAGTTCATACCAGGATGACAGTAATGAACACTGCAAAATGATTATTAGACTTTTTGCTAAATTACATTTTATTCTTACTAACCAGACACCATGAAATTAACATTAACTCTACGCTCATATGATAAACAGAGGAAATAATACGTACTTTAAAGAAACTTGCTTTTCTCTTTCAGTCACATCTTTATTTTTTTTCTCTCCTGCTCAGATGACACATGATGCACTTAATGCACCTCTCCATATTCTGCGAGCCATGTATGAGCTGCAGATGAAAAGAACAGATTCTTTTTTTCTGGAAGTTCAAAAGAGGTAGGTGAAAGGCTGAGTCCAGCACGAAGGCGAAGTTAGGTCCAGGTGGTAACTTTAATTCTAAGAGGTGTCAAATAGAAGTTATTCCAAAGATGACTTTTTTTGCACATGTGAAAAAGCAAGGAAGTGGAGTTTAGTTGAAGTTATGGAAACAAGTCACTATCTTTTGAGATAGGTTGCATGGTTTTTTTGAATATGATAACTCACAAATGTCCATCTACTCTGTTTCTAAACATCCTGAAGATGAATGAACAACTTCCCTGTGACTTGTGGGAATCAAAGCGTATCTTGGAGCCACTATGTTCTTATGGAGACTGAGCAATTCTATAATGTGTAAAACTGATTTTTTAAAGTGTGAAATATAACAAAAATAGGTAGTGCGTAATCTTTCTAAAACACAAGATGGAAAATCTTTCAATGCAAATTTAATTTGCCTTAATTTCAAAACACATTTGTATGGGAGGATATCTTTTTTTCTTCTTTTTTTTCTGTTAAAGGTTTGATGGAGATGTAATTACAACAGATGAGAGGATCCGAACATTGGCTCAGAAATGGCAGCCCAGCAAGCGCTTGAGGTTGGAGGAACAGAGTTCAAAAGCGGTAGATACAGATATGATCATCTTGCCATGTTTGGTGCGTAGATCTCCAAAAAGAGAAGTAATTTTGAAATAATGAATTTAGTAATTAGATTAATTTCACTTTTGTTTAGTATCTTCACATCTGAGGCTTTTTAACATCTCAGGTAATTTGTAGCTTATGTCTTATGTCAAAAGGAATGAACCTTTGCAACAAGCAACAAATAGCTTTTCTTGAAATTTCTTCCTTAACGAAATAGCAGAACTTAATGCTTAGATCAGGTTAGCAAAGTGCGATTGCATGCTATAATTTCCTCTACTTATACAAAACCACTTCTGTCTAATTACAATAAATTCATGCACTAAGTTCTGCTGTTACAATAATTTCAGAAAAACGAGGAAGCCATGAATTTGTCTTGCAAAGTAGAAACGGTGGCTAGAGTGAAAGAAGAGAAACTGAAGTTGAGGTTTTGCAATCAATGGCACAGCTGCACAGCTTTTCACCTTTACTTTGAGTGTTTAGTGCTGGGGTGCAGCAGTTCGGTTGTTTCATTTGCACAGAAAGCTGGACCAAGGGCTTCCTCATGTAATTAAATGTATTTACAGAACAAAAATTCACACATTACAACAGCTTCCACGGAGACTGTTGCATTTGGAAATGCTCCAAACTTGACTGGACCAGGCCTTGAAGAACCTAACGTTTTTAAGTTGCCTTGAACTCTGAGTGGGAATTTGGGCCAAATCTCCAAAGCTCCATCTCAGACTACCCCGTTTGGTGATTCTGTTTTAGGGTCACAAACAGCATGGCACCATGTTGCTTTTCCTCTGTGGTTTAGCTTAAAGTAACACTTCAGGTTAGAATCAGTTCTAACTACTGTTTCTGTTTATATATGTTGAATCAGTGTATAGTTAAGTCTGTTGGCCTAAACACTGATACATTCAGGCTTCTCTGATAAAAGATCACAGCATGTGTTTTCTGATGCTCGCGATTATCTGTAAGCACAGGACAAATTCACTTGTAAATCCAGCTTGCAATCTGATGGATTAGTCAGTCAGATGTCCACATATAGGAAAGTAAGTTGTTGAAAGACTGTTCTCACACATGCATCTCTTTTTCCTCCAGTCAAAGCCTGTGCTGTGTGATAAAGCAACAGAAGAAACCAATCCAGTTGCTCAGAAACTAATAACCAACACGGAGAGTGATCTGCAGCTTAGTTACGCCAAGCAACGTCGCACTAAGAGTTCGATCCTCTTGCACAAGGAGCTGGATTCCAGAAGTAAAAAGGCTGTCAGGGACTACCTGTATCGTGTGAATGAAGCAACTGCTGTTCTTTATGCCAGGCATGTGCTGGCATCGTTGTTAGCTGAGTGGCCGGATGATGTGGCAATAAATGAGGAAATCCTCGATCTCAGTGGCCCAGCCCATATGACATACATCCTCGACATGCTCATGCAGCTGGAGGAAAAGCAGTTATGGGAAAAAGTAAGTGGATTGCACTCGTGTGTGAACACATTCTGTGCCTGTGTGCCATGAGCCTCTGGCTTACAAAAATACTTGCAGTTCTTTTTTAAGCTTGATTGAAGTTATAAATTTAAATCAGTTTGGAAAAAGCAGTTAGAATTTGTCAGTGTCTTAGTATGCTGGTTTTGTTAACCAAAAATGAAAAAAAACACTTCCCTAGAGACAAGTAAGAATTATGAAAGCTTTATACTTTGCCAGGGGGGATAGAAATTGCAGAGAAGCTGATTGAATAGGCAATGCATTTTGAAAGCTGCTTTTTGTTAGATCTCAGCGTGTACATTGTAAATACCTGCCACTCGATTGATGAGATCTGAGCTGACCATTACAATGGTGGAAGTGAACTGGAATTACAAAAGACTGTTATATGAAAATGTCAGCTCAGTGCTTCGTGACAGTCAAAGCAAATCAAGTGCAAATCTTCAAGGAAGGAATTAAAAATAAAACAGAAAGCAGAAGTATGCTGCAGTATAAACCTATAGTATGTGTTCATCTGGAGTGCAGCTTGAGTCCTTCATCTCATAAAAAGGATAGGATGCAGCTGGAAGGGGTCTACTGAAGAGTGACAGTGATTATTATATCTGTGGAATAACTTCCGTACGAGGAACCGACTGATTTTCATGATCCTGGATCTTTGCCCCAGCTGGAAGGGAGGGAATAATAGGGAAGTCTGACACTCCTTCTCTGTAGTTTTAAGACCGTGAACAGCAAGGACGAGGCAGACAGCAACATTATTTGCTGGCCTTCCCTGTAAGAAAATAAGGGAATGTCAAATTAAGGTAGTAAGTGGTGGGTCCAAAGCAAACCAAGACCATCTGTTTCTTGACACAGTGCGTCATTAACGTTGTTGCCGCAGGGTGTTTATACAGGTTCGAAAAATTGCAGGATGAACTGATGAAACACAAATCTGTTAAGACATATTAAATACAACAGTGTATTAAGCCTTTGACTTGGGTGATTTTGTAAGTGTCTAGAGGCAAAGAGAGCATTCGGGGAACTGTGCTACTGCTTTGCTTTTTGAATGCTTCTTTCCCCCAAGAAATCCCCTTCTGACTGGTTTAGAGATAGGATTTTAGGCTGATGGAGTCTGTGGTTTGAGCTAGTATGGCTGGTCTTGTGGTTTGTAGAAGGTGTTAGAAAAATGCAGGTGAAATGATGCAATAGGTTGCTATAACTACCTGTAAAGGACCTTGAGCATCACGGTCTAGATTAAGGGCTTTTGTGCCCTCCTGCAAAACAAGGAAAAGGCTTTCATCTGCCAACAGGGCTAATATTGTTCTGAAATTCTTATTTAGCGTGTCCTGGTAGACTGAGTGGCATTTATTTGTATTTGTACAGATTTATAATGACACCTGTATCGAGCTCTTTTAAATGCTGCAGCCATTTAACAGATATGTGATCACTCCTTTTTATATAGGAACTTGTGCAATTTGAAGGCTGAAACATATTAGACATTCTCTTCAAGTCCAAACCCATAGACACAGAAGGTTAAGGTGTCTGTTTAATTTGCTAGCAAAGTTCTTCTGATTAAAATTATATTCCTTGTTTACAGCTTCAATTTCCAGTGAATTACTTTATGGATTAGCCTTTAGTCTAGCATCTGTGAGAAGAGATGTGGCTAATAACTCTCACATTTATTTTTTTAATCACTTAAAGACTAAAAGGTCTGAAGCAGAGGGCTGAATAAAATCTTCTGGGAGATAACACTTGCAAACAGCATTTGTGAATTCGTCTTGTTGCTTCATAGCAACTTGATTTCTGTCTTCTGAAATGATTTGTGGCTGGAAGTAGCTCTCAGCCATCAACATATAAGTTTGCAAATGGTGTTTTGGCAGAAGATTATGTTTGTGATGCCTCTTCTGCGCAGATTCTGCAGAAAGTGCTGCATGGGTGCAGCGAGAGCATGCTAGGAACCATGGCGCTGACAGCTTGCCAGTTCATGGAGGAACCTGGAATGGCCGTCCAGATGCGTGAATCTAAACATCCTTATAATAACAACACTAATTTTGAGGTGAGTTATGCATGTATCAGTGCAGTGGAAAATAGAGGAAGAAAGTAGTGAAGACTATTTAGAAAGTCTCACAGTTATTTCTGTCTCATCTCTGGGACCTTAGTGCTTGAAGCACCTGTCAAATATCCCGTTCTGTCTCCCTCTTGGGAATGGTGTTGCCAGATGGCTGAGGTCTTGCCCTGTAGAGAGAGACTCAGAAGGGCCCTTCAGTGCACTCCCGATTCAAACATGTGAGAAGTCTGAATCTTAAAAGGGTTTATTATGCACTCGTTTTAAGCTGACCATAAACTTAAATGGTTTCAGGGCTTCAGTGAGCAAAACCATCCACTCTTTCCTCCAGGAACGTGTTTCAATTGACCTCTTACTAGGCCATATCCTAGAGGAATATTAGGAGCAAAGGGAGTCCTTTTTGTATATTTCTCATTTGAAACTAACTTCTCTCAAAATAAACTTTTTTTTTCCCTTGATATTGGTTGAAAGCATTTTTCTAAGTATGCACATGCATACTTTGCACTGTGGAAAACAGTTGCTGCTCCTGAGTGTAAACTCAGGATATTCTGGAATGGTGTTGTCTTTCCCATGTCCCATGGCAGGCAGACTAAAGATCTCAGAATGGACTCACAAATGGGATTAAAAAAGAATGGCTCTATGTCTGCTGGTCTCCAGAGTTTATGGTGTTTTGGGGATTTTTAACTTTTCTCCATCTTTGACCCTCCAATATTTTTATTTTGATGTGTTCATGAAGCTCTAAGGTCTGTCCTTGAGATCAATATCGGGAATTATCACAGTTTTCCAAAAAAGTAAAGTACTGTTCATGATTATTTCTTTGCACTCTTAATTTCTACTGCATACTGTAGGGCATACTTTGCCTTTGTTAACCCAGTTTGCAGTAAGACTAATGAGCTTTTTCTTCACGGAGGTGCTGTAATACTTGTTATACCTCACTTATTTGTAGGGTGCAAGTTAAGTAGCTTCTGGTTAATGCAGTACGACAGCATACACACATCTCCTGTTTACTTCTCAGGATAAAGTGCACATTCCTGGTGCTATCTACCTCTCAATCAAGTTTGACTCTCAGTGTAATACGGAAGAGGGTTGTGATGAGTTACTGATGTCCAGCAGCAGCGACTTCCAGCAGGATCGGCACAGCTTCAGCGGGTCTCCACAGAAATGGACCGATTTTGAGCTTCCAGGTGAATATATGATGTTTTAAAGCACAAATACATAGGGAATTGCTTTATCTGGCACTCTTGAGAGAAGCTGCTGAAAGATGTTAAATGGTCATGTTTGAGATGTGTGGAAAAACTCCTTTTCTTGTCCTAATCTGTTTGCTTTGACAGACTGCTCCGCTGTTTGTTCCTTGAAAGGGGGCTTATCTGCTCTTCTGGTACTTGACATATCTCATATTGCTTTACTTGTGACCTTTTCTTCCCCACCTCAGTCAAAGCAGCCACTTTGCTACTGGAAACAAATTTTGATCTTGATTTTCTTCCAGCGCAGCTTTACCTCTGCAGGATATTCGCTTTCATTGTTTGTGTCTTGTCTTACTTTCCACAGGAAGCACATTTGTTTAAAAAGATAGGCTTATGTCTTGTCTCTGTACTTCACTAGCGCTCAGAACAAATAAAGAGGAGGATGCCAGTGCTCTGCCTCCAGCTGCTGCCACCGAGCACAGCTGAAAAAATGAGTTACTCCACTGGCAATTCTATGCTGTGGTCTCTAAGCACATTTTTGATAAGGCAGTAGCAAGTGCCAGTGATTTGAAGGACTTTATGGAGAAAGTGTGTCAGCTCTCGTGTATCTCATGCAAAGCTGTTTGAACCCACAGCACCTTATGATATTGCAAGAAAAACTTGGACTTTGCCTACTGGCAGTGGCCATGAGTAGGCTTGGGAATGTCTTTAAGCAAAGCAGCTTGGGGTAGAAGGTGCTAGGTAGAAATCAAAATTTTTTTAATAGATTTTTTTTCTTTTTAAGAAAATCTTGCTTTCCTCCCATTCCTTCCAAATAATTGCAGAGTTTTACCATAAAAACTCTAAGCTTTCAGGTCCAGCAAAAGAACTGCAATTCAGCCACAACTGTGGATTGAGGTCCTTGATTTCAGTGATGCAGACCCTAGCTGAACTAGGCATTTGGAGGCTTCTGAGCTCTTCATTTCATTGCAGGCCTTTTCCCAGACCAGAGTTGTAGTTTTCCCAGGTTTGTAGTTTTCTTTATCATAAGCAAACGCGCTCAGAAATTTCCTGCCACTTGAAACTTTGAAAGTTCTGCTTGACATTGAAAGCCAGCATGCTTTTCCCTGGAACAGAAGGAAATCCTAAGTTTTTTACGGTTCTAATATTACACAGCACAATAGATAGAGGTTTTTTTTTTTTTTCTTTAGCATTACAACTAACTACCATGACTTCAGTTACAAGAACTTCTTGAGCCTTCCAGGCCTTACTGTAAAATGGTCAAAACCTTTGAGAGTTCTTCCAGCTTTGATAACTAAGTTAAATAACTTTGTTCCCTAGAGCAGAAATCTCTATATTAACTTTCCAACATATAAGCACAGTGCCACTCTTGCAAAGTTTTTCCTTTTTAATGGAGTATAAATTTTGCTGCCTATGTAGAGGTTCTTTGCTCATAAATTATAATTGATCCATAATACAACTACAAAATTGAAGTTGAATGGCAAACAGTATAGAGGGTTTTTTTTAAACTCCCCTTTGTTTTATATAATTGACTCGAAACACAAGAGGCATTGTTCTCTACAAAACAATTCATATAGTGCAAGACAATCTGCATTTTGCATCAGCTCCCCATTTGTCATTATGTTCTGTGCATTTTGTAATTACCAAAAAAATAAAGGAAGGCCTCTCCTGAACGAGGAAATGTAGTTGTAATTTATTTTAATAGCAGGCATTTAATTTTAGTTCTATTTCTGTCAGAGGAAAAAAAAAAAAAAAGAAAAGAAAAGATATTAACATGGATTTTCTTCCTGCCCCTGTACACAGGTGATACACTCTATTACCGCTTTACTTCTGATATGAGTAACACTGAATGGGGTTACAAGTTTACAGTGACGGCAGGTCATCTCGGAAGGTTTCAGACTGGTAAGCTCAGTTCAGAATGTCGCTGAAAGGGCTTTTTGAGGTTATTTTGCTGGAGTTTTGACAGACTTACGAATGTCAGTTAATTTTCGCTTGAGAATATACTTTTCTTGGTAGTCTGGAAAGATGTGATTCATCTTTATTCAAACTAGGTTTTGACTGATGTCTCTTATTTGCTGTGACTTTATGCTAATACCAAACCTTTACAGAGGTTCAGAGATAACTATTATAGTAAGGTTATTTGCATTCAAAGACTCATTATATGACAATAATTATACATCTGATTTAGCAAACACTCTGAGATTGTGATAATTGGAAACGGAACTAATTTTAATTGCATTTTTAAAGTGGTTATTCACTAAAATAGCCTCTTTCTGGTTACAGCATGAGTTGATATATTAATTTATTTTAAAGTTTACGTAGTTTTAACAGAAGTGAGGCTGGTGGATGATTTGCAATCAGTGAAAACCTACTGCATATCACTTAATAATGAGAGCTTGCTTTTGGTTCTCCTTATTTGGGTAAATTATAAAAGAAAAATATTTGGGCAATGCTTA
>JAWLRI010000482.1:3316349-3331255 GCA_034781795.1 Crypturellus tataupa | reverse complement strand
CACTTAATAATGAGAGCTTGCTTTTGGTTCTCCTTATTTGGGTAAATTATAAAAGAAAAATATTTGGGCAATGCTTAGTATATAGAGCAGAATGGGTTTATGAGCAGAATGGGCGTATGAGCAGAATGGTTCCCTACAAAAGTAACAGTTGACTGAATTCGTTTCCAGGTTTTGAGATTCTCAAGCAGATGCTGTCTGAGGAAAGGGTAGTTCCTCACCTCCCACTGGCCAGGATTTGGGAATGGCAGGTGGGGGTCGCGTGCCGCCAGACCGGGCACCAGCGTCTGAAGGCGATCCACCTGCTCCTGAAGATCGTGCAGTGCAGCGCCCAGAGGTGAGTGCTCTGCGTTGTACCCGCAAAGGCAAAGACAGAGACTAACTTAGAACATTGAAAGCAGAGTTAAAGTAGGTGTCCTTAATTTGCCTTTCAGATTTTATTCATTTATTCATATATTCAAATATTCATTTATTCATATAGTCTTGATAGCAGAAATTTGTAATAAAGTTGTTTTTTCCCCCTCAAAAAAACATTTTCTCTTCTTTTGAAAAGATTCTACAAACTCAAAAAAATTATAAAGAAAAAAATCATCCCAAAATAGGGGTATGTCAAACAGATTTGAAATTGATTTTCCTTTAACCATGGATATATATTTCAATATATGGTATTTCCAACTTCCCTTCATTTCTTCATCATAAAATGTTTGCTTTATCCTGTGGACAACAAATTTAATTGCTAAAAGATGAAGTCTCCATTATGCCTACAGTGTTTCATACTTTTCTTGTGTTTATCTTATAACAGTTTCTGAAATCGAGTTCCCCTTTTTGATAGTGCTTGCTTAGCTCTATTTGTCATCCTCTCTGTATGATAACTGATGTTTGGATTAGCTTCCTTTTCCTCAGGACTAGAAAGGAGGCAGACTTGGATTTATTTGCAAAGCTATATATCAATTTTTGGCTGTCCACCCTACTCAAGTGCATTAGCCACCCTATATTACAGTTGAATATTGTAAAATTTCAAGCAGTGGAGCCAGAGCATTTAGCCATGTGATGTATGGAATTATTTTAAACTCCTCAATTCAGCAGGCCGTTCAAGTTAGAAAAGTAGTTCAGACGTGTTCATAGGTGCAGGATTTTGTCCATAGTCCTCATGTCTGTGAGCTTCTCTAGTTAAGAATACATTAATTACGTGCCAAAATACTTGGTTGAATTTAAGTGTTCCTTTTGTTTCTTATTTCATGTATACATCTAAGTGTCAACATTGTGTGTTTGCGCTCACTTGGTTTGGTTTGCTGTTTAATCCCTCGAACAGGTGTAAGAATGTGGTTACTCACTGTTTTCATTGACATGACCCTTTTCCAGGGACTGTGACCTCACCTTGTTGAAGCCACTTTGGCAGCTTTTCACCCATATGGAAAACAACTTGTGTCATGATGCAGCCAAGCCTGGTATCCTCCTTCCTCTTCATCGTGCACTTGCAGAACTCTTCTTTGTTACGGAAAACAGAGTTACTGTAAGCAGCCCCTGCATCTGTATCCCTCCTTTCTCCAGTGTGGGGAATGTTTGGGGTCAGACTGCAGTTTTTCTTTATCTTGGCCCAATTAACAGCTTTCTCATGTGGAGGCCAGTAGCAGATTCTAGTAGAGGGACATATGGTTTCTATATCCCTCGTGGGTCTTTAAGTAATCATGACTCCTCCTCATTTATCTAAGACAATAGGCCCTACAGCCACCCTTTATTCTGAAAGGAATGTGGATTTAATAATTAACTGAAAGCTATTACCATGTGCTTCCCTTTGAACTGATTTTGAATGTTACATCTGATAGAGTTTGTACTGAACTGACACGTGCAGTCCTGAACATGCTGTGGTCCAGCAGCCTAGTTGTCATTCTCCTACCTTTGCTACAGTGATCAGCATTTTAACTCATAGGCTGGTACATTCGGTAGAAACTCTGTTTTTCATTCAGTATTTTCTCGCTGCAGGAGCTTGGATCTCTACAGGAGTATTTGCTTGCCTTAAATACTGAAGACCATCTTCATCGCTGCACAGCACAGGTAACAACACAAACCCACTAGCCCAGCGGTGTGTGTCCTGGCAGACAGAAATGATCAGTGACTTCTGATTGCCCAGTGGACTTTTACAAGATAGATGTGAATATATTTAGGCAATATGGTACCATGACAGGCTTCTGAAAGTTTTCTGTGTCTGAACTGTGCACAAATGCTTTAACAGGGAGACGATGTGCACTAACAGCTGGTGGGAAGTGGTACCAGCTTGTTGTAATACAGTAGGTTTATCCAGGTGTACCTGTTTTAACTGTTTTTACCTCTCAGTTGCTGGAATGTGGTGTTGGGGTAGGGGGAAGGCTGCTCAGCAACTGAAAACCCAGTTGCCTTGCTGAAGCTGCCTGGAGGTATCAGAGTTACAGCCCTGTCAGAAGATACCAAGTAGAAGAGGCTGGTTATTTATCTGTTTCTGTTTAAATTCGTACAGTGATTTCTTTACAAGTTCAGAGTGGGGAGAGACTTTGACATGACTTTTTCTCTCTTCTAGGCCCTGAAAAACATTGCTGCTATCAGCCTTGCCATTAACTATCCAAACAAATCAACAAGTTTCTGGAATGTTTAATACTGGCTTAGGCCAGAGTGCATGGGATAGAGTAGTTTGTCCATAGGAATCTTGGAACAAACATCTTAACTCCGTTCAGGAAAAGTTCCTTCAGCTTCAGTGTATGAGCACTCTGCAGCCTTCCTTCCTTCCACCTTGATGTAGAATTTGTAAAAGTAAAAGCGCACTTCAAAGAAAAAGCACATCTTGAAGTAACTCACGCGTCGCCTACAGTTATGTATGCACATATTGTAGCATGTTAGAGTAAACAGAACAATATTTTTTTTATTCAACGGAAGTAAACGAAAGAAGGTATCTGAAGTATGAGAATGGAAGGCCCCATGTTGGTATCATCTGCTCCTGAGGAAACTTGATTGATGGAACATGAGAGCTTTGAAAGTTTGCTCAACTTGGGGTGATGCCATCAGCAGAATCCACATGTCGTTGGAAGTGAAATAGGCAAACCAGAGTCTGGTAGGCTGATGCAGAAATGCTCCATACTTGAATCCTGTCATGTTTCCTTTTGCTTTGAAGGCATGGAGAAGCCATGGAAAAGAACTTAAACTGATTATTATTAAACTACAGGTTATAAAATAAATTTTGGGTGATTCACAGTTAAAGAATTCCAATTTCAGAGCAGCCTCATATAAGAGGTTAATGTTTCTCCCATTCTTTGATTTGATCGCCTGCCTTTACCTTAATTGATCTTTGGTGTATTATTCTGAATAGTACATTATTCTCTACAGAAAGGGCAATGGCTAGATTCTGTTCACAGAGCAGTGGTGGTATGAAGAACTGAGAAACCTACATGTTTCTCAAGGATCACATTTTCACAAGAAATTATTCATGATTTTTATTTTTTTTAATTCTTTGGTACCGGTGGGAATATTGGAAACTCTGACTCCCAGCAGTTAGGGTGCAAGTTAATGATTAATCCAGTCTATCTTACAGAGCAATAACTGCATTACTCCCAATGAACATGGAATGACTTGCAGACCTTCTATGTTGAAATAAATTGGCTTTCTTTCTATCCAACTATGCTGTTTATTCCCTTTTCAAAGTGCTAAAAAGAACATGGAAGGATTTGGCGGGAGGAGCGGGGCTGTTTTGTATACTCATACACAGTATGTACAACTGGCCTTGTCATGTTTGAATTTGGAAAATACTTTTGTTCTTAGTTATTTTCTTTTTCGTTGCCTCTACATAAGAATGAAAATGCAACCAAAAACTAGTGGAGTTTTGGTAACAGAATGCAAACGGTGTAAAGGCGGTGGCTGTGTTGCAAGGGGATATGTTTATTGGCCTTTCTTGTCCTGAAGGCGAGTGGTGCCTAAATAACCTTGTGCAAGTAGGGGAGCTGCTTGCAGGGATGGCCCCTGCAGTGACAGTCCTTGCATCATCTGGGACTGGAAATGCTGTAAGGGCGATGCAGTCGTGCTGCGAGAGGGAAGCAGGCAGTGGGCATCAGTGCAGTTTGCATTGCCTTGCCCTAGGGCTGCAGTCTATGAAGCTGCGACTCGTCTGTTCTCCAGATGAGCCTAAAGCGATGCTGCTTCTCCAGGGGATGCCGTTAAATGAGAATATGATTGAAAAGCTTAAATCCGAAGAGCAGGCAGGCAGAACTGTGCTGAAAGCACTGCCTTCAAACCCTCTTAGCAAACGAGAATGCCAGAATTCAGGGAAAATGTGCTGTTTATCTGAGACTGAGAGGAGGCAGAGAAGCACCGCTCTGAAAGCCCTCCTCCAGTGCACTGCAAGGGAAGGTTAAAGCCTCCTCCTTTCTGGAATAGGATCATGATGGGGAAGGAATTGTCAGAGCTGTGGCACGTCTGGCACCCCAGATCCCTTTGTTCCCACCTCTGAGTAATGTGTTTGGGTTGGCAGTGTCGCTGCGAGGGCGGCCGAGATCCCTGAGCAAGCAGCTCCTTGGCGCGTCCCACCAGCGCGGTGGCACCCAACGAGGTGCTCGCAGGCCCCTTGAGGGAGCTGGACGGATGGGCCAGGCGAACGCTTGGAAATTGCTCTTCTCGAGCGTTTTTTCTTTTTTTTTTTTTTTCACATCAGGGATGAAAACTGTAAATAAACTGTTCACAGAACTTACCGTGGCTCTATCGTGCTCACATTTTGCTTTTCTCTTGGACTGTCCCTTTGCTTAAATTGCTTCTTCATATGAAGAAATATGAAGCTGCAAGGATGACCCAGTGGCCGCTGGTCCTTACCAGGCAGAGCCCTGACCAACTCTACCAGCGTGGCTGGCCCCGTGCCACGGTCATCCTGCCCTCGAGGGGCTCTGCAGGGACTTGGTCCACTACAAATTATTTCTACCCACTAGATGGAAGTGAAGGACTGTGACCCACGCTGGCACTGCATCTCTTGCTGCCTTACAACGCAATCAATCACTGGGGGCTTCTAGCAGACAAGAAATTCTGATTTGGTATTTTTTTTTCTGATTATTTTAAAGAAAGGGGAAGAGAATGGTAATAATATTCTCAATCAATCAGATTTTGAATATCTGGCAGCAGTTCCAAGAGGATGCAGATGATACAGTTGAATAGTATAAAACTGTCTAGAGAACAGGTATGCTGAAAAAAATGTGCCTAATATAAAAATAGTTATTTCCTGCCTGAATCACCTATGATATGTTTAAGACAAACCATATTGTTCCTAATGATACAGTTGACATGCTTTCATTAAACACTTAAAAGAAAAAAAAAAAGTTTTATAATTTCTTTTCTTACGGGTTTACTACTTTGCAATTTTTATCAGTTGTTTAAAATATATCAAACCTTTCGATTTATTCCAGTTCAGTTCAACATGTAAAAAGAAAGCTAAAGATGTGGGTAAAATATGCAAATGAAGAGAAATATATTGTAAAAATTCTATAAAAAGAAAAAAGTACAACAAAGTGTCTGTTCTTGTTTGTTTTTTCCCCTCTCCTCACTGAATGTTAAATGCTCGAGTTTGCAGTGAGATTAAGAGTTTTCCTACAAACCTTTGTTCATGACTGTAGCTAAAGCTGCTGTGTGGTTTGTGTCTGGGGTTGTATCACGCTGTACAGGATGCTGCTGGGGGCTTCTTTTAAAGCCCTGGCTTGCTCCTCAAGGCCTGGATTTGCTGATCTACATTTAAGAGGGACTAGATCCTTTCAAAGCGTGACCCTGGCCGCAGGAATGTGGTGTCCGGCCTGGCTAGGCTAAGCCTAGTAGGCCAGTTCGAGCTTTCGGATGTGACGTTTCCAATGGGTATCACGATTTCCTGTACAATTCTTTGTAAATGGTGGGTATCATCCATTTTTCTGCACCTTTTAAAAACCTGGAGTGACTGTCCACTAATCTGCAGCAGTGTCCTGGTCCTGGTATAAAATGAGTTATAAAATCACGTTGGAGTAAAATGAAGCCCCATAATCCAATTCTGCATTTTCTTTCCCCTTCCTAACGATGAACATTGTGTTTCTCGCAAGAAAACCGAGTTGTGCTGCCTGCTCACAGGTGAGCAGTGCCACACACCTACCAAGGAAGCTGCTGGGACGCCAGGACCCAACAGGACCTGTGCTTGGTAGTTAGAAATTGGACCTGCCTCTGATTTTAAAATCTAGGCTTTAAAGCACAGAAGCAATTTCTAATTCAAGCAAATTGGAGAAAGCCACTGTGAATAAGGAAGGAATTAAGTAAGAGGCAAAGGAAATGAGATTATTGCTCATTCTTTCCATGGCAGTCAGGTCAATTTAATCAGCTCTATTTTGCAGTAATATTTCCTGATTTTTACCTAAGGATTTTACCTAATAAAAAGCTGCTCCTGAACTCCCAGCCAGGCTGGGGTGTTGCAGTGGCACTGCTCTGAGTGCCATGCAAGCTAAGGAGGGACAGAACAAAACCAAAACCTCATTCCTTCCAACCAGAAACATCAACATGCATTCCCCAAGAATAGATGGAAATCTCAGAGTTTTGTAATGGTCCTCGGCGGTTACAGCTGAGTCTGTTTTGGATTTAGGGAGCAGCTGAAGTAGCGAGCGGGCAGCCTGTAATACAGCCGGGATGTGGGATTCCCCTGGAAGCACCGGGAGAGCCCTCGGGGTGGGAAGGCCCCTTCTCGCCATGGCTGGTGCCGACGGGCCGTGTCCTGCAGCTTGTCCTTCCCGGGCAGCAGCAGCTCCTCCTCACCTGGCCTCGACACAGCGCCCAGGTTGGAATCCCACAGCTTTCAAACACTTGGGTTAATTTAAGCAGCTCTTCTCTGCGTTCAGGAACTGTCTTAGAGACACAGGAGTTTGTTGGGGGGTTCTCCTGCTAATGCTTTTCTTGACAACTTTAGTGTATTTTTTAATCTGATTTCTTGCTTCCGTTCCCCATTTTGCTATCTGCCCACACATAAATACCTTGGTCAACATCGGTGACCCCTGTGCTAGGAGGGCTTCAAAATACCTATGAACAGCGCCATTCACCAGGGCCTCAGCCTGACAGGGCTTAGTTTAGACTAAATCAAACATGTAATTAGGGAGTAATCTTAAGCACGAATAGCTAAGTGCATGCTTAAGTGTTTAAAAACAGACTTTAAACCGGCGTTGTTGCCTTGGAGCCCAAACAGAGCACGCTCGCTACCGAGCACACGAATGGCACGGCTGGCTCCTGCATCCAGCAGACCCTGCGAAGGAGAAAAAACGATGAATTCCTGAGTCAGGAGAAGTGTTGAGTCAGGAGCCCTTTAGTCTCAGCCGCCTGCGTACGCGTAAGTCACGGCTGCCTCTCGCCCTGCTCCGCTACATCAGCCGCCCACTACGGATCCGCTCAGCAGCAGTGCCCAGGGCTGGGTGAAATCCCCCCCGACGGGGTTTATGTTTCTCTAAGCAGACGGCTAAGCTCCTTTTCCCCCTCATGCTCACACCATTCTATTGTATTTCAATGCATTTTTGCTCCTTCATGGTGTGAGTGTTGATGTTTAGAGGGAACAGAGCGCCTTTCGTGCTGCCCAGGGCAGGACTGGAGGCGCTCATGGGTTTTCGAGGTTGCTCTTCACTCCAGCTCAGCAGCTCTGCGCGTCCTCACGCTGCTCTGCGATCTCCATGGGTTTCCCAAGCTCTAGCTATGCCGGGCCCCATCTTTGGCACTTGATTTGTTGCTGGGGATGTCTCAGCTCCCTCCAAAATGATGCATTTTGCCCTCTTGTCTTCCACCCCCGAGGCTCCTTCCTACCCTCTGGGCAAGGCGAAGGGGTGGGTGACAGTGGCCACCCTGTGCGCTGGGTTGGCCCTGCAGCGCCCGTGCCCGCTGCTTCCCAGCCCCGCTCCTCCAGCCCCCTCCTCCAGGCAGCGGGAACAGGGTGTCCTGCGGCAGCAGCTGCCGGCGCCGCTTCCCCGACGGCAGCGCAGGCCGGCGCCATGCGGCCCGGCACGGCTGGCGGCCCACGCAGCTGCTGGCGGCGGCCGCAAGCCGCCAGCCCCGGGGAACCCTGTGGACAGGGGAAAAGCCAGGGGCTCCCAGGAGCCGCCGTCTTGTGTCTCCCCTCGGCCCTCAGACAGCGCCGCCATCTTGTCTCTTGCCCTGGCCCTCAGCGCCACCGTTTTGTCTCTTTCCCTCTCAGGGCTTTTTCTGCTTCCAGCGCTGCCGGGGAGCTGCAACACCCCATTCTGCTATACTCACCCCGGAACGAGCGACAAGGTGTGAAGACGCCGGGGTAAGCAGGCTGGCGGAGGGCCTGGGCAGGCCCGGGCAGCGGCAGCCGCTCCGTCGCCATGGCGCCCCGGCCCGCCGCACCTCAGTTTGTTTTTCCAGTTTGTTTTTCCCGGGAGGTTCCGTCCCCAAACTGGCTGCGCTGCTGCTGCTGCTCGGGCGCCTCCCGGATGGTCTCATCCATCCGTCCGTCTGCCTGGGTTCACCCTGCGTTCTCCTCCCCGCTGCTCCAAAGGAGCAGGATCCCATCGGGAAGCGCCGGCAGCCTCTCTCCGGATGCCAACAGTCCTGCAGGCCTTGGGGTTCCCGGCTTTGGCTCCTTGTTTGCCCAAAACACATCAGCTGCCTACGAGCTGCACAGCCCAACCTGCCTCTGTCCCGCACGGATATTGCTCCTATCTGTCGTCCAGCTGCTTTGCAGCCACTCCTGAATATTTAATGAGCCTAAAATTGTCCTTTGGATCACTGGGATGTGTTATGTGTATGAAGCGTGTGCTGCCATTGTGGAAAAAAATAAATAACTAAAAAAAAAACAGCCCTTGAGCGACTTGCAGGCAGGGTGCTGGCACTCGGGCTGCACCACTGGGCTCCGGCTCCCGTTGACGGTTTCCTAAATGAAAACGGCCAAAGGGACCGTGGGGTCCGTCGGCTGATCCCGACGCGGAGGAACGGCAGCCGCCGGCTCGCCCGGGAGCGGGATGTATCCTGGGAGAAAAACATCCAGGTCGGATAGTTAACGTTTCCAGCCGTGGAAAATTTGCAGCAGCCACAGGGCGCCCGAGCCAGGAGTTAATTGGCGGAACTGCTTGGAAAAGCTTCCCCCGTGCGCTTTTCCATTGGAAAATCCAAAAGCTTTCTAAAACTGTTGATTTCTCATAAAAACTAAAGAAAACATGCGGGTGGGGGCGAGCGAGGCCGAGGGAGGATCTTGACAGTGTTGGAGCAGCCCTTTTCCCTCTGACAGAGCAAATATTTACATTTTTCATTTGAAAGTTACTCTTGCTTTGAAATAGTTTTTTTTTAACATCGCACTGTGCTACCACACTCTGAAAAGCCACAAGGAAAACAGGGATTTTGCAGGAATACAACGTTTACAGCCAAAGTCGAATGTCTTTTTCCCAGAGTTTTCCCTGAGAATGTTGACATTTCAGGGGCTTTTCCAAGTCAGTGCCATCTCCAGGCCTCGTTTGTCCAGTTATATCGCCAGATTGCTTAATAATAATTCCTGGAGGGTTAATAAATGCTTTAATGACGGCCTCGCCGGCCCTCGGGCTCCATCAGGCAATCGCTGTGCTCCTTCCTCGGCAGCGCGGCCATCTGCAGCGCTTCCTCCTGCCGCATGGAAAACACCCGGAGCATATGCTGCTTTCGAGCAGCCTTGGGATTCACTGAATAACTTCCAAATCATCAATAAATGAGAGCTGCAGGTAGGACTCATAGATCATCGAAGAAGTGTCATTAAAAAAAACAAAACAGTAATTTCCTAACCGCACACTTTGGTGTAGAATAGTAAATCGAGTGGGGCGTAGACAGGGCAAGCGTGTTTTCCCCCTCTCCATTTATGTTCTTCCAAGGTGTGGGAATAGCTGCAATTATTTTTCCCCTATTGGCGAGGATGGAGTTTGGCAGCAAGTGATGGATTTGGGTAATTAGTGCTGGGAACATAATGGCAGCGGCCAGGGCCAAGCCGTCCCTGCAGCGTCCGCAGCGCTGGGAACACGCTTAGCCACTTAGTGTGGATGGAAGGTGATGACTGGGGAAGTCCCCATTGCGGTGCTGGAGAAGGCTCTTAATTATCCATGTTAATAAGATAAGATAAACACCCCTGCGGCGTTGGGGTCAGTGGGTGCAAGGGGAGCTGTGCCTGCCCCTGCACAACGAGACCCTGGTGCTCCCTGGTTTGGGCGCTGAGAGCGGGGCCCGTCACAGCCGCCCCGTGGCGGCTGCTTCTCCTCTCCCTGCCGCGTCCCCGCAGCTGAGCACTTCCTTCCTCCCGTCCCGTTTTCCCTGTGACACTTCTCTCCTCCGGGTGTCTCCTGTCCCAGCAGCTGTTTCGTAGCACCAGCTATTTTGACTACTCAGTTAACTATTTATCCAGATGGAGCGGGGCTGTTGTTGCGCACCGGGGATGTTTTTTCCATATACAAATCCTCGGCCAAGGCAATGGGGACCAGGCCCGGCCAGCCCTGCGCACCGTCCCCGCTGCTGGACGTGTTTGCCTTGGCTCCCGGCGGCTCGCGTGCCCCGCGCCGCCTTTCCCCTCACTTTCCTTATCTCAAACACAGCATCTTGGCTTGGTTGCCCTCGTCCCACTGCCCCTCAACCTGGCCCCGCTGCTGGGAACTGCAAAACCTGTTTTTTCTTTATATTTTTTTTCTCAGCACTTGGCTTTAATCAAATGCAAATGTCCCGGAGCACTTTGCAAAGCAGACCAAGGCGGGTGCTAATTGCCAGGGTTGCTGTTTGCCGCCCTGGATGCCAGGATGGAGGATTCACCCAAAGCCGGACCCTGCGTCGCTGCCTCCGGGGCCACCGGCTCTGGCCGCGCAGCAGCATTTGCATTGAAAATCCCGACTTTGACATGCAAAAGGAGCACGGGGGGGCACAGGAGGTAGCGCCCCGTGGTTTAGTGTCACCACCTAAATAGCTCCCTGTGGCATCACCATCCACAGCGCAGGGAAGTGGAAACCCGCGAGTTTTCCCTCTGCTCTGAGCGCGCCTTGGGATTTGCTCCACGCGGGCTGCGCGGGGAGACGCTGCTCTCCGCCCGCGGGGTTTTGCTTTTTTCTTCCCTTAACTTTATTTTGCTGGAGCCGCTTGGGCGGCGGGGGGAAGTTGGCAGCGCTGCCCAGCATTGTGCGAGGCTCGCGCAGCCCCCGCGCGCCGGCCCTTCCCACCCGACGCCCTTATCGGGCTCTGCACGCTCCTGGCGCAGCCCCGGTCCTGGCGGTCCCATGGGAAGGGCAGAGGCCGCCGGGCTGCAGCGCCGCCTTCTCCTGAAATTCCTGCTGCTGTCCCTTGGCCTGCAGAAACGCTCACAGGAAAAGGAAAATACCTGGGAAAGGGGCAGCTTTAGGAGGTGCATGTGTACCCGAAGGAGCCTCCACTCAGCATCCATGCTCAGCAACCTCGGCTTTGCTTTGCCCTGTATGGATGCCTGGTCTTTTTTGTCCACAAAACTGTCTGACCTGCTCTGCATCCCTGTGCTGGTGCTGGGCTCTGTCTGCAAGGTGTCCATGCCCCAGGCTGTCCAGGGGCTTGTGCTCCTGCCTGGGCTTTTTGCCACCTGTCCCCTGGGAGATGGGAATGCCTTTCTCTTGGAAAGCTCTGTTAAGGGTAACTTGGGCTTACATAGGGCTCTGGAGCCCTTTGCTGGGTGACACCTGGGTCACCTGCTGAGAGTCTCAGTGATGCTCAAGGCACCTGCAGCTTTTCATTGGACCAGTCCTCATTTTGGGAAGCAAAACACTAACGGTGCTCCAGGAAACTGCTTTTGCATCCTCTTAAAAGGATGGAAAGGGACGAGGCGGGGGGTCCAGCACTGATTGCCTTAGGTTACCCCTGTGCCCCCCTGCTAATCCCAAGGCGCCGGGGGCCGCGGCGCCGCGTGCCACTCCGGGTGCTCCGGGTGCCGGGCTTCCTCCGAGCGGCCTGGCCCGCAGCGATAAGCGTCGGGAACAGGAAACCGGCCGGGTGGCTCCGCTGCTCCGGACACGCCGCCCTGCGGCTCTCGCTCCACGCGTGAGGACGGCCCTGGTCCCCCCCGGCTGAGTGGCCAGGAGAGCAGCCGATCCGCTCCAGGCAGTGCAAAACGGAGCCTTGCACCCGCACGGAGGGACTCCCTGCGGGGACGATGGGCTTTTCAACAAGCCAAATTTATTCTTGCCCTGGCCCTGCCCTCATCGCCACTGCGTATCTGCTCCCTGCTTAACCCAGGGTTTTCGGGTAAGAGACTCCGCGAACCCACCGGCAGCACGCTGAGGATTTGGCAAAACAATTTCTCTTATGCCGTGCGTGGGTAGTTCTGGATATATCTGGGAGCTATATATAGATAAATACATAGATATCTCACTCCAGCTAGTGTTTCCTTTTTTTTTTTTTTTTCCCAGACTACCTGCAAAACACAGCCGCCCTCGCTGGCTGCAAATGCAGTCGCTGCCCCAGCGCCTGACAGCTTGCTTTCTGAAGGGATTTTTAAAATGCACCTTAAAAATGAAAAATTGCTATGGTTTGTTCAGAAAAGGTCACAAGCTGATCCTTGGATTATGAAAAAAAAAAAAAAGGCAGAATTATTATTTATTTTTTCATGCTGTTCCTCCCACCTTGACCCCAAGTGACCGACAGTTTTGTCCCACCCCAGGTTTGCGTGTTTTGGTAAATACGCTGCAATGGAGCCAAATTTTCCTGATTCATGGAGATTCCCATCGTGTCAGTTTCGGCGGGCCTGTCGGTGCTGAGATGTCGGTGCTTGGCTGCATGAAGCTGTTTTTTCTCGGGGGCTTCCCTGCCCCGGCTGGAGGTTTTATCGGGTTTTCGTATGTCTGGTGCATGTGAAAGAGAAAGAGGAAGGAAACCGCCATCACTGCCCTGATAAAAATAGCAGCACGAGTGGGACCGGGGATACCGTGGTTGCTAAAGGTCATTTCTGAGCTCTGCAGCTGAAAATGTGCCACCGAATTTCCCTTCCCAGCTCATTTGGAGGCTGCGAAGAGCCCGCAGCTCCAAGGGACACCCGCTGCATCCAGAGCCCGGTGCGGGTTTCCCTGCTATTCCCACATGGGATCTCCCCAGCTGAGCGCCCTGGCGGCCGCGCTCCGGGCTCCCCTTTCCAACGTGCAAATGGCCGTGAAAATAAACTGGAACAAACGCACCAGGAAAACCAGCCGTGACGGAGGCGCCTTCCCAGACTTCCGTTTTCATCTTGCTGAAAACAGACAGTTTTTTCCATTCAGGGCTTTGTGGGAGAGGAACGCAGAGCGAAAGTTCAGCCCTAAACCACCTCGAGAGCGCAGGGCTGCGCCGCTCGCTCCATGCAGTCTCCGAGGTGCTGTTCACTTTGCGTGGTCTTCGCTTTTGTTGTTTCCTAAATTCCATCGAAAACCTTGGGAACAAAATGCCATAAAGGCTTTGTTTTTTGGCTTTTTTTTTTTCCAGGAGGTGTTTTGCATCAGGGAAAAACTTTGGAGGCAGAGTCACGGCATTCCCACTTAGCTGGACGTTAATGGCTTTTCCTCCCTTTGAAAGAAGTCGGAACCAGTTAAAAAAAAAAAAAGTGGGAAAGAAAGAAAAGATATAAAGATATTTGCCCAGCGTAGGCTCCATAGACACTGCCGCAGGGTCGGGGAGGTGCCAGGCAGTTCCCAAGCCCTGGAGGATCCATGTCTAGTTGCTTCGATTGCAGTTCCTAAAGCAAGCTCGCGTTCTTGTTGCAGGATGGCCCCCCTTGGCTTTGAAACCAATGCAAAATGCATGTTAATATGCATGTTAATGTATGTTAAAGGCATGTTAATGCATGTTAAACGCATGCTAATGCATGATAACGTGCCCACAGGCACCAAGGATGCTCCCAGTGGAGGTCCCTCGTCACAGCGAGGGTTTCTGCCACTTTTCCCTGTGTTTTCAGTGCTCTTTGGATCCAGCTGCTGGGAGCAGAATTTGGCCTGGAGCTGCCTGGAGTCCTGACTGGGGGATTAAAAATAAACCCCTCCGCCTGGCTCCGAAAGGTCGGCCGGTGTGTAACATTTAGAGGAGCTTCAAGCTGTTATTTCAAAGAGCGATTTTCTTTTTCTCTTTTCTCTCCTCCATGGGAAAAGCAAATATCAAAATTGATGTGAAAAAAAAAAAAAAAACATGTTATGATTCTGAAGGATGTTTGTGGATCTGCACATGGACCAGGGTGGCCACTGTGGGAGAGCACGATGGATGGGGAGCTGCAATAGCCCAGCAAAGGAGATCGAATAAATTATTTAATAAAATAACGTCCATCTGGGCAACAATGCCAGGGACGCAGAGAGGGCTGGGGCAAGATTAGACTGTGGACGAGATTTGAAGAAGGGCGTCAACTTGAGCAAGGATGTGGACCTGGGAATGTGTTACCGCAGAAACGTGATGAAATGGAGTTGCCTGAAAATCCACTGTGTTTTCCTGCATTCTTAAAGCCGTAACTGTTGCTGTCGGTCCTTAAGGGCCCGGTTAGTAGGAGTTATCCCCTGCTGCTTTCTGCCTCTGAGCTGGGGCATCTTCCACAAAGCTGCTGCTTTTTGAACCTTTCCAGCAAACAATTTTTTTTGCATCCTTTTTTTCCCCTATTTTTTTCCAAGGATTGGCAGAGTTTTCCTCTGTAAACTCTCTTTTCAATTGCTTGTAACTTTGCAAACTTTAAGTGTTTAGGTGGCATCCTCTCTCCAGCGTGAGCGTCCTGGCGAGTCGCAGCTCAAGCTGGGGAGCTGTTTAGAAGTACGGGGGGATAATATGCATATGTTCTTCTATAGTAAACATCAACTTGGTTTTGTTTCTTTGGACCACCCTGCTACCCCAAGGACTCAGAATTTGGGAATAGCGTCTCCTCTGATGCAAGACCTCCTGTGAGCCAGTCAACAGTCTAAAGCAGCTCCCGTGCAATGGGTGTAGGGGAG
>JAWLRI010000482.1:3255676-3314903 GCA_034781795.1 Crypturellus tataupa | reverse complement strand
TCCCGGCCGCGGGCATGGAGGCGGCGCACAGCGTGCCGGTGCTCGACGTGCTGCGCCGCTTCGGCGTGAGCGAGAGCTGCGGGCTGAGCGCCGAGCAGGTCCGCCGCAACCGGGACAAGTACGGCCTCAACGGTGAGTGCGCCGGGACCCGCCTCGGGGCCGGGACGCTCCGTCGGGGCTGAGCTGCGCCGGGATCTCCCCCGTCGTTCCCCCGCCATCGAGGGCTCCCAGGAGCACCCCGTGCCCGGTGGCCGTCGGGGACGGTGGCCCTCGGGGCAGAGGGCTCGCTGTGCTGAGGCAGTTCGAGGCGCGGCAGCGCCCCGGGCTGTCCCCGCGCCCGCGAGAGACAGGGGACCCCAAACCCCCCGGAACGGGAGGCGCTAGACCCGCCTGGCCCCCGTGCGTTCTCCTCTCCCTTTTCAAGACACCTAACTTTATTTCGGTGTTATTGCTGTTTTTCTCTCCGAACACTGAGCGAGGCGGCCAGCGAGCGCGGAGGGTGGCTGGATGCGCTGTGGTGACAAGCGCCTTTGATGCAGGCGGTGGCCCTAGGCTGGGAGACACCAGGGGAGGTTGGAGTTGGTGCTTTTGGGTGACAGGACCTCAGCGTGAGCCCTGCAAGGAGCCGAGCTCGGGAGCGCCCGCGGCGCCGTTTCTACCCGCCCTGCTTCCTCCCGTGCCGACGGCGCTGGCTTCGGGGCACCCTTTGGCCTTCCCAAGGGGGCTCCGCGCTTCCCAGGACCGCACGTGTGGAGGAGCTGCCAGCGGGACGGGTGCCCCTGCGGCTCCCTCCTGCCTCTCTGGCATCGCGTGGGGTTAGTGCCGTTTGCAGTGGTTCCGAGCGGGACCTCGTGCGCCTTTCGGTGGCAGTTTTTAATCGCCAAGCGTCACTGCTAGGAAATCAGCCCCTTCCCATCCCAGCGGGATGCAGCAGAGGCACAGAGGGGCTGGACGCTTGGTATGCGCTTGGAGCAGGGGGAAGAGAAGCTAAATCTGGGGACGCTTCTGGGGCCCTGCCGCAGCTCGAGCTGCTTTCGGTTTCTCACCCTCCCGCTGCACGTTCATTCATTTCCTTCTGAACCCCAAATCAAATTGCCAACTGTGTCATGAATCACGGCCTAAAATACATAATCCTTCTCAAAGAGCGTTTCCTGACGTGCAAGGCAGAACTGCAAGCTTGATTATTTTTTTTTCTTCTCCTTTTTCTCCCCCTATAAGGTGAACACATTTCAAAAACACGAGCTGCAGTGAGCCCCAACGTTAAGCAAAACACAGCGGCTCTTGGCATGTGTTACATGCAGAGGTGACAGTGTTTTGGAGGGGAGGTATATTAGCTTCCTTACTTGCAGTGCTTGCAGTTACATTTGCAGGAGGAAGTAGCAATACTTGCTGCTTAACGTCCCCAGTTAGGGTCTTGGCAGCAGAGCAGCAAGATAGAGATTACTGGACGAAGAAAGAAAATATTTCCCTGCTTGTAGAGATCTGGTTCTGTCTTCAAATCTGTCACTGGTAGCGTGGTGACTTCCTCTGCCAAGAAACCTGAGAACCGGCAGCTCGGTTTAGCCTGTGGCCATCGTGAACCTTCAAAGCGAATTTTAACTAGTAGCTCAGGAATCCTCAAAGTGAATTGAAGCTCCTCAGCTCTTGGGGATGCTCCTGTGCCCAGCTTGGGTGCTCCCGTGTTCCCTCCTCCTTTCATCCACCAGCATGGACGTGCACAGGTTGTTTTTAAATCACAGCTCTAAAACAGTAATAATTAATTATAATAATGCACATTTGTGATAAAGTGCTGCTGTTTTATCCCAGACCGAACTGGAGAATACCAGGGTGCAAACATTTCTACCTCTGTGTAAAAACAAGGGCCCAGCTGACCCTTCAGTTACTTCAGTTTTGCAGAGGAGTTGGATAAAGAACAGTAATTACCCAGCGGCCAGTGAAATGATTGTTCTGCTTTAAATACAGCTCTAATTAATCTAAACGGGTTTCCATGTGTAAATGAGCATGCGTTCCGGGCGTGAGATTACCAGCGCTGATGCATATGCATAATTTTATTTGCCTCGTCGCCAACCTAAATGGACTGTGAATGTCAGACGAGTCAAGTGCGCGGGTGCTCGCGGCATAGGGGCAGTTATCTGACTTTGCATTTGCTCTGTGAGGCTGCAGCAAAGGCCCTCCGGCGATTCCTGTTTTGCAAAGGTCCTTCCTTTAGGGAGGCTTCGCTTGGCAGCTCCCTCTCCCTGAGCACCCCTTGAAGCGCCGAGCGCTTCCTAGCAAGACCAAAGAGAGCAGCACTGTGCAAAGCCCGTTACCTGGCTCCAGTGTTAGCACTTATCCCAGCACGTGTTTTGCTAGGTGTAATGGCAAAAACGCTTTTTTATTATTTCCTGGACAGCTTATGGGCATGTGCCTATGTAGCTATAGGTGAGCGCACGCGGGTGCGCGCTGCAGCATGCGTACTAGAGCAGCGAGGCCGTGCTGAGCGCCTGGCTCACCAGCCGAGGCGACGCTTGCACCCCCTGGCCAAGAAATGAAATAAAAATAAACTCTATTTCGTGCTGAAATGATTGAGATGCCGGTAAGGAGAGGAAAAGCAGCATTTTCTGACTCATCTAACTCTGCTCTCTGTTCCTCTGTGCATCGCCCACCTTTTCCACCCCCGAAACACACGCTTAACAGTCTGATTCATAAACATTCTACGGTTTTCTTTTTTCTTCTTTCTTTCCTTTTTATTTTTCCTTCTCCTCCTCAAAATTCCTTCCCTTAGGAGAAATGCTGATGTGGTTAAAATATTGTGAGCACCTTCGAATTTGTGCAAAGACCAAACACGATTTCTTTCAAACCTGGACAAGAAAATGCAGGTTTTTAACCCTTATTCCTAAGTCGAACCTGAGGGACCAATGTTTTCCGAGATGCAGATGGTTCAGAAGGCACTTGGTGCAACAGCAACACTGAAATACCCAGCAAAGCCCCAAACCACTGCCCTCCCACCAAAGCTTATTATTGTTTGTGTGATTTTGGAATGGTTTTTTTTGTCCATGTTGTCACTCAGGGTCTGTTTTTATATCGTAGCATCGCTAGTGCAGCAGGGAGAAGGTGTAACAGCAAATTACTTCGGGAAAAACAAACCCCACGCGTTGCAGCTCACGGCTGCACTGCTGCTGGTGTGGCGAAGCAGGTAGCAGAGCCGGGCCGGGGTGGAGAAGCAACAGAGAAAACGGTGGTTGCTCGAGTATTTCCATGACGTGAGCGTGTGTGAGAGACTCCTCCGAGCCTATTTAATCCTCTAACTTTAACCCGTTAGAGGCTGAAGTTCCTCATTTTCCTGTGTTTTAGGGCGCTTCCCATAGCAGGTCTCTGGCATTTTTCACCCTCTCATGCCAACATTTACAAGTTCCTTCCAGTACAAGGTCCCTTCTTGAAGGAGGAGATGATAAGTAAATAAACGAGGGTATAAAAGATGCCTCTGGCTGAGCAGGAGCTGGCAGACCTGGGCCAGTTCCTGGGAATTCAGTGGCCACGGGAGCATTCCCGGGCTCTCTGCGGCTTTGTGGCGGACTCAAGGCCAGTGGCACGATGCCGCAGGCAGGAAACCCTCCCCACGTTCCTGTTGCGGGTGTTTTTGCGTCTGGTGTTTCCTGGTATTTAGTAGCTATATATATAAATATATACTTTAACTCAGCGCTAAGGGGGAAACCAGGGAAGGGCTGTTGAAAAGAGTTAATGCAGTACGGAATAGAGCTGCCTGGAAAGGCGAACGTGGTTTTGCCTGGTGTTTATGAAAACGTTGTAGCGACCAGGGCAGATCCTGTTAATGCAGAAACCCTTGGACCACCTCTTCATCCTCCAGCAGGTTATTGCCCCTTCCAGCCTTGTGCATCATCATGGTGCTGGGGTCTCCACTCCTCTTGCATCTTAATTATTTATCTAATTTATAGGAACAACCCAGGGGCTCTCCAGCTCCCCATGGCCAACCCCCAGGATTCGGTGGCACAGCTGGGGGCTTTGCGAGGGGAAAAACCCTTCGGCCACATTGTCAGTCTCAGCCTACCCTGTCTGCCCTGAGCAGCTCTGCGTGCTTGGATGTTTGTCTTCCTTTTTTTTTCTTTCTTTTTTTTTTTTTTTCTGGGGTGAAAGCAGTTTTTTTCTGCTGTTTGTTGCTGATAAAAATCAGTTGTTTTGCTGGGAGGGGTGCGTAGGCGGGGGAGACTCTCTCTTCTACTTCCTTCGCTCCAGGCGATGAAAGCAAAGGCTCGAGGAGGAACTGAACTTGCTGCAAGGTTTTTGGGTCCCCCGGGGGTGGCAGCAGCCACGGTCCCTGTGCAGCATGTGCTCTCCAAACCCATGCCTTGCTCTTCATTTTGCTCCCTTGTGCAACCTCCAAGTCAGCAGAGGGTCTAAAAGAACTAAAATGTGGTGGTGGAGGGAGGAAGAAAACACCTCAACACCCAAACTTTGGCCAATTCATGATGGCCTCTTTCGCTTTAGGAGGATTCAGCTGCAGAAAGCCCCATGCAGGTGGTTTGAAAACGTGGTGAGGAGGTTGTGGGGTTGTCCTGCAGGGCCGCACGTGGACCCACCATCCTCCTTCCTGCAGGAATCCCACAGTTACTCCTTACAGGTGGACGGTTTTCTTGGCTTCTGGTGAGTGCTCAGGAGCTCTGAGACCTTCTTCCCTCCTGCAGGAATCCCACAGTTACTCCTTGCAGGTGGAAGGTTCCCTTGGTTGCTCTTTGAATGCCCAGCAGCTCCGGGACCTTCTTCCCTCTTGCTCAATGTGAACCTCATCACCAGGGCAAGGTGGGCAACTTGAGCCCACTTCGACCTCAGGGTTTAAAGAAAGGGCTTGGAGATGGATGGTGCTGTTTTTACTTGTCCTCCTCTGGGAGGTCCCCAAGGTGATACTGAAGAGACAGAGTGCAGGGCATGGTGCCAAGCCAGGTCCCGTGTTACTCTGCGGCTCCTGTTTTTTCAATAAAAACCTCCTTCAGACCCTCCTTCCTTTTTTTGCGTTTTCACCCTGTGTTCCCACCTTCCTCTTGGCAAGGGCTAACCTGAAAGTGTGATCGCTAAAGCAGAGGGAGGTTTTGAGTGCTCCGTGGCTCCAGGCTTTGCTGCTTGGTGATAACCCCCTGCCCCTATATCCATATATCCAGAGCTCCAAAGCAGCTCACAGTGTCCGGGGGTAGATGTGTGTTTTTACGTGGGCAGACAAGGGGAAAAAGTGTGCTTTGGATTTAAAATTGCTCTTTTAGGTGCTTTCCCCACCTTGCTCCTGCTGTTTTTTTGAGGCAGGCGATCACCTTGCAAACCCATGCACAGGGCTGAGCTTGCAGCAGGTGACCCTGGGGGCCCGGAGAAGCAAACTCTGCACAGAGAAGTAACCACACGTGAGACGGACTGCTGAGATGTTACGGACAACTCGATTTCTTGGGTGTTGGCAAGGGCAAAAGCAAAAGGGGGAAAAGCAAGGTGCTTGCGTTAATGTGCTCTGCTAGTTTGTGTTAGCTAAAGATGCCAAGCCCATGGGGGAGATAATTTTTGCCCTCTGATGTGGTACAAGGACATTGGGAATCATCCACGAGAGCTTGGTTGATTCAGCGCTGGAGCTGTGGCTGTTGGTGATGGGGCCCGGGTGTATATGTATGCATACCCATGTGTACGTACATTTATAATTATATATTTATCCACCCCAGCATGGTCGATGAGGAGGAGAGCGGTCTTAGTGGCACTGGGCTTTTCAAGACCCCTCCACACCTGCAATTTCTTTTGTTTCCTAAACCGCCCCAATGTGCTGTCGGGAAAATGGACTTGCCACAGGCGACCTCCTTGTGGTGCGTCTGTCTGTCCATCTCAGCGGGGTGTTCTGCAGGTGCGAGGGAAAACGGGTTTCGAGTGCAATGTACAGATCATCAGGTCTCTTGAAATGAAAAGGGAGTTTTGGGCTGATGTCAGCACCCAGAGGTGCCCTGCTTGGGGTCTTCCCATGGCAACCGAGGGAGAGAGTATTTCTTTAAAAAACAAGATAAAAAAAAAAAATCACCCACGTAAGCTTATTTTATTCAAACTCCTGTGGGTTTTACTTGTTTTCCAAAACCTGTTACTATTTAAACGCCGTTTTTTAGCTTTTCCACCCAGGAGATTCAGCGGGAAATTCTTTCCACTGAGTCGGTCCGGGCAGAACAAAACCCGTCTTTGAGGCTGCGTGCACGGCGGGCGCCGGGGCTTCTCCTCGCCCGCGCGCTCGCCCTCCTGCTCCCAAAATAAGCTGTGGAAATTTGCTGGCCACGGGAGCGGCTCTCACGCCGCTGCCGCCCTCCCAAGGAGGGAACGCGGGAGCCGGCGCCAGCGGTGGGGAGGGAGTCCGGCCGCAGCCGCTGGGAATCACCGGGGATTCCCTGTGGCTGCCACGGAGGGAGGGAGAGGCTGTCAGGAGATCAAAACCCAGCAGGATCCGGGCGACACGGCCAGCCAGGAAGGCCTGAGCCCTCTCCTGATGCGCAGTCCCGGCGCAGAGGAGTGCTCCCAGGCCAAGGAGGGTGATTTCTCCCTGTTTTTCCCCCAGTTCCCCTGCGTGATGTTGGAAGGGCTTTGTGCTTCCGAGCCTGTGAGCCTGATTTGCAGCTGGCCCTCGGCAGGATCTGCTGCCCTTTTGCAGCCTTAAAATAATGATAAAGATAAATTGCAGGCAGATTAGTGCCAGGAAAGCAGTTTGCAGCCAGGGCAGGGACTGGTGGCGGCCGCACTGAGCCCCGTGGATGAACTCGCCTGGCTTTTCCCACCACACTCCGGTTCCTGCACCGGAGCCGCCCCGTGCGGAGGCTGCAGACACTGTGCTGTGGTTTGGGGCTGGGAGGCTGCTAAGGTAACGAAGGAACTTTTTGATGGGGGGACAGCGGCTAGCGGGGGCTTGCAGACCTTGCTGCGCGGAATAAAGGTGGCCCTGGCCTGGGGCCTCTGCTCCCCCGGCTCCGTGTCCTCTTAGTGAAACCAGACACGATGTCCTCGCTTGTGGTGAGACGCGGTGTTCTCCGTGCTGTTTGACGGGAGGTGATGGCACTTTATCCTTTGGCACGAGGTAACTTGGATTTTTCTTTTTTTCCCCGAGGGCGAGCGATAAGGACGGACCCGGATTTGCATGGTGCTTCCCTGGCATCCGGCGGCCCGTTGGGGATAAACTTGTTTTCCGCTCCCTGAGCCGGTTGAGATAACCTTATCTCAGGCAGAAGGGAGCGCGCAAGCTGGGCAACTTTCCCCTTCCTTGCGAGTAGTGGCAGCTGCTATCTGCACCCTCAGGGTGATGGGAGTGAGTTAAATATGGGTGTTTTTAGAAGAGCAGCGCGAAATCAGGGCACACGCTCATGTTCAGGTTCTCCTATGGCTCTTGCTAATGACTGGCGCTTGGGGCCATCTCCATCCACTGTCTCCTTCCCATGGATTTCCCTGTCCTGGGATGCGCTGGGGACTGTGGGAGCCGCATTGCTGCGGGGAGCACTGCCACCTGCACTGGCAAGCAAGCAGAGCGCTGCGCCGCAAGCTGCCCCGCTCTTGGCCCTGCTCCAGAGAGGCAGCTGGAGCGTTTTGCCGTGAGACGTCACCTGGGAAGCGTCTCTGCCAAGGGGCTGCATTAATAAGTACACAGCGAGGTGTTTGGATAAATCTCCTTTAGGAACGTGGTGAGGGGCCAAACTTGCTCCATGCCAGTCGAGACCCCCGTGCATCCCAACTCACTCTGACGGGACCCTCCAAAGCCCCGGGCAAGCCATGGCCACCACCAAAGCTTGACACAGGCGGGCTGCTCCCCAGGATGGGTTTCTTCCTGCCTAACACTCGGCAGTGGGAAATGCTGCCTAAAATAACAGTTTATTCTGCGCAGTTTATCCTGATGGCCTGGGAGAAGGATCCCAGAGCAGCAGGATCTCTCCAGATCCCTGCTCCATGTCATGCCAGGAGGGCTGCTGTCCCCGCCAGAGATATTTTGGGTTTCTTCTTGCTCTTCTTACTGTTTTGGGGGCCTTTTTTTTTCCCTTCCTGGAGGCGGTGGAGGCCTTTGTTTTAGCCGTGTGTTTCCCCTCCCTGCGGAAACAGGAATGGAGGGGAAGGCGGCTTGTTTACGGCACAGAGAGGTGGCTCCAAGGAAGCGGAGCAGAGCAGAGGAGTTTGCACGACTGCTCCTCAGCGCCCAGGTTGGCCGCAGGGCCGGGGCTCTGCTCATTCCATGCATCAAGAGCTTCCATTCTCAGCCATGCTGCAGGGAGCAGCATTGCTACCTTAACCCCTAGGTTATTGCTGCCTTACCCGTTACAGGAGGTGGCCCTGTTTGTAATTACAAAAATGGCTTATTATTAATTGTTATTATTATCGCTTGTGTCTTATGGCAATATCTTGGAGCTTGGGCCTGGAGCAGCATCGCTGTTAAGCTCTGAGCTGCCCAATAACCCCCAAAAGAGGTTAATTTGGATGCAGACCCTTAAGTCTCCCCTTTAGTCGGCAGGGGAAACATTGGACTTGGCTGCCCGATACGTTTCCTCCCTTACGCAGAGCCATGGGACACACTGTGGTGCGAAAATCGCACGCTCCTGTGTGCTTGCACCTCTTCCAAACGCAACTGCTCAAGCGAGTTCACTTACTGGGGCTGGGTGCATTTACTGGTCTTCTTCCAAAGCACTAATTTATCTCTTTTTCTTTTTTTTTCCCCTTTCTGCTCTTTGGACATGGCTGAAACCCCCCCCAGAGCTCCCAGCAGAGGAAGGTAAGTCCGTGCAGTTGGCCAGCTCCGTCCTTGGAGGACACTGGTGGCCGATGCAGACAACAACATTACTGGCGGGAGGTGGAGCGTTTGCTGGATATTTTTGCCTTAATCTCAGTTCTGTGGAGACTGCCGGGCCCGGAGCAACATGTTCCTGTGAAGGAAGAGGGCCAGGTGGTACTGGGTGCAAGCAGGAACATGGAGGACTTGGTCTCTCCAGTAGAAACAGATTTAGTAAAAACAGACCAACGCCAGAAAGGAAAAGAGTTTTAATACTTGAAGAAAAAATCCGTCATTGCTTTGAGCTGAGCTGGCGATGACGAGAGCTGATTCAGGATATGAGCACTCCTGTTCATGTGCTTTAATGCTGGCCCGCAATCCTGGATCTCCTCATTCTCGTCTGTGGCCAGCTCCACTGGAGGTGCAGGATGGGGTCCTGCTGGAGGCCCAAGGGGTCTAAGTTGCCTGCTTTGCAGTTCGTGAGCTCTCACGTGCTGTGTTTTTGCGTTTTCTTGACAGGAAAGTCCCTGTGGGAGCTGGTGCTGGAGCAGTTTGAAGATCTCCTCGTCCGCATCCTTCTGGCGGCAGCTTTCCTCTCGTTTGTGAGTACATGGATGCCTCGCAGTGCAGCCCGCACAGGAGGGCTCATACAGGGGGACGGGCACCTTTTGAGACGCTTTCCAATCCATGTGACATGGGAGCTGATGCTGTGCCAAGCGAGTAGGCTCATGACACCCATGCCAGCCAAAGGAGGGATGGGCTGTGGGATCCTTCCTTCTCTTTCTCCCAACGGCAAACTTGAATGCTGGCTGGGAAGTGTGGTGAGGCAAGGAGGGAGAAACAGGCTTGGGTCCCACAGCACCCAACCAGGAGCTGGATGAGACTGAAGCCTAGAAGATGCTGTGTCCAAATGAAGCAGGGGATTTTTTAGCAGGACCAGGAAAATAGACCTTAATTTCTGTGACTTATTTGTTACTAAACCAAAAAGCATCCAAGAAATCTAAGTGTTGGGCAAAGGATGTGTACCAGCACTGCCCTGCTTGGGCAGAGTATCGTACAGTATCGTGGTATCAGGCTTTTGATGTTAGACTGAGGGGTGTTCAGTAATGTTGATCCATCTGAAGGTGATATCCCAGTCCTTCCTGGGCTTCTTTCTCTTTTCTCAAGACTATACTGGAGACGGGCAGGAAAAGGCTCAAGGGTAGTGTCAGATGAGCCCTGAAAAAGATATTCAAAGCTAATTCCAATAAAATGAATTTAATTAGAAAAGGAAGAGTCATCTACATACCTTGAAACTTTGCCATTTTGGGATTCTTTCACTGCAATTTAATGACAGTTTGGCAGATGCAAATCCTTTGATTCAAATAAGCCAGGCTAAAAAATTCATGTCAAGCTGTTGAGACAGTCACAGCTGGATAGTTCTGTCATGTTCTTGGTTTTGTTGGGTTCGTGTGCCCATCCACTTGTTCGACTTGTAGGGTCCTACTCTGCTCTGAGTCCTAATGACGCAGAAGAAATGGACTGGGAAAGATCTGGAGATGTCTTCCAGTGCCAAAGAAGGATCTGCTCTACCCACATCGTTTCTGGCTTAACGTCTTTCTTAGCTGTTGTTAAAGGTCTGCAGTGACAGAGTCTCCAGATGGTTCCGATCCTTCACTAACCTCACAGTTCACAGCATTTACATAATTTTTGCCTGAGTTTTCCTTGTTGTAGGTTCAAGCCTGTCTCTGTTAGTCTGATTGGACACAGTCACAAAAATGAGATTATTTGTTTCCACTTTCCAGCCTACCTTTATATCTTGAAACCTCCTATCAGGAGTCATACTGGTCTTATATTGGCTTTGTTTCTGGTAGCTCTTACAGATGGAGAGGGGCATGAGCAAAAGGCCAGCAGCTGGTGCAGCCTGTGTGCTCTGCGTGGTGCTCTGCCAATGGCCTGTCCTGTGACGCAGGGCATGCGTTTCCATCAGCGCAGATTCATACGCGTAGAGGTAGAAGAAACCATTTTGATCATCTCGTGCAGCTTCCTACATGTATCAGTATTAGGGTTTCCCTGAATCTTTTTTTTTTTTTTTTTTCTTGCAGCCCCATCATAGTGGGAGAGCTTAGAACATATGTTTCAGAAAACATCTAGTCTGTAAAAATAGACTGAGATATGGAACCCACTGCAGTCTTTGCAAAGTTATTGCTGTATGTAGCTGTTTTCACAGTTAAACTTGTGCCTTGTCTTGAGTTGGAGTTTGTCCTGCTTCCCCTTCATCCCTTGCGGGGGACATGGAACATCATGGATCAAGCACCTTGGTTGTAGGTCCAGGACCTCCCAGCACCAGCTTTTGAGTGCTCCTCAGGAAGGAAAAAGAAGTTCCCGCTTCCAAGCATTCATCTTAAACGTGCAAAATCCAGGAATTCTCATCTGTGGGGCAGCAGAGAAAGTCTGTAACCGATAGAAATCTTGTAAGATTGGGAAAATACAATGTGAAAGAGGAGCGTAGAAGAGAGCAAGTGTTGCTTGCCTCTAAATACTGTATATTGCCCACTCCACTACTCGGAAGTCTGACCTCTTTATCTCACCAGTTCCAGGAACCTGCGTAGTTACGCAGGGCTGGCGGAGAGGTGAATCAGTACAAGTGTTTGTTTGAGCAGGAATGTGCGCTTGTGTTCTGCAAAGGGCGTGGAGCAAGAACGAGCTGGGCAAGGTGCATGTGTGCAGCGTGGCAGGGTGTCCCCTGCAGAAACCTCACATGTGAAGGGAGAGGGTGCTGGCGTGGGTGAGGCAGAGCTGCAGGGGATGTGTCATTGGGGCTCACTTCAGAGCAGCCACTGACTTAGAAACAACAGCCTATCTACAAGCCCTTCCTCCCATTTAATTATAATTTATTTTCCGTGCCATCTTTCATCAGGTAAAATGTGCCTTGTGCATTGACTTGTATGGATGGATAAAATAGGGAAAATTAGCTGCTCCATAATTTTCCTTTGGAAATTTTGGAGGGAAATAAGTTGCAGCCTGAGAAATTCCAAAGATCTGTGTTCGGCATCTCTCTCTGCACCTCCATGTAGCTCAGTAGGCAAAATAGCGCTGGCGAGAGGCAGAGCACAAAAGGAGCTGCAGGCTCGTTTCAGAGCCACAACCAGTGTGCTTGGGGCAGTGGTGGAGCCCTGAGTTCCAGGTAAATGTGGGGGGCCATGAGAGATGAGGAGGGCTCCTGTACAAAAACTAACTCAAAAATTCCACGTACTATATTCATCTGTGGTTGGATCTACCAGCAGGGATGGGCACAGGGCTAAACCACACATCTCTGCCTACTGAGGAAAAGAGGAGGCTGGAAGTGTTTCCCAAATCCTTGTGGTTACCCTGCATGGAAATAAAGTCTCTCGCTTGATGGGTTAAAGTCTGGGCTTTGCTAAGCCCTTTCATTGCTGCACAGAGGCAGTCAGATTTCAGATTAGAAGTGGAAATCCAATATGTTGTTTAATTTTCTTCCTCTGGCTGAGCTGGAATCGCAGCGTTTTGTCCCGCTGCGTGGGAGGTGCCTCCTGCCTGCTGTTTGCCGAGCCTGCTCCGTTCGAGTACCCATGGGGACACGGACGTGAGCTGCAGGAGCGCTTGGAAGTGCCGGGCAGAGCCCAGCTTCTCCGCATGGGGGATGCTCAGGGATTTCGGGATATGGCTGGGTGCAACGCGGGCAATGCAAGACAAATATTTGCTTACAAAATAGGCCCCTTGGTGGGTCGCCCTGCAGAAAACGCGAAGGTGCCTTTGGGTAGGGTCAGCAAGAGCTGTTTAGGGGTGGATTTTCCTTATGTTTAGCGTGTGACAAAGCCTTGCTGGGGCTGCCCCGACACCGGGAGCTCCCAAGATGCTGTATTACAATGTGGTTTGTCCCTAGAAGGTCCATTTTTTCCTGCACTTACTGTTGTTCCTCAAAGCATGGTGTGTTCAGCATGTGGCACTCATTATCCACACAGGAAAAATGGTCTGGACACCTGCATCCTGTGTCTGGAGAAGGAGGGAATGAAGGGAGATCGTGGGACAGATGGAGCTTCTCACGCGGCAGAGCTTCGGCAGGGCTCTTCCCTCCCCTGCTTGGAGGGAGACGCTTCATATCGCGCCTGCCTTTCCTGAGCAGGAGCCGTGATTCATCCGCAGCTCCTCCTGGAGCGCAGCAGACTCCTCGTAGGGAAGCGCAGGCAAAACCCGCGGGCAGCCCGCGTGGGGCAGTGTTACCGGCACACGGCCTGCGCCGCGCTGACAGCGCCCCGAGCGCACACAGCACCCGCCGGCTCCAAGTCCATGTCCAACAAGACCACCCTCGTGTGCAGCGTGGAACAACTCGACCATCAGTCCATTTGCTCACCAGGAGACGATATGGGGATGCTGGGCTCAGCAGCAGCGTGGCTCGATGCCACAAGGCATCGCATGTTAAACAGGCAATGAGACTTCTTCTGGCTCCTGCCTGGCACAGGCACAACCCTTTGCATGGAGCTTTTAGTGCCTAGAACTGACTTCCATCAATTGGAGAGAGTGGGGTGATGGAGCCTCTGTGTCAAGGATAAAGAGGCGAGGTGGGTTTGTGGAGAAGGAAGGAGGCGGGCGGCTTCCTCACGAACTTAATCTATCCACAAAACGATGAGGAGGACGCGCACGCCAGGGAGCTCGCAGCTCTGTCGTAGTCTGTGCAAGGAGCAGCCGTGGGAGCTAAATGCCCTCATCATCCTCCTCACTGCACCCTCTTGTTTAGAGGTAGAGGTTTAGAGCTCTCTGGGGCATGAAGGCGACACATTCTGCATGCGTTGAGGGCATATCTTCTAGAGACGTGGGTTTCAGTCCTCATCTTGCTGCTCAAAACTACCAGCACAAAACGAGGGCCCTCTGCGTGCTGCTGTGTCAGTGTAGCGAGGCCAGCTGTGCCGGCTGCACCGCTGCTCCCTCCTACCCTAAAGATCAACAGCGCAGGGTGTTCCTAGGAGCACCAGCACCCTCGGTGCTCTCCACGGGCTGCTGCTGCAGCGTTTGCTGCCTCTGTCGCTGAGGAAGAAGGGTGGTGCTGTATTGACACAGGACGTAGCCTGCATGCCATTAAATGAAGGGGAAATATTTGTATATATTCTTTTGCGCTTGTGGAATGGTGTCAGGTGTTTGCAGGGTGCAGAGAGGGTGGCTCAGGGTTGTAAAAATGCAATCAAAAAGCAAGGAAAGTGTGGGGAAGTGTCTCTTACCCCGGGCAAAGTGGGCACGTTTAGGGCACACGTGTATGGTGGGATGGCTGGGCACAGGGGCTGGGGGAGCTGAAGGCAGCCCCGGGCTTTGCCCTGAGAAAAGCCCCGGTTCCTGTTCAATGTGCGCTGCTTCCACGGGGGAAAGAAGCTGGATCTGCGTGGGCTCCTGCTCTGGCAGTGCCACTCTGTGTCCTTGGAGTCCCAGCTTCCTCCTGGGAAGCACTCGGCAGCCGTCAGTTTTCTGCGTGCCAGCTGCCATCTGGGGCAGCCACGTCTCCATCAAGCATGTCCTGTTGTCTGGCTCTTGCTGGAGCCTCTATTCTTAATTCTCGGCACCTGTAGCTTCATCCCCACTGAGGCTCTTCTCTTTCTGCCTGTGTCAGATCCTGGCATGGTTCGAGGAAGGCGAGGAGACCACGACGGCATTTGTGGAGCCTGTTGTCATCATCATGATCCTGATAGCGAACGCCGTGGTGGGCGTCTGGCAGGTAAGCGGCACCTCCTGTTCGGAGCTCCCTGGCTCTGCATCGCTGCTCCGAAGGCCTCGTCGGTGCTTGCCACAGGAAGATCATTCTTACATAGTCTTTATTTTCTCATTCCTTCAGTCTTTGGCAACTTTTGTAGCTTGGAGTTCAGCACCTTGCCCTTATTTGCCAGCCAGTGCAATGTTGCTCTTAGCAGTGGCCAGACACGCTCAGAGGGGGTGCTTTTGGTCCCCTCCATTCACACCAAAGTGTAGCAACACTCTCCCCGGCCACAGTGCTCAGGGACACGAGGACGTGGCAGAGCCCAGGCCTGTGCTCAGCCCTGTCCTTGCAGCCCGCTCGTCTGGCTGTAGCTCTGCTCCTCTCTGTGTTTGCAGGAGAGAAACGCCGAGAGCGCCATCGAAGCCTTGAAAGAATACGAGCCAGAGATGGGAAAGGTGATCCGTGCCGACAGGAGCGGTGTGCAGAGGATCCGCGCCCGCGATATCGTTCCTGGGGACATCGTGGAGGTGGCAGGTATAGCAACAGAGCCTGAAAATGGGTGGTAAAATCCACCTTGGGGTCCAAGGGACTGGCAGTGGCCACGAGGGGTTTGATGCCTTTCTGCCTGGCTTGAGGATTGAGGCAGAACAACTGGGAACAAACTGAGCTGAAGCGACTTTGGCTAAAGCAGGGGCTTGTCAACTTGTGGAGGCTTCATCCCATGTCTGGGACCCATATTCAGCGGAGGACGCAAAACCGGAGGGTGTCTAGTGCAAGTTATTTTATTCCAGGAGGGTTGCTGGGAGGAGGGAGATTTCCTGCAGCATTTCCCGTAGAGCTGCTCTGCTAGAAGAACCCTTCATTTTGCCCAGAACCGCTTCTTTCTCTAACTTGCTCTCCCACACACATCACCCAAGCGAAACGGAGCTGGAAGGCCGGCCCCGGGCGCCCCAGGGGCCACCACGCGGATGTGCCGGCTGCGCGAGCGGGGCCCTTCCCGGCACCTCGGGAAGCGACGCGCGCTCCGTCTGCGTGGGCCGGGAGCCTTGGTAACTCGGGTTTGTTATTCACGGCCGGTGGCGCGTGGGGCGGCAGAGGCGGAGCGGTCGGCCCCGCTTGGGTTTGCAGGCACCTCCTCTGCCTTGGCCTGCAATCAGTCACAGCTCGGAGTGCCCCGCCGTGACCCTCCTCTCCTGCTCGTGCCTTTTGTCCCCTTGCTCCCGCTGCTTTGTCTCGGGAGGGACCTGGAGCAGCTCCGCACCGAGGTGTCCCGGGGCGGTGGTACCAAGTTGGTACCGTCCCCTCACAGCAGGGACAGTGAGGGCTGGCAAAGGCCTTAACTGGTGACACAGGTTCCCTCAGGAGCCGTGTCGGCATTCAGGGAGCCGCAGCTTTTCCCACCTGCGCGTTACGGAAGCGCCGTGTTTCAGCAAGTGGGTGCTCGGGTTTCCTTTGCGTCCGCATGCCTCGCGCTAATCCACTCTTTTCCTCCTCGTGGCCCCGCTAGTGGAAACAAGCTGCAATTCCTGGCGCGCGGCGCCAGCTTGACGTTATTTATGTCTTCCAGTTGCTCTTCATCTGGAAGATGCATGTAAAAATAACACACAGGGGACGCAGGAGCGGCTCTGTGGCCAGGTCCTCAGCTGGGGAACCTGGCACCACTCCAGAGGCCGCTCCAGGGATGAGCTCCAGCTGGTGACCTGGCCCTGGGCTTTGCACCAGCCGTTCAGGATCGGGAAGGGACCTGGGATGCAGCGTGGCCGCACACGTGAGCTGAGCCGCTGCTCTCCCCACTCGGGAGTTTGGAGGCTGGAGAGCCAGGCATGAGCCATGCCGTGCGCTGCGGCTGCTATCGGGCTATCTGCCCTTGAGAGCCTCCCCACCACCAGAGTGCCTGGCCCCGATACGCTCCCTTGAGATGCTGTCAACGCGTGTGTGAGCTGCAGGCTTGGAAACAGTGCGTGCTTTGCAAATTCCCTCTGCCTTTCCCACGCGGGAGGGAGCCTCGCTGTCCCGGCGAGGCTACTCCGGGCTCTGGAGTGGCTGTTGGCAGTCGGAGGAGCGCAGGGTGGTGTTTGCAGCTGCAGTACTGCCTGCCTGGTGCTGTTGTGCCAGTCCGCCCCGCGCGTGGCTCGGGGACTGCGGGCTCTGTGGGGAGCAAAGCGTGTTCAGGGTGAGCGTCGGCAGCCAAGCTACGACGTGGTGTGACGGGTACATCCCGCTGGCCTCCGCGTTTCCCAGCGGCTGGGCAACAAGGGCGAGGGAGCAGCAGGAAGAGCAGGTGTGTGTCTGAGTGCTGGGAGGAAGAAACTCTGTAGGAAAAGCAGCTTTTGAGAGGTTTCAGGAAAGTATCCGTGCACTCAGCAGGGCTTGCAGTGCGTCCATCGCTCTGCCCCGCTGCGCTGAAATGGGGACAGCTCGAGGTCTCTTCTGCAGAGGAGAGGAGGAAGCTCTTGCTCAAGAAAGAGACAATTGGCCTATTCTTTCCATAACCATAATGTTATGGTGGGATTTATTGACCTGAGCAGGTTCCCTGTTTGCCCCCAAACTGCTCCCTCTCAACTGGGCCTGGCGCGTGGAGGGGACGTTCCAAGCACGCGGCGGGTCTGCGGAGGTGCCTGCCATGCCACAAGCTGCTGCTTTTATCCCAGGTAGTTGCATTAAAGTTGGAAATGTTGCAACGCCCCATAGCTGCACTATTCATTATCCAATTGCAGCTGACTGCTCCGCTCTCTACTTTGCTGCTTTTTTTTGCTGTGTAAGCTATAGACCCACAAAACAAGCTTAAAGTCCAGAAAGGAGGAGGAGTGGACAGAAGCCATCAAGAGCTAGGGTCCCTGTAGCGGCAGACTGGGTGCCACCAGCTTGGGGCTACAGCTGCATGCAGCATTTCCCAAAACTGAGCAAAACCCAGACCCTGTCCTTGAGACCCGACAGCTGAAATAGAGGAAGAGGGAAGGGACTGGGAACTGGGATGCAACCACCGGCACAGGTCCCCTGAGCTGCGGAGCAGCACTCTGCCCAGCTCCCATGCTGGCTGTTCCTGACGCCCACGCTGGCGCTGGGGACATGGGTACTGCAGATTTAACCTGTGGGCATTTTGTGCTCTTTTCCTTGTAGTTGGTGACAAGGTGCCAGCCGACATCCGGATCATCGAAATCAAGTCCACGACACTGCGAGTTGACCAGTCCATCCTCACAGGTACGGGCGGCACAGGCAGACGTGCTAGGGGTTCTGACCCAAACTTTCAGAGCTGACACTGGACTGAGCGTTTTGCCATGGCAGAAGAACAAGGTTCAGGATTTGGGAGGTTCTGGCACCTAATCTGAAGCTCAGAGCCCAGGCAGGATGACCACAGGTGGTGCTGCCTCCTTCCCAGAAACACGAAGCTGTTTGCACTAGAGAAGCGTGTGAAGCCGGTGACCTGTCATGTTTCAAAGAGCCCGTCTCCTGCTGTCGGGGAGAGGCGGCTGAGATCCCCTTTTCTCTGCTGAGAAGGTCGATGGAGGATCAGGTAGCAAAAAGGGCTTTCAGGACTTTAGAATTTTGCATGATTTTTAAAATTCCGCAAATTAGGAGATGGCAGCAGGAAAGGAAAAACAATCAGAGAAAAAAGTTAAAAACATGAGGAAAGGAGCCCAGTCTCCTTGAAATGTGGCTTTGTGTTAACTTTGCTCTCTTCTCCAAGGGTAAGAGCAGATGAAGCAGAAGTGCAAATCTGTGAAGAACAAAACATAAACCGTCAGGAGAAGGGCTTTAGGCACTTTTCCTGCTAGAGCGTCCTAAAAATCCTGTGTTTGCGTAGGATTGCAACTTGTATGTGTGCATCTGGGAGGATTATTTATGGAGAAGAGGGATCTTGTGCTTTCAGTCCTAGGACCAAAGAGAGTTTTTCCTCAAGTGGTGAGAGGCAAGAGGGGATGCTATAAAGCTGCCAGGGCAGAGCCCTGAGCTTGCAAGCCTGTGCTAACAGCTAGCTGCCTTCCTGGCTTGGGAATCTGGCCCGATCCCATCGGATATGCTGTCAGCTCAAGGGCCATTAGCTCTGGTGATCTTCACAGAATATGGCTAGTTATTTTTCTGCAACCATTACCTTCAAAGTCACTGGCTATGACATCTCCATGCTGAATATTTTGATGATTTTTGTGGCCAAGCACAGGTTTTTGTAAGCTGTGGAGTTTCTGATCCAGTCCAGTGACAGTGTTTGAAGAGGAGATGCAAATGGATCATCTTCCTGCTCTTGTCTTGGCAGGGGAGTCTGTGTCGGTGATCAAACATACTGACCCCATCCCTGACCCCCGGGCTGTCAACCAGGACAAGAAGAACATGCTCTTCTCTGTAAGTCCATCGTGCCTGTCACCACTTCTCATGTGCTTTTGCGAATCTGATTGCCTGGAGGCGGGGGACATCTCTGAGTGGTGGATGGTAAAAGGGAATTACTCCTCTGTGATGGGCACAGTGCTTTAAGGGGGCTTTTTGCTGGGTTTCTCATGGAGCAAGTGACTGTGACCATGGGTCTGCACTCAGTGAATAGTCAGTGTATTTGAGCCTTGCCTTTTGCTTCATGTTAGGAAGGATCATGTCACAAAAAATAAATCATCCTGATTGTGAGGGCTCATTACTTCTGTAGGAATTTGAGTCTGGAAGCAAAGTTCATTCCTCTCTAACCAAAACTGGAGTTTGTGAGTGTTGCTGAGCTTTGTAAGCCATTGGGAGCATATGCGCGTGTGTGAGGGGCCTGGGATCTCATGTGGAGCAATTTATCTCAGGGATTTGCTCATTGTCGAATACATAGGCCAAGTGGCTTTTCCCAGTCGTAGGAGATTTGGGCCTGGGAACTATGTGTGAATTTAGGAAGGGAAAGCTCCAGCTGGGAAGAGTCATCCTGGTTCTCATCAGCTGAGGTCAAGCCTGGAGAGAAACAGACTTGTTAGTCTGTGGCTGGTGTCAGGGGCAAACCCAGGAGTTGCAAGGGCTGATTTTTCACTGTTAATCCAGATCCCACAGTCTCCTTTCACAAGTGACCTCTTTCCCACTTCTGTCTGTGAGGTTTCATGCCTGTTGTCCTTTCTTCCCTCCCAGGGTACCAACATCGCAGCAGGGAAGGCTGTTGGCGTTGTCATTGCCACTGGGGTATACACGGAGATTGGGAAGATCAGAAACCAGATGGTTGAAACGGAGCCCGAGAAGACCCCCTTGCAGCAGAAGCTGGATGAGTTCAGCCAGCAGCTCTCCAAGGTCATTTTCCTGGTCTGCATAGCTGTGTGGGTCATCAACATCAGCCACTTCAGCGACCCCGTCCACGGCGGCTCCTGGTTTCGGGGCGCCATCTACTACTTCAAGATCTCGGTGGCCCTGGCGGTGGCTGCCATTCCAGAGGGCCTCCCCGCCGTCATCACGACGTGCCTGGCGCTGGGCACACGCCGCATGGCCAAGAAGAACGCGATCGTGAGGAGCCTGCCATCTGTGGAGACCCTGGGCTGCACCTCCGTCATCTGCTCCGACAAGACAGGCACCCTCACCACCAACCAGATGTCCGTGTGCCGGGTGAGTGCGAGGGCCGCAGGGGGTTCTGCATTTTTAAGTGAGTGGCAATGGTGGCTTCTGAATGCTGGTGATCTTGGGGATGAGTTGGGTTCGTTCCGAACTTGGCCAGGGTGTCACAAAACTACAACTTGTTTTGTTCCCCTGGCAGTGCAGTATTTTGGGTATTAGGAGTGTGAAAGTGAGCATGAAAAGTATTTTGTTCAGTGTTGAATCGGTAAGAAACCCTGATCTTCCCTTTCTGCCTGCCTGCTGCTGCGGAGTGGCTCGTTTGCTTACCTTTGCATTGCTGTAATTAGCAATTTGCTTTTTCACTACCTCTTATAAATGCGCCGGTTAGGTGGTGTGGTTTTGCAGGCGTGTTTCCTGGCTTTCTTGCTGGAGAGCACATTTTCCTGATGGGAATCAGCATGAAGATGGAGCCCCAGGAGAACCCAACATGATCAGCTCCTAATTTCCTCTCTTGACTATTTTATCCCTTGTTTTTGACCAAGCAAGGGAGGTGTTCTGAGCTATGCAAAATTATAAAGCCTTAACTACTGAAACTGGAGGTTCAGTGGGACTTTCTGCGCTGCCTATATATAAAGAGCAGCCACCAAGACGGGCAAAGGTTGGAAGCAAGTTGATGTGACCTGGTTAAACTGTGATTTGTTTCCCCGCGCTCTGTCATTGGAAAGTTTGCAATGTGCAGTCTTGTGGCACTGTGCGTGCAGCTGAGTTTGGGTTGAAAAACACTCATTATAGAGCAAGCACCAGGGTAAGTTGGCTGGGAGACTGCAAGTCTAGAAGAGCCTCAGCCCCCTGTGAAGCCCCTGGATTCACTTGGCTGTGCGGGAAGATGATTTGCTAGGAAAGACCAGACAATCCAAGTACTTCTCAGTTTCCCCATTAATCCTTGAGTCTTAGGAAAGCTTTTCTTTTCATAGTCTTGGCGCTTCGGCTTTATAAAAGAGCCTTGGAAAATGTGTCACCAAGAGGAAAAACAGACGTGGCCACCATCCCTCCAAAAACTGGGTAGCAACGTGCAATGCAGTGACCACCCCGTAGGCAGAGCATGGGCTGCGTGTTTCGAAAGGAGCAATTACAAGCGACTGGAAGTGTCGGCTGTTCCTAGCCGTGATTTAAGATGAGACGTTGCTGGAGGATCCCGCGAGCCGTTGACACCCTGCTGCCAGCCGGCGCAAGCCGCAGTGGAAGAGGAGCCATCCCTCTCCCTCCAGAGCCTCTGGAGTGCAGCCGGCGTAGCCTGCGCCCGGCAGGCGCTTCCTCTTCTGCCACGGTTCTTCCAGTTTCCCCAGCGCTGGAGTGGAGCGTGTGGTCCTACAGAGAAGGGCCTCCTCCTTATCAGATACTTAATGAGGGCAGCAGAAGACATTTCCAGAAACCTGGGCAGTAACACCAGAGAACGATGTTCAGGGCTGATTTTTCATGCCAGGCCAATGACTGGTTCCTTCCTCCTTTCCTCCCCACTGCTCTTTAGGGTTTTCATTCTAGGATTCTTAGGACAGGCTGAGTGCGGCTCTGCTGCTGCTGGGGAAGCAAGCGAGGGGTTACCCAATCATTTGGGCTTTCCACAGCTCCGGGATCCTCAGAAACAGAGGTGAGACATGACAGAGTCTTCCCCAAACTGCCCACCAAAGAACTGCTCTTTGCCCACTGGGAATTCAAAAGTCCCATCAACTCCTGTGGTCAGAGCATTTTGGAAAAGGCGGGATTAACTAAGCAAGGAAAAGGAGAGGGGATAAGCGGGAGGGCGAGCAGGGCAGCGACAAGCAAGCATGCTGTATCATCAATCCTCTTTTTCCTAGAATTCAGCCCAAACTTGGCCCGCGGTGAGGTTGGAAATCCAACCCTGCATTAATTCAATTTATCCTCCGCCCTGTCCCCCCCGTTCCGATATCCGTTTTGTTCAGCTGGCTGCATCCCGGCTCTTGGAGCGCATTACTCAAAGCCTGGCTGGCTTCAGGACACAAAGGGAGCCTGTTAATGGTTAACCCTGGGGAGTTCCCGGCGGCCGGTAAGGGAGGGATGCGGATACTGCTGGCGGATTTGCCGCCGGCGAGTGGTTAAATATTTGCCCTGGGCGGTCATGCCTGCCCCAGGCACCCAGCTCAGCGGCTGTGCAGAAGCCTGCCAATATCCTGGAAAAATGTTCAGAAAAGCTCCCTGATCCTGGGGTGGTGGTTCTGCCGCCACTTCCAAGTCTTTCCTGGATGAGGAGGCTGCGCTGTTCTCACCTGCCCAGCTTTGCTGGTGGTGCCTCCGCCATGGGTTCCCTCAAATCCCCTTGAGCTCTGGCTTGGATTCTTAAAAATTAGGTGGTTCCAGTTCTTCAGCGTGAAAGGGAATTGGGTTAAGCCATGCCGGAGCTGCTTAAACTCAAGTTGAGTGCGTCCGTTCTTGAGGCCAGTGCATTTCAGCTAATTCACACTGTGCAACAAGCGACCTTCTCTGGACCATCGGTTGTGTCAGCCATAGGTCTATTTAGCAAGTGGACAAAGCGGACGAGAAGGGTTTTGGCCCTCTCCTTGCAAGTCGCTTCCTCTTTTTATGAGAAGCCTGCAGGCTCTGTGCAATAAGTTAATACCTCTGCATGAAGCTCTCAGCATGGCCTTCCATCAGCTGTTGTTGAGATTAATGTCCAGTCTAAATTGCACTCTCAAGAAACTCAGTGTACGGCACCCTATTACTTAATATCCCAGGCAACAGAGGATGCCGTTGCAAGCTCAGAAGAAGATACAGTTGCTGCTCCAGCTTTGCTTTCCCAGCTGGATCCTTGCAGCAGCTCCCAGCCCATCCAGGAAATTGAGCTGTGCAGGCGCTGCGCGCTCGCTTGTCTGCAAGAGCCTGGGCTGGTTCAGCAGTTGGGTCTATCCAGAATAAACCTGGACCCTCAGGCATGGGAGTCCTCTTTGCTCAGGGCTTCCCTAGGAACCTGCTGCCAACTCTCGTCCTGTCGGATGCCCTGATGGGGTACGGTGCAGAGGGCAGGGCTCTGTGCATGGCTTGATCCGTGACAGTCTGATAAACACAATCTTAAAAACAGCTGTATGTCTGCCATGCAGCTTTATACGTGCCTTGCAGTAGGTTTTAGCAGGGTTTCTTTAGATCTCTTTGTTGCATTAAAAAAAAAAATACTAATATATCCTGGGCTGGTTTGAAAGGGTTAAAGGCAGAGGCTTGTTACTAGAGTGAAAGCTGGTGCAGTGCCAGCACGGTTTCCGCTGCTTGACACTGGAGCCAGTGTTTGCCCTCGGGCCTTGTAAGGGAAGCGCGGCCCCTCCAGAGCAGGTTTCCCCGGCCGCCTCCGCACCGGAGTCTCCCGAAAAGTCCCTTGGAGCTGCTGCTGAGGATGTTTCGGTGTCTCCCTCCAAATCGCCTCTCTGGATGTTATTTTAGGAAGGAAGCTCTGCTCGTCCTCCTTGCAGCGCCCTCCCCTGAGAACCTGCCCTGCCAACCGCTCACGCCAAGTCCCCGCACGGGGCAGCCCATGCCCAGCCAGGCATAGAACGGAGATGTACAGGAAACCCAGTCACCCGGGGTCACCGTGGGTTGCAAAACAGCCTTTTAAAATATTTTTAAACAGGCATGGAGAAAAAAAAAAAAGGACTCCGAAGCTGTTCGTTTTAATAAGAAAGCTACTCTTGAGAAAGCACGTGTTGTTTTGCCCCCTGCAGCATTTGGAAACAAGTTGCCAGCGGATGGTTTCTGGGCTTCAGGATCGGCACCTGCACCTCACTCCGCACCGTGCCAGCAGCTTCTTCCCTCCCAGCTCCAAGTGAAATGCAGACAGCTGCTTTGAAACTGCCTGGGGGCAACTTTTGATGGGACAGGAGACCAGGGGGAGGCAAAAAAGGCAGGGGAGCGCCAGGCATGTCTCCATCAATGAGATGATGGCAGCTTGCAGGGCTCCAGGCCAGTTCTGTGGCTTCTGACAGGGGAAAAATGCCTAACGCGCTGTCTCCGTCTCTCCTTCTTTCAGATGTTCATTATGGAGAACGTGAAGGGCTCCGAGTGCAGCCTGCACGAGTTCAGTGTCACGGGCTCCACCTACGCTCCCGAGGGACAGATGTGAGTACCGTGTCCTGGGCAGCCACTGCCTTCTGCTTTCCTGGGAGAAAATGGTTTTCTGGGTGCTGGGAAGACCCATGCAGGGAGCCTGCCAGCCCCAGCGCACGTGGGGCCGTGGAGGCAGAGCAGCGAGTGGGAGGAGCGTGTGCGTGTTTGCTGAACGTTGCTCTTGGAAATTCTGTTTCCGAGCCTGTGTTGTTGGTAGGGCCACCTTGCAGACGTCAGTTATGTCCAGGGCTGCCCATGTTTTCCATGGGACTGGGTTCATTGCCAGCCCTTGCTCCACGTGAAATGTGGGAGATGCCTCCTGCTGCCCTGTCTTCCAGCCCTGCTCTCTGCCCAGGGCCAGGGCTCCTGGAGTGCAGGGCTGGGGTCTTGGTGGGACTCTCACTAGCAACTGCAACAAAAGGAGTCCACTCTTGAACCAGATAGGTTAGTGTGCAGATGGAAACGTCAAGGGTGGAAACACTTGAATGCTGCATAACGTTTTCCACAGTATATGCTCCTTCCAAGTGCTTTTTCCAAGTTTTGGAGGGCCACACCTTTGCACATGCGATGGTCACTGTTGTTCCCACCTGCGTGCAGCTCCCACATGGCTGAATCTGCTTGGCCAGCACCCTCATCACCTGGCCAGATGGAGGGCCTTTTCCCGGGCTTGCAGACCTGGCATGGGACGTGCTCACCAAGGCCAGGGTCCTGGCTTGGTGGCCAGCGCAGCCTGGCGCGCAGTCCCGTCGACATCGAGGAGTTTTAGATGTGCTGCCGGGGAAACGTGGGCTTTGCTGAATCGCAGCCTAGCGCTGCAAGTGAGGGCCAGTAACTTCTCCCTGATGCATTATAAAACATGCGGGTTTTTTTTCTTTCCTTTTTTTTTTTTTGACAATGTTTGTTTATTCAGCTTCTCCTAAAAGTGCACAATTGGATGTGGTTTTGCCTCTAGTGGTTTTACTTCTCAGGGAGGTTCTGGGTCATCTTCTGCAGAGCTCCTCGGTGCTGTTGGTGCTCGGTGGTGTTGACCTTGCAGATGTGAGGAGCTCCTTCCATTGCTCCTTCTACCTTGAGCTCCTGAGTCAGGCCAGGCATCCCTGCTCCTGGAGGGAACTAGAGCTTTTTCTCCCAGGAGAGCAAGCTGCTCTGCTGCTGCTTTGCACATGGGACCCCTCATGGTTTTTGTGTCACTGCCACCAAGCCAGATTTGCTGTCGCCTTCCGCATGAAACCCAGGAAGGGTTTTCCGGGATTAGAAGTTCCCCTTCCCCTTGGTGCTCCCCGGCACGCGGTGCTCTCGAGCACAGCAGGAGCCCTGGAAGGAGAGGACAGAAAGGGCAGGCGAGGAGAGTGGGTGGGTGAAACTTGGTTTTGCTTCCCGCTCACAGACAAGTTCTTCCCTGCGGTTTCTTTTGCTCATCTGCTGAGGACTGTAATTCATCCCAGCCTCAGGCTTAATTCATGAATATTTATAAAGCCAGCTTGATCCCGGGATAGAAATTTCCATGAAAAAGTGAGCCAGGTCATAAGCTGGTATTAATCAGCGCGTCTCAATTAAACTGAAGGGACTGAGGAGCTCAACATACGTCCGCTAAAGCCCAAATCTCTGTTGTCCTTCAGGACCATATCTGCAGGGGAGGTGTGCTGCCCTGCAATGATCCTATTGCTTCTGAGTGTTGTTTCGGCACCGTCAACACCCGCTGCATCCAAGTGGGATGCGAGAGCTTGCATAGTCCTTGCCCCAGAAATCCTGCTCCTTCCTACCTGGAGCTGCAGGGACTGGAGGGCTGGTTTAGGCCTTTCTTGGGATTTCCAGCATTTTAGTGCAGGAAACCACCCCCCACCATCCGCAGAGTCCCTGTGTCCTACCCCAGCCCTGTCCCACTTGCGGGACTGTGGCGGCTGCTCTCTTGTCCTCTGTCTGAACAGCTCCGCTCTTTGTCCCTGTGCAAACAGATTTTTCAGATTTTCTTGGCCGCTCCCTGCTTTCCGCTCCTGAGCTGTAACAAGGGCTCCAGCATGTTCTTTCCATTGGGAACCAGCAGTGGAATAAACCGATCCTAATAAACGCCTGACAGATTATTTTTCCAGCGAGCTGATGGCCGGCTGGGTTTACTGAGCTCTAACCTACAGTTACCTCTTGTTGAGTTAGAATAATTTGTTGTTTCCCCCAAAAGCCCCCAGAAAAGTTCTCCTTTCTGCGATAGGCAGATGAGGAATGGCTTCTGGTTCTTTGGTGGGGGCGGCTGTGGCCAACACATGGGACTCCCTTACGGAGTGCTTGGATCCTTAAGTTTGAGAGCACCAAAAAGTTCAGACCTAAAGCTCTCCTTCGCATCCTTGTGCAGGAGATCCTGGTGCTGTACAAGGGCCAGGGAAACTCCAGAGCTCCCATAAAATCCCATTTCATCCTTGCCACACTCATCAACATCCAACCCAGCCAACCTCAGCCAGGGGGGATGTAGGGGGGACAGCCATTTGCAGCAGGTTTTGTAGCTGCCCATTGCAGGACCGTGCTTGCTTAGGTGCAGTCCCAGCACTGCAGGAATTCCCCCGCCATCCTGCAGCACTTCCTTGCGAGCCATGGGCTGTTATTTTAACTTGCAGTGTGGTGCCGCGGGAGGCTCTGAGCGGTCGCTTTCTCTCCTCAGCCTCAAGGACGAGAAGCGCGTGGAGTGCGGGCAGTACGACGGGCTGGTAGAGCTGGCCACCATCTGCGCCCTCTGCAACGACTCCTCGCTGGATTACAACGAGGTGAGCAGAGCCTCCAGCCCGCGCGCTGCCCAAAAGCTTTGGCAATTTTTTGCTCGTGCTGCCGTTTGAAAACGAGCGTGTCCCTCTTTCCACTCTCCAGTCAAAAAAAGTCTACGAGAAGGTGGGAGAAGCCACGGAGACAGCCCTGACGTGCCTGGTGGAGAAGATGAACGTCTTCAACACGGACACCAGCAAGCTGTCCAAGGTGGAGCGAGCCAATGCCTGCAACACGGTGAGTAGCCCCAGTCTGCACCGCGGGGAGGGAGCGCGGAGCTTCACGACGGCCGTAGCTGAGCACTGACTTGCTGCTCCGAAGGGCTGTGTGCTGCCAAGCAGTGTTTGCAGCGGCTGCCTCCAGTTGCACTGGCAGATGTTTCTGGACTACTTAGCCAGGAGGCACCAGCGGGACCATCTGAGCAGACAACCTGCAAAACACAGGCCCAAGAGCCTGCCCCAGACCATTCCCACTGAGCTAGACTTGCTTTTTGGAAACATAAATCTATGTTTGATCTGCAGTATCCAGTGATGGCTGCTATGGCTCTCTAGTGTCTCCTTATCCTGCTGGTTAAAATCTACTTTATTTCAAGTGTGGATTTATACAGCTTTGGTATCATGTTGCTAGATTAACACTTTTGCCTACTAGATGGAAGTGTCCTCTGCTGTGGAAGTTGTTCCCTGGATAGGTACGAGCAAGGAAAAAAATAAAAGTTTATCCCTTTCATCCCTTCCCTTCTGAGTGGAAGGGAATTTCCCAGCCTTTATTCAGCCCTGTGGTTCTGCTTTGCTGCATGTGCCTTTGCCATCTTCCCACTCAGATGCTCAGCCCTGCTCTGTGCCCAGTGGGGGTCAATCCCCTTTCTCTGCTTTTGATTTGGGCACAGAGGGAATGCACCCTATGCTGCTTTGGTGGTCGGGACCCTTGCGGGTCCCTGCAGATTCCTGCAGTGGCTCCTTGGGTGATGGTGCCAGAGAGCCCATGATGGAACCCATCCAGCGAAGCTGTCAGCCTCCTGTGACTGAGAATCTCCAAACTTCATCGCGTTTGTGGTTACAAAGCTTCCTGCCCACGTGTGTTCACTGCGGTTCTCTTTGCTGCTGTGCTAGGTTTTGCTATTTGCTTAGTGAGCCCTGTGGTGTTTGCCGTTGTGTTTGCCCTCACGTGTCTGTAGACAACAGTCGAATCTACCTGCGTTTTGCATGGTTGAACAAGGCAACCCCTTTCTGAACCTCTTGATAAGATCAACCACCTGCTGCTGGAGCCCTCCTGCATCTGCTGCAGCCTCAGTTCGTCCTCTTGAGTGTCCACAGCCTGTGCCCTTCAGTCCCGTGATGTTGTCCTCTGCGGTCAGGACGTATCTGCTCACAGTGCCGCTTTTCCTGGGATTTATCCACCACTGGAGAGCATCCTGAGGCCGCTGCCAGCTGAGCAGAGCTCCTGCCCCATCCTATTCATATCCTTGGCACAAACAACCTCCTCCACAATAACCATTGTGTGAACAATTCAGCCACAAGGAGCCTCAAGCAATCAAGATAGTTATTTAACATCCCCTCTGCAGGATGTACTTCAAATCAGCCCTGAATATCCTGCTTCAGTACAGAACTTTTCTGGGACAAGATGTGTCCTCCCAGAGAGGGTCCTCAGCCATTGTGGACATGTGAGAGGAGGTGTAAATCTTTGATGGTCGTGGAAAGAGGTCTCATGAGCTACTCAGCTCCTTACGTTATCAGTAGTAGCAAGTGTGACGAGCCTGGTTTGTGGTTGGGTTGGTGCAGCGGGGGTAGGGAGATGTGTGCGTGTGCGCTCACCTCGCAGCGACGGTGACTGCAACTGCCTTTGCAAAGGGGATGTTGTGTCTGTGCACGTCTCCGCATTGTCCCTCTGGTCCCGCGCGCTTGTCAGGGCTGCCACCACCATCGGGCAGTGGCAGCCATGCGCTGGAGGCCGCTGAGCCTCTGCCTTTCCTTGCAGGTGATCAAGCAGCTGATGAAGAAGGAGTGCACCCTGGAGTTCTCCCGCGACCGCAAGTCCATGTCCGTGTATTGCACCCCCGTCGGCACCAGCCACAACTCTGCTGGCCCCAAGATGTTCGTCAAGGTAGGGACTGAGGGCATCCTCGCCTGCTTGAGGGTGTTGGCGGCCTCCTTCCCTTGCCCTCAGCCCTGCATGCACCCAGGTGAGATCCTGCTCACGCTGGAGAAGGTAGTGAGGCTCTGCTCATGGAAAAGTGGGGTTTTCAGGCCTTGGAGGCTGGTGTTTCCTTATGCCGAAAAAGCTCTGTGCGTAGAGGTCCTATGAGTGGAGCTAAGTTGAATCAAGGAGCAGTTGAAAAGCGTTGCTGCGGGGCAGGAGAAGATCCAAGAGCAAGTGGTGATTTGGGGCATAATCCAACCTCTGTGGGCACTTCATTTGTGTCCCCCACAAGCTGACCAGGGGGTCCAAGAGCCAACAAGAGGGTCCACACCAGTAAACTGGTGTGAGCGGATAAGAGGTGAACCTGTGCAGAACAAGAAGGTAGATCATTTAGAGGGAGGAAAGGAGCTGCATCTCCTGGCGCAGGATGCTGGGGCAAGTGAGAGCAGCCCCTTCAGAAAACATGGGCACTTGCACTTATAGTTTATACCCTCTGACTCTGGCAATGCTCAGGGCCTACACTCAACTTTCTGCTGAAACCAGAAATAAAACAGTGTTTTAAAGGGATTTTCTTCCCGAGAGAAAGAAAAAGAGGAGAAGGGGCAGGAATTTCCCCCTGCAGTCTCTGAGAAGGTTTGTGTGTTGTTCCTCTCACTTGGAGATCCTTCTGGATGAACTCTGTCCTCTCGGTCAGCTCAGGGCTGTCTGAAGGCTGCTGGAGCTGCAGGCTTGCATCTGTGGTATCGCATATGGTCCTGCGAGCGCTGTGCTAGAGGAATCCTGAGGGTCCTTCGTAGAGTCAAAAGGGCCACAGTGTGATGCTGAGACATGAAAGGGCGCTGGGACGTGTTCCTAAATCATGCAGGCATTGCAAGCATCTGCCCCTGGTTGGAGGAGGAGACCTGCTCTCCTTCCTTCCTGCCTTCAGACCTGGGATGGGGTGGGTGCTCTGCGAGTAACTCCTGGAGGCCTGTAGGTCCAAAGGAGTGAGATGGGTTCGCCATAAGGCCAGCCTGGTGACCTGAAGAGAGTTCAGCACTGGCGTGGTGCTGCGGTGAGGCTGCCATCTAGTGCAGGCTGAGCACACGAGCTCGCTGGCTCAGCAGCCTTTGCCGTGCACTTGGCGCCTTTCCTTCACACAGCCTCTCTCTTTGGTCCCTGCGAAGGATAGTCAACCTCCGGTTTCTAGTTCCTGTGGCTGTTTGAAAGGGCTTTTTACCCTTGGTTGCACTTCTCCTACAAGCCTGTCCGCAAGATCTTGGCCAGGGCTGGGGTCTGGTTGAGGCACAAAGCAATTTCTGGGGCATTTGGTGAATTTCACCTCTTTGCAAGGTGTTACCTGGGATCTGAGGTGTTTGGGCCGCCCTTAGGCCAGCTCCTCTCTGCCTCCATAGGGTGCCCCGGAAAGTGTGATCGAGCGCTGCAGCTACGTGCGTGTGGGCACAGCCAGGGTCCCGCTGGTCACCTCCGTACGGGAGAAGATCATGTCCCGGGTCCGTGACTGGGGCATGGGCATGGACACGCTGCGCTGCCTGGCCCTGGCCACCAATGACAACCCTGTCCGGAAGGAGTCCATGGAGCTGGATGACTCCACCAAGTTTGTCTCCTACGAGGTAACAGAGACTGCAGTAACTTTCCTTAATGGCCCAAACTGCCTGTTCCACCAACTTCCACTGCCCTAGCAGAGTTTCCCATGGGCTCCCTGGTTCTGTGGGGATCCAAGTGGGCCAATAGTTCAGCTCCTTCTTTCAACTCAACTGCAGATCTAGTTGTGGTGAGCTAGTCCCCAGGGGAACAATCCCTCTCTCCTAAGCACTTAGCTCCCTGGTTTGGTTTTTATCAAGGGGAGCAGCTCTGCTCATCCTGGGGCTTTCTGCTGTTGCAAGGGGTGTTCAGGGGCTGCTGTGGGAGGCAGGGATGTGGAGAATAAAGTGAAAAGCAGATAAACACCTGAGCATCTCCCTACAAGTGAGTCACAGTGCTAATGGTGTCTGAAGGAGCAGGATGCATCTGAGAGGCTTTAGCTTCCTTCTTTGCAGATAGCAGGAAATTTCCCAGTGATTTTACTGGGGAGCAAGACCTGATTCCTTGCAGGGAAAATCCTCCAGCATCCTTAGGTCGTTGTGCATGGCGTGATTTAAAGGTAGCAAGAGAAGATGGCGCTCCATCCCCAAGGAAGCCTGGGGAGATCAATCCACCTCCTCTCCTTTTGCCATCAGGACAGCCTGACCTTCGTGGGCTGCGTGGGGATGCTGGATCCGCCCCGCAAGGAGGTGACCTCGTCCATCGAGATGTGTCGCAAAGCTGGCATCCGCGTCATCATGATCACGGGGGACAACAAGGGCACGGCCGTGGCCATCTGCCGGAGGATCGGGATCTTCTCGGAGAGTGAGGACGTGACAGACAAGGCCTACACGGGCCGGGAGTTTGACGACCTCTCCCCGGAGGCGCAGCGGCAGGCCTGCCGCTCGGCCCGCTGCTTCGCCCGCGTTGAGCCTGCGCACAAGTCCAAGATTGTCGAGTACCTCCAGTCCTTCAATGAGATCACGGCAATGGTGAGTCCCACGCCAGTCCCAGCCCTGCGAGATGCCAGGCAGAGAAACTGCATCTCAGTGGGCCAAGCCTGCTTTTGCGTGCCTGAGGCTTGTCTTTGTGCCCAGCCTGTTTCCTTCTGTCCTTCTAACATGCGCCACGCGCTTCGTTCAGACCGGCGACGGCGTGAATGATGCGCCTGCCCTCAAGAAGGCCGAGATCGGCATCGCCATGGGCTCTGGCACTGCTGTGGCCAAGTCAGCGGCCGAGATGGTGCTCTCCGATGACAACTTCTCCACCATTGTGTCTGCTGTTGAGGAGGGCAGAGCCATTTACAACAACATGAAGCAGTTCATCCGCTATCTCATCTCCTCAAACGTTGGAGAGGTGGTTTGGTGAGAGCTTCCTGACTTTGAGCCCCAGCTTGAGGAGGGGGGGAAAATAGCAGGAGAGATGTGTCCTTTAGGGTACCAAGCATGGCCCAACTGTGTCCTCCTCTCCCCTACATGTCCCTTGACCTAAAGTATGACCCCAGGTACCAAACAGGGGACTTGAAGCTGGGTGCCTTACCTCATTTTCCAGGAGCAGAGAGATTTTCTTCTTTCAGCATTTTATAAACACATCTGCCCCTCCACAGATGTGTCTTATAAACACATCTGCCAGTGCAATGAGGTATGTAGTGCTGCCTGCTCCTGCCCACCTGTCATCCCATGAAACAACTCCCCATAAATCAAGGTCCTCTTTGGCAATGTGGGCACAAGCTTATGGCTATTAGGGATCAACTGGGAATCCTTTGTGCTAGTGATTCAGCAAGGATATCTGCACTGGGAATGGGAAAGCACGTGGCTGTGCTGGGTTGACGGTTATCTCAAAGGTTGGTTTTGCAAAATTAATTTTAACAGTAAAACGTGGACAGTAAATAATTTAGGACTCTCTGGGTCTTTGGTTGGCAGCATCTTCCTGACGGCGATTCTGGGCTTGCCCGAGGCCCTCATCCCAGTGCAGCTGCTGTGGGTCAACCTGGTGACGGACGGGCTGCCAGCCACCGCGCTGGGCTTCAACCCTCCCGACCTCGACATCATGGACAAGCTGCCCCGCAATCCCAAGGAGCCTCTCATCAGCGGCTGGCTCTTCTTCCGCTATCTGGCCATCGGAGGTGAGAGTCCTGGTGTGTGCTGGGCTCTGTGTCCTGCTGCCTGTGCCCTTCCTGCCCCTCCTGGGGCCTGCTGGCTGTCCTGCCCCACACTGCATCATCCAGCAGGGCTGGATGTGTCTGTCCCATCATAGGGACAGGCTGTAGGTCCTCACACTGTCACAGGGTGGCAACCATGGTGCTTGTGGTAAGAGTTTCTCTCTCTTTGGCTGCAGTGTATGTTGGCCTAGCAACGGTGGGGGCAGCAACCTGGTGGTTCTTGTATGATGCTGAAGGGCCACAAGTCTCCTTTCATCAGCTGGTAAGTTGGGAAATGTGTCGTATGATGTAGTGAGCATGTAATGATTTGGATTCAAATCCTGGAACTTTTGCCTCTGTCTCCTTTCTTCTTTCCTGGAGCTTTTGCCTCGGCCTCCTTTCTTCTTATTCTTATTGCAACATTCCCAATTCTTGATGGAAAAGACAAATTTAAAACATAGCAAATGTTTTCCCTGAGGTCCATGTTCCTATCTCTGTTTCAGTCAGCAACCAGCGGGAACAGGGGAACTTTATCCAGAAAAGCTGAAAGCTGATGCCAGGTTAAAATGAGCCAATTACTGCGCTACTGCAGGGTCATAGGACCTGCCTGGCTCACTGGGAAGCAGAGTCCCACCATGCCCTTGCTGACAAGCAGTCCTCAGGGGTTAGCAGGAGGACGTTGCAGCTTTCAGGCTGCAGAGCTCTGGCCAGAGCCTGAGCTCCCTGGAAGGAGATAAGATCCAGTCTTGTCTCCAACTTTGTTAGCTCTTTCCTCAAGGGTTCATCTTCAGGTTCATTTCATCCTGCCTTGCCCTCTTATGCGATGTGATTGACCACAGCTCTGTTACTAATGTCTTGTGCAATGGAGGATCTGTTTCTAATGGAGACGCATGTTGACTCACACAACTAATAAACTGCACATAAAAATCTAGCAACTATTCAGACATAACTTTGCAAAACCACAATCAAAACAGATGATGGATTGGTTTGTGCTGTTTTATCAGTTGCTGTGAACCATAGGCTATTGATGGCCACTCTAACAAGCATGGTTTACCATGTTCCCCCACAAAGCAGTCCACCTCTTCCAGCTCTTTCCTGCCTTCTCTACATGGTAGTGTTATTCTGTAAAGTGTTTATGAGCAGTTTCCTGTGCTGACAGAGGAACTTCATGAGGTGCACAGAGGACAACCCAATCTTTGAAGGAATTGACTGTGAAATCTTTGAGTCTCGATACCCAACCACTATGGCTCTGTCTGTGCTGGTGACAATTGAAATGTGCAACGCTCTGAACAGGTATGGCTGGTGCAGGATAGTCCTGTGTGCTCTCCACCTCACCTCTTCCGCGGGTTTTTTTTTGAGTATTTGTTAGTGGGCAGTGTCAGAACATGGAGAAAGGCTGAGGGTCTTTGGTTTGACTTGCAGAGCCATTCTGAGTGATCTTGCAGGAGACCATTGGCTTATCATAAATTCCCCCAAGTCAATGTGTCACTGTTAGCAGCGGTTATGAGGGAATAGTGTAGGAATGACTAGATCTGCATCCGTGAGTAGAGTTTTGCCATGTTAACATCCAGTCCTGATCCATGCATGGCTGGCTGTATTGACATGGCTGCTCAAATCTGAGCTGTGGCAAAGTCTGAAGCTTTGAAATGCGGAAGAGGGGACTCTACTGCATAGTCCCACATCCTGGAGAGAGGTGGAAACCTTCCAGCTTGGACACACTTATTGCAAATAGAGGATATTTGCACTAATATCTGTCCCCTCGCTTTCGCAGCGTGTCTGAGAACCAGTCGCTGCTACGGATGCCCCCGTGGCTCAACATCTGGCTGCTGGGGGCAATTGTCATGTCCATGGCCCTGCACTTCCTCATTCTCTACGTCAAGCCCATGCCTGTAAGTGCTCAGTGCTCTTTCCGTGTGCAGCTCATGGTGGGCTCCTTCCCTGGATGAGCATCTCTCCTCGTGTGGCACCTTTGTGTCTGGAAGCTGTTGGGGTGATCCTTCCTGGCGAGTGCTAGAGGACCAGGGCTTGAGACATGAGGGCTGTGATTGATCCTGTCCCAGTGAGGCACTTACTTGAGGTAGAAATTCATGGGCAGCACGAAGAGGTGCAGATGCCTCCAGGAAGTGGCTCAGCCCCTTCTGGAGGTGTCGTCTCCCTTTGCAGTCCAACACTGGGGTTCCTCTGCTGATGCCTCAGGGTGAGTGAGATGAGGTGGTCACTGTGTCTAGGGGTGTGAGTGTCCTGTCCTGCTCCTCCGTTGCTCTCTGCACATGGTCAAAGCCCTGGTCCAGGCTTCATTTTATCCATCTGCTCAGGAGAGTTGAGGGGCATCACTTTTGATTCCTGGCCAGGAACCACCTTTTGACTTTGACAGACCTTAGAGAAATCGTACTCCTTGACCTGTCGGACTGATCTTTGCCACAATCTGTGACAATACAGCAGAAGTTCACCTGATCTTTAAAACAAAAAATCCTGTCTCCATCCCTATTAATATGTCAAATCCTTTCTGCCTTGCAGCTCATCTTCCAAGTAACCCCCCTGAGCTGGCCACAGTGGGTGGTTGTACTGAAAATTTCCCTGCCTGTTATCCTGCTCGATGAAGGACTCAAGTACCTTTCCCGCAACCACTTAGACGGTGAGCATGGTCTGCAAGGAAATGGCTGATGCTTGATGCTCTGCTTGCTCCATGGCGCTTTGCTTGGGGTTGCTTGATGGCTTCAAGGCCCCTTGTTCACCTTCTGCTCGAGTTTGCCTCCTGCATGGATGTCTGCTTTCTCCAGCATGGCATGCTGCGGCAGTCAGTCTTCTGCCAGTACCCCCTTCCTTCCCGGCTGCCCTGTCAGGCATTGCTGTTGATACTAAAATCTGCTTGAAATATTCCCTAGAAGTTGGAACAACAGATAAATCTGCCACGTGTGTTTATCCAGCTCCTCTTGAATCTCTGGGAACCAAATTTAAAGCAAAACAAAGCAAATGCCGGTTGCTAACAGGAATCCTTCCCTCCTGCTTTCCTGGATCTTCCATCTCTCTGTGGCCATCATTCTGCCAAGTCTGCCATGGCTATTTTAAGACCAAACCATGCAAACATCTTAAAAACTGTTTCTGGCAGGTGTTGCCATTGGCTGGCCTGGCTGGGGCTCGGGCTGGTGGCAGACAGAGGTAGGAAAGCAGCTCAGATGAGGCCAGGGCTGTTTATAGCAGGACCAGGACTCCTGTGCCCTGCAGGGCTCTGTGCCGTAAATCACAGTGGGTGTTTAGATAGCCCACTGAAATATATTATATCATCTTTTCTTGCATTTCTTGCAAAAGATGTTGCTGTGGGCGATATCTCTGTGCTGAGTTAAACCTTCCAGTTCACAGCCCTTGCTTTTTTGCCCCATGGGCCCCAGCGTCCTAGCAAAACTCACCTTCTTGCTTCCCCACCATGAACCACCCAGGCAAATGGTGTGAATGTTCCTGAACAGCAGGACGGGGCCTGGGGGTCGCCCTGGCCTCAGCTCCCTGCACAACCTACTCACGCAGAAGCTGAGCGTGCATGGGGACATGCAAAGCAGGAAGCTCCGAGGACGTTTGGTTTCTGGGAGCTAAACTGCATGGTTGGAAAGAGCTGCAAACAGCAAAAGGAAAATTGGGACAAGCTGGCACAACTCTGCCCGACCACGTTTCCCACTGCTCCGTCTTGCCAGGGAACTGTCTGGGGATGCTTGCCCTGGTTCCTGCTCGGCTAACCCTCCGCACAGACACAGAGTTGGGCAGGCTGCTGCTTTTACAGAGCGGATGGAAATTGCTTATTTTTGATTGATGCATCTCTTAGCACACCGATGGGGTGTTGTGCATCAGCCAGGACTGCTCACTGTGTCATTGCAAGGCTGCTACAGTAAACTGAATTTGGTTATCACAGTCCACGTATGCCCCTGGTCTTGCCTTCACTGCCTGTGATGTGGGGATGAGTCTGTCTTTCTCCCACACTTTGCAATTCTCTCTAAAAACTCAATGTTTCTTGAAGAAGGACTTTTCTTCACTGTACCTACAACTCCAAGCAGAGTGGCGTTTCTGGAACACATACCACCTTTCACATCTGATGATTCTGCTCACAGTATTTCCCACTTTTGGGTTGTGCCTGTTTCCCTGAGCCACATCCACCCACACAGTCACGGTGCTGGTCATGCTGGTGCTGGTCATGCTAACTGGTCGCTATGTTTCATTCAGCAAGAGTTTCCACAGCAGCTCTTTAATCACAGCTACAGGGCAAAATCATGCTTAAATCATCCCATTTGACATGATTAAAACCTTGCATCTTCCTAATACCTCAGAGCAGATGATTGACTTAAAAAAGCAAAACAAAAACCACTGTGATTTTTTTGCCAGGAATTCTGAGGACAGTAAGAAACACGTGGAGTGGGGAGCACCAGTTGAAAACCTGCAGGACTCCAGAGCAAACAGGGTTGGCTTTCTTATGTGCATCATCCTTGAATACCATGTTTTTGTGCTGCTGCCAAAGTTTGTCATGTGTGGTAGGGCATCACTTGGATCAAGTCTGGATGAACGTGCCTTTGAAAACTACCTGATAATGTATCCGTGATGGGGATATCTCTTGCCCCTGATTTGTCTACCTCCTAGTGAAGGGTGGGGAGATGGTAATGGTCACGAAGCGGGACTGGTGAGAAGCCACACAGGTGGACCTGGTTATGATGGTGATAGCTTGGAGGCTCCCAAAGTCCCATCCTGTCTGGGTTTTTTTCTGTGATTTCTTGGTGACTGCAGGAGAGCACTGCCAAGCAGGATCCTCAGTTTCTGTGTCTGTCAGTTTTGTAAATAAGGAAAGTGTCTGGCAGAGCGTGCTCTCCTCTCAGGGTGTGTAATGTAGCACTGCAAAGGACATGAAGATGAAAAGCATTATAGGTCCCTAAGATAAAACCTGACCTCTAGGCCAGGCTTTCCAGAACTGCTGAAAAGAAATCCATGTTCATCATTTGGATGCCAACTTGGGAAGAGACACAGAACTAAAATCTTGATCCTTTCACCTTGCAAGTGCTCCAGTATGAGAGGTCCTCTTCCTAGCAGTGGCTTCCCATGTCTTCCTTCACAAGGAGGTCTCAAAATCCCATGAAACTGTTGTTTCTGTGGCAGATGGCACAAGGAGCCAGGCCATAACATAGCCTCCGCAAGGCGATGCTTGAGTGATGGTCCCCAACATGGGACGCTGCACAGTGCCACTGGGGAGGCCCAAAGTCCCCAGCCCAGCTGGCCACTCTGCTCCCTGCAGATTGCCCAGGGCTTCAGCACTCTCAAAAACTCGGTGCATTTTTGTCGCTTAGCATTAGCTGTTAGTCCAGGCCAAATCTTTATCCTTAAGGGGTGGTGCAGATTTATAGCTGTGAGTTCTGCTGACTTTATTTTCACATGAAAAAGCTTCTCCTTTGATCAGGTCTAGATAAGTTGCATTTCCATTGATTTTCTTTCTTTTTTCCTCTTGAAATGGAAGAAAGTGGAGGCTCTTGAAATTCTACTCTGCTCTCAGTATTTTACATGCCTCTGCACACATCCGACATCCATTGCATATTTATCACTGTCTGCACCAGTCTCTGGCCCCTCTGAGATTTCCATGTTCCCAAAGCGAGTGTGGGACAGCAAAGGAGGGCACGTGTTGATCGGCATGGTCTGACCCATAGGGGTTCGGAGAGAGAACTCAGAGGTCTTCTCCAAGGTCTCCACAAAGTCCCCTCTGACAGCTGCACCCTGGGGGATCATGAGGGTTTTGTTCTTGCTGCTGACCACCCTCAAGGACCTCTTGAGCCAAAATTTTTAATGTTTTCCATCCCCTGTATATCTAAGTAAGTATATTTCCTCTCGCTCAGCCCTGTGGCACGCAGGAGGAAGGTCTGCAGGGATCTGTACCAAAATCAAGGAGAAATCTTATTTTTTCAGTGGTTTTGGGAAGATATAAAACTCAGAGAAGTCTCTGTGATTGACATCAGTGTTCATTTCTCTCTGTCTGCCAGCAGCCGCTTCTCCCGACCGTCTTGCTGCCCCTCTGGTCACCTCTGGCCCGCACCTTCTCATCGTCCTGCTCGTTTTCACTATCTTGAAGCAAGCTTGTCCTGTTTGTCAGTGCTGCGGCACCACCTTGCTCTTCCAGCCATCCTCGGCCCATGCAGGTGGTAGTAGCAGCACGGTCTCTGTGTGGACAAAACAGCTGTCCCCTCTGCAGGAGCCAGTGAGCGGCCACGGGGCCAGTTCTGCTCGGCCATGACGTGTCATTGTAGGGTAGTCGCTGCGCGTGGCCAAGGGGCAGGAATGCAGCCCCTTTTTCTCTTTTTTACTTTCCTTTTCTCTTTTTTCCCCCCTTTTATCTTTTTCCTTTCCCCTTTTTTTCTTCTCCCTTCCCCTTTTCCTTTCCCTTTCTCCTTTTCCTTTCCCTTTCCTTTCCTTTGTACATGCTGTGCTAGAAACAGGCGAGCAGAGGGAAATTGGAGGACAACCTCCTCCTGCTGCAGGACCAGGCTGCAGGAGCAACCAAGCTGTGGCTGGCTGGGAGTGCAGCGCTTGATGTCACCGCTGTGCCCGTCCTGAGGGATGTGAGCACTTTTCCCCTTCCCTCTCCTTCCAGGACCCAGCGCCTCTGCTGAAGCTGCTAAGGCCTTTTTGGAACTTGTGTGCTCGGGTGATTTTGCTCACAGTAATATTTGCAAAAGTATCTGGAGAGGTTGAGGAGCCTGAGGCTGTGGTTAAACGTTTGGTGTTGATGATATAGCAGTGCCCCTTCCTGTCCCTGCCTCACCCTCATGGTCTGGTGGAGCTGGTTGCACAACCACGAGATTCAGTAGATTGGGGAACTGCAGTGGCCAGCCAGGGAACCGCCTTTTCATTGCTCATTTGCTCTGGTGGGGGCTGCTTAGCTGCCCAAGATGCCCAAACAACGTTTTGTTTTCTTACAAGATCTTCTGTTTCTTAGGAGTTGTATTCCTCAGTTATTTTTGAGTCATAACATTTCTGCTGGCCTTCTTTAGGTGAAAACTCTTCTGCATTTCTTCCCTCGTGGCGGTCCTTAGAGTAGCTTGGGGACTTCTCTGCTTCGCCGTCCCCAGCAGAGGTTGTGGTGATGACTCATGGGGGGGCAAGTGGGATCCCGCTCCTTGCTCAGGATCTGGGAACTACAGGTGCTCCTTGTTTTGCCAGTGAACATGGCAGAAACGCACGTGCCTTTCCTGGCCGTGTGCCCAAGCTGTGTGTGCCAGGAGCTCTCTGGACACATGGGGTCATTGGGACAACTGTTTGCACAGACCAGCTGTGGGCACAGCTCCCTAACAAGTGGAGATCGGTAACCCCAAAGGCTCCATCAGGCTTGGGGAGCTCAGGGATACACCCGTACAGGTGTAGGGTCAAATAGCTGCACCAGCAGCATACGGGCCAGAGCAGAGCATCATGCTTCTTGCTTGGAGGCATCCACCTTCTCGTTCATTGGTGGTTTGGGGATGGACCTTGTTCCTCTGTTGCCCATGACTCCTGTCAGCAGCGGTGAATGATCCCTGCCCATTTGCCTTCCCTTTCCGTGGTTGTGTAACTCTGTTGTTTTTCTTGCTCCAACTAGTTTCTTTGAGCTCTAACCAATTCTTTTTCCTTGTTTCAGGAGAAGAGGACAAGAAATGAATGACTCAAAGGAAACTCTCCTAACTAAAGGAAGCCTAACTTGTAACTCGGACTGAAGTCTTGCATGTTGACCATCACTAGAAGCCAGCAGGACATGCATGTGTCCGACTATCCGACAAATGCGGGTGAATTGTTGAAAAGAGAAATACTGATTTTGTTTTGTTTCGTAGCTTTCTTTTTCCTGTACATAACAGTGCAATTACTGGACAGCTGAAGTAGGTTTGGCAATGGACCTATATGTAACCGAATCATTGTAACCCCGTTCCTCGGGTATTTATTCCTGCAAAATGTTAGACCCTTTTTAAAATTTTCACCCCAACAGGTGAGCTGAGTCAAGGCGTCCTTCACAAGTGATCAACAGGGAAGCTTGTTTTTTAAAGCAAGACTGTATGAAAAGTGGATGGGAGGACACTCTTCTGAGCTGGGCAAGATGACACCAGGACAACTCTCAGCTGGGAAGGGCTGGGATTCATGCAAGGGAGAAAACGAGGAGGGACACGTGGCAGCAGCAGATCATGGCACTGAGCCGCGGTGGTGTCCGCACGAGCATCGCGCGTGGGCGCCGTACGAGGGTAGCTGTGGTGCCTGGGCACTTCGGCAGCACCTCTGAAGGTAGTTGCAGGGCTTAGCGCCCAAATTCTGGGTAACTTCCCGTGTGGTAGATCTTGTGGACATGTATTTATATGTAGCGATTGCGTGTGCCTGCATGTGTGTGTTGGCTGCTGAAGATCTCCCTATTTATCATGTTGCTCCCTGTTTTTTCTCCTTGTTGGGGAAAACCCTGCACCTTCTCAGGCTCCCCAGATACCAAGTGTGACTTAGTCTTTTCTCCTCCACAGACTGTCTTGTTAGATCTCCTGCACTGTAGCCACCTTCCCTGTAGAGCCAACCATTTAAACAAAACCTGGGAATGAACAACTTTGAATTCGTCACATCTACTGCTCGTTTCTGGTCCGGGTCCCTTTACCAAGTTAACTTTTTCAATACTTCCCTTGCAGGAGTCATGTACAGAGCTTAAGTCTTTAGAAGCATCTGTCCATTAGTTTGTGTTCTCTGGGAGGACAATGCTGTCTTGCACAAGATATCCTTGACATCAGCAATTTGCAGTCAGGGTGGGAATGAATGTATGCTTCTACGTAATATACTCCTCTGTTTTCCATGGAATCCCTTTTTATAAGGCACCAGCTGTATTTTAACCTCTTGGGATGTTTCTGCAGCAGGAATTAGGCAGTCTGTGAGTGTGTGTGTGTGTGTGTGTGTGTGTGTGGATCGGGGATGGATTTGGGGATTCAGGATGTTGACCTTTCTCCCTCAAGTAGCATCAGCTGAGAATATGTTTCTGGTGATTTCTTTCCCAGCTCTTTAAATGCTCCCTCCTCTTTTCCTCCCTTTTCCCCATGACCCCATCCCAATAATACTCAGTTAGCTGGACATCATGCCTTTCCTTTCTTATAAATTCCCGCCTGGAGTACCCAATGGCACTACGCCAGGTTGTGTGGGTAGCATTTTGATTGTTTCCTGTCTGTTTTTTTTTTTTTTTTTTTTTTTTTTACTTTTGCCTCATAAAAGCTCCCAGTGCTTTTCTCTTTTTCTTTTGTATGGACAAGAGCTAACAAGCTAATCTGTATAGTATGTGCCAAAAATCATCCCTCCTTTCTTTTCTTCATCACCAGCATTGAAAAAGATGAGTAGAGCCCCCAGACCAATGGGAATGTACAGAATTGTTATACTACTGAGCTGATTTAATGTACAGAAAACCTTGCATGAAATGTTGTAACTGTATTTAATATATAATGTATTCAAGGAATTTTAATATGGAGCTCTTTAAAAAAAGTCTTTATAGATATTCTGTGGTTACAGGAAGGTTGTTGCTTTTTTTTAATATTATACTTTGTCTTGAAGAAGTTTTATTTTTCAAACAGTTTTATGTCTTGATTGATTTAATTGGTGATCCAATGGGATGGCTAATTCCTCTTTAAAGGCTATTTTCACTGTGGATGAAACTTGCCCTGGAGCACAAGACCAGGGCGTGACCCAGGTACTGCTTAAGCCTTCAAAAGGCTTCAGTAAGTCCAGTGCCAAATATATATGTGATTGCACTTCCCCCAAAGGGTAGATTTTGCCTTTTTTTTTAGTACAGATCATCTCCAGCTCTCTATGCAGGAAAATAACCAGTGGGAATTTAATCCAGGGCTGAATCCAGGTACTTAGTACCAGCCTGGTGACTTCAGGAGAATTTCCTTCCATGTGTCCTGGAGGCTGAAAATCCAGGAATCATAGGTGGAGGCTGGACCTGGTTCAGGGCATCCCAGCCCCATTCCGGTTGCTCCGTGCTGTGGAGTCGGACCGGGCGTTTCGGCTGCCTGGCGGCCTCTCCCTGGGCGCGTTGCCTTGGTCGGTGCCACCGGCTGTGACTCCTTCCGTCCCTCTGTGCCAAGGGGCACCATCAGGATGGTGCTGCTTCCCCTAAGCGGAAGGCTCGGTGCATGATTATTATTTTTACCCAGATGTATATGTGGTTTTATTATGTAAAGGTCTCTATAATGTGTAATGAGCAGTGATGACAGTTCTGTAACATAAGGAGATTAAAAAAAAAAAAAAAGCTGTTTTTCAAGCACATATAAAAATCATGAAATTTTAAGTTGCTATTAAATTCCTGCTGGTATTTTTTCCTAATCTCATTTGACACCAGAGAGATTGGGGATGGTTGTACCAAACATCCTTTTGAACCCTCTGTCAGAAAGGCTTTTTCAAGAGAGATGAATTTTGTTATTTTGTTGGTAGCAGAGCTGCCCCACCGCTCTGTTCTGCTCTGTTCTTGCAGTCCTTTGGTTACAGATGTGAGTTACCAAACACCAAGCCATTGAGTGCCAGAGATCAGAGCCAAGTCTCAGCTAAAGCCTTGTGCTTCCCAGCAGCAGCAAATTTGCATTTGCCTTTTTATTGTGGTTCTTTAGGTCACTTTAAAAAAACTGCTGATGAGTCCTTGAACCCTGCACTAAGGATACCTGGAACAGGCATCTCCTTTGCTAAGAGGGACCATTTTTTATACATTTGTGTTTCTTAATGGTAGGGACACATCTCTTTTTTTTTTTCCCTCTGCTCTTTAGTTGCTAGTCTCTTCATTGGTTGGGAAAGACAGATTTTACTCTGTTTTTTAATTACAGAGGCTCATAGTAGAAAGTAGAAAATAAAGTAGAAAAATATCCTTAGACTTAATTGTTTCTTCTTTTATGCTTTGGTGAAGGGCCAGAATAAATCATAAAGTAGTTGTTATTTATTACATGTGTGTCACCAGCAGCATGCTGGGCACTCGGAGGTGCTCGAGGGTGTTCTGCAGACACGGAGATTAAAGACGCGAGACCCTTGGGTTTGGGCTGGGTCTCATGTCTCACCGAAGTGTTTGGTTGTGTGCAATAGACTGGAGATGGACACTGGGGTAGCTGTTTCACCCAAGAGCTTGTTCCAAAAAGCAGCCTAGGGGAAAAGCTGCTAGAATTTTGGTGATAACAGAGCTTAAGAATCACTTTATTTCCGTTTTTCTACCTGGCATAGTCAGAATCCTTTAATAAAACTCAGTGTCTTTCCAGAACACTTTTACCATACGTGGGCCGAGGGCCAGAGCTTAGGCCAAGGGCAGCAGCTGTGCCCGGTGCATCACGGAGGAAGCGCCGGGGTGGCAGTGCGGGCCTGTCTGTGAGCACTTTAAATTCCTTTCTCGGGAGACAGTCCTCACCTTGAGCTGCACCAGTGAATTAAAGGTGGGAGGCAAGGGATCCCTTGTCCCTTGACCAAGCACCAACTGCGGGTGTTGGGCAACAGCTTTGAAAACGCCTCTGTGCTGCGTCAGGATGTCGTATCGTTGTGGCCAGTTGTGGAATGAGTTCTTCCATCTTTGGCACATAATCCTATCAGGAGGTACATTAGAAATGTAAAAAGGGAGCAGTTACTTAAAGCAACTGAGAGGAAGGAGAGGCAAGAATGATATTGAGAAGTACTGCGTCTCGTATTTTATTTCCATCCAGTAATTTCTTTGCTGGTCCAAATAGGGTTCAGGGTCCTGACACTGAATCCGTATTTTTCATTTGTGCCTTTGAGGCTTCGGCACTACTGTGATGTCTTTGATGTGCTTCCTTGACTCTGCTCCACCAAGGCTGGATGGTACCGTTAGATTTTAGAGAATCAGAAGTTGGATGCGTGGACTTTGTTGGAGGGCTTGAGGAACTTAATTCTTGTAGCAGAAATGTATCTCAAAACCCCGTGAGAAATGGCGGATGGGGTTTGAAACTAGAGTGTCCGCTATTGGTGTGTGTGGTGTGGAGCAAGAGTAGCAGGAGGAGCAATAGGGTCATTTAGCAGCAGTTTTTGGTCCCTCTTTTGTACATCAGATCAGATTTGTACATCAGGCGGGCCAGTGACTTGTTCCAGGCAGTCCATCGTGTTGCTTTGTGATTCTCCTGCAACCTGACACACAGGAGTTCCCCAAATCTGCTCCTAACTTCTGTTGGATGTTTTTTCCCTTTTGGTTGTATCTGGAGTGGCCACCAACTCCAATGAAGGAAGCTGGAGACCCCAGCTGAGCACTCTGAAGTGAAGCCTCCTGCCCTCTGCCCCACGGATGAGGTCTCCCTTGTGCCCCAGTTGCCCCACTGGTGGCACTGGCTGCTGTCCGTGGTGCTACTGGCAAGGCCACGTGTTGCCATGGACCCCGACTCATCACCCGTGCCAACCCCATGTCCCCAGGCCATTCCTGCCTGTCCCTGCTCACTACCACATGGGCTTTTGCCCCCCTCCAGCGACACCTCCCTGGCTGTGCATGGCCCAGCAGGAGGAGAGAGCTCTACCCTGTGGCATTCCTGTTTCCCAGTGCATATCCAGGTGGGAGCTTCGCACATCGGGAGAGCTGGTTTTGCAGGAAGGGAAGAGCTGCCCTCCATGGGGGATCCGGCAGCAGCCTCCACGGGGCACCTTGGATTCAGGGTCTGCAGGACTGGAGGGAGACAGGAAGTCGCAGGGCCGGTTGGGCTCCTTGGAGCCCTTCCCTGTGCTGTTGCTCAGCTTTCGGGAAGGACAGGGTGTTGGTGAGGCTGGATGTCCCGGTGTGGACCTGGAGCGATGGAGGCGCCCGTGGAGCAGGCTCATGTCCAAGCCGCGCGGAGGCCGCTGGGCTTCAGCTGAGCACGAAGGACGAGGAAGAGGGAAACCGTGGAGCTGCCAGCAGGTGCTGTGAGTGTCCTGGCTTGATGGGAGAGAGTGCTGGATTTTTCTGATTTTTTTTTGTTTTGTTTTTAAATATATATATGATGCCTGAACAGCCAAATCTAGAAACCTCTGAGTTTGTGCTTCGTAGCAAAAGGTAAATCATTGTATCTTGGGGGGAGGGTATTATTTGAGGAGTAGAACTGAGAGAAACAAGGTTTCCTATTTTATTATATGAGAGATATTTTTCCACTCAATTACTGCTTCCTAAGTCATGTCCTTTGTCTGACTGTAAATAGCCAGGTGTGTCGCGAAGGCGCGAGAAGGCTCGTTGCGGTCACATAACTACGGTCCACTCTGTTCACACAACATTGGGCTGATTCGTTTTATACTTATGAAATTACAGAAATAAAAGCAATTTTACTGGATGGCTCTGGGTATTTTTTTCTTGTTTTTCTTTTGCTTTTCTTGCCCTGCTCTGGCCCGTTTGCCACGCATTTGGGGGACACTGAGAAGCCTGTCAGAGCTGTATGGAGAGCCCGAGGGCATTCTTCAGCCCTAAAAGGAATTGCACTCACCAGATCGGGATTTCTTGTGGGTTTTCGTAGCAGCCAAACTAGAAATGGAGCTGAGGCTGCCTTTGGCATTGGTCGATGAGGGCAAAAGGGAAGGAGTGGCACAATGTGACTGCTGAGAGCTCTTAAAGAACCAGCTAATTCACTCTTAGGGCACAGGAGTATAAACAACAGTGCTGGTTTTGACCCTATCCAGGCCAGTTGCCACTTTGTCCCCGCAGCTGAGAAAGGAGCTTGAAGTCCTGCTCGCACCATGACCATGAAAACGCAGCCTTCCTTGTAGCCCTTCGGTGGAGGGAGACTTTCCACCTCTGCAGGCCAAAGTGTAAGCAAGGCTGCCCCGAAATCCCAGCACAGGGTCTGCGAGGGAAGCTTGGGACTCTGCTTCCCTCTCCCGGCCACCCGGAGCTCCAGGGGTTGCAGTGTTCGGAGTGGAAAGCCCTGCCACAGCTGGAAGTTCTGTTTTGGGATGAGCTTGGATTCATGGGGACATCTGCCCCAAGACAAAAACCTGGAGCTCCCTGGCTAGGTGCTGTGATAGAGAGGTGTTCACCAAGGGTGATAGGACCCCAACAGGGTGTTTTTAAAAGCAGCCTGTTTCTAACCTACTGGATCACTACCCTGAGGAAAACAGGTCTGGTCTTACCCTCTTTTACATTGTTTTACCAAGGACACCAAATTGCCCTCCCATTGCGGTGGCTGTCTGCAGGCCATCCTGCACTGCCATGCGAGGGTCACCCTGTCCCGTGGCCTCTCCCGTAGGACTTTGCAGGCCTCCCGAAGGCTCTAGGTGTTGCATTCCCATGGGTCAGGACGGGAGCGGGGCTCTGGCTCCCTTAGGTATCCTCAGCATCTCCCTTGCATTTGTTTGCTTTGGAGTTGGCTAGATCATGGCCAAGATATTTCTAGTCAGAAGTGTTGCTGTGGCAACCCGGGGCCGCACTGCCGCTTCTGCGGAGCGAATGCCACCGGGAACATCTGTGTGCGCGAGGGCGTCGCGGAGCGCGGGCAGCGCGCGGCCAGCGCTGCCGGGAAGGAGCGAGGAGAGGTCAAGAACAAGTTAAAATTGGAACGAAAACTGAACATGCCGTCTTGTAGGGCCTCGCCTGCTCTCCTCTGCCAAATGCTTTTTCCCAGCGTCCCCCGTTCGTTGCGGTGGCCGGGCCACAGGAGCGGCCGTGGTGGCCAAGGTCACCGTGGTGGCCAGGAGCGGGGCCGCGGTGGCCGCATGGGGGTGGAGGGAGCCGTGAGGCCACGGCCCCTCGTGTTTCCAGCGCTGCGGAATTTTGGGCTGAGATTCGGAGTGCTGTCACGGCCCCTGCCAAGCGGGAGCCTGCAGTGTGTAAGCAGCTGCGCTTCTGCCCTGCTTTTCCAAAGGCAGAGCTGAAGTTTTTGGAAGAGCAGCGCCCAGAGGCTCTCACTGCTCCGGCCTCCTGCGAGGCCGCAGTGGCACCACATGGCCCGGGGCTGCTCAGGCTCCTGCCCGTTGCAGCTGGCAGCTCCAGGGAGCTGCTCCCTCCTTGCCGGTGCTGTCTGTTAGCTCTGCGCTGCAGCTCCCACTTCCAAGCGCTGCCCTTGAAAACAGCAATTTTTGCATTTTTCAGTCAGCAAACGCCCCAAAAATGTTGTTTGCTTGTCAAGTAAATGTGAGAATGTTTGGTACCCATGTAAATTCCCACTGTGGCCAGAGCAGGGCAGCCAGGGGCCGTTTCTGCTGTCCTGACGATGGGAGCCAGCATTGGATCCAGCTGGAGCCCAAGGCCGGGATACTTTCCATTGGGCTGGGACCAGCAGATGCAAAACCCCATTTACACCATTCTTGTTTTGTTTTCAATTCTTGTTTACCCTTTGCAGGAAACTATTGAGTACCCAAAAGCAAACACGCTCTGCTCCAGCCGCCAAGCCGTGCTGCGCTCGGCCACCCACCATGGGTGTCACCATCCCCGCTCACCTTATACCTGGCATAAAGCAGCTCAGCAGGTGGCAAACCCAGCACCAGGCACCCAGGCCCACAGGCCACATCAGGGCTCACTGGAGGCTAAATCAGGAGGCGCGTATTATCACCCGATGGAAACTATTTTTGCTAAATCCATGCTCTAACCATTTTATTGACTCCCAGGACCAGAGAGGAGGGTAGAAGTGATTTCTTTACAAGTCATTTTGCTGTTAAATTTAGCTGTCCTATTTTCATTATCCCCATGGCCTTGGCAGGGGTGCGTCGCCTTCCCTAAAAGGCCTTGTTTCATACCGTAAGTTATTCGCTTCTCCCCCGACAGATATCTAAGCTTATAAGGTTCGCCTGCTCCGCTCAATAGCGGTATCGGGCATCAATCTGGGCGATTGGCATTCGCGCCGCGCGCTGGCGCCCGGCTCCGCGGCTTCCCACGCTGCTGTGGATGCGGCCGTCAGGACGAGGCCGTGGCCTGGGATCGCCTGGTTTGGAGTGCGGAGCATCGGGGTGTGGATGGAAGATCGGGATGAGCAGGAGCATCATGGCCTTCCCTGGGGTGCCAGGCCGTGTGTTGAGCCCGCGGGTCTGAGCGCCTGAAGGTGAGGGCATGGGAAGGTGTCAGGTGGTGATGCTAAAAAAGAAAAATAAAGATCTGGAAAGGAAACGTTTTTTTCCTGTCCCCTGCTCCATATTGCCCAATGTGTCCATCCCAGCTCAGGTGGGACAGAGCGGAGGTTCCTGCAGCTTTGAGCATGTGACTGTGGAGCCACATTCTGGAGCCGGGATCGGAGCGGGAAACAGCCTCTGCTTCCACCAGAAATGCCCCCTCCCACAGCTCCCCTTTCCTTCACAGGGGAATTTCCCCAAGGGCCTTGGGGGAGCCCTTGTCAGGGGCGGTGGTTTTGGGGTGCCACAGGGCTGGGCAAGGGGAGCTGGGTGCTCTTCCACTTCCTGCACCCAGCACACAGCTGGGAATTGGGGAAATTTCAGGAATTCATCCCGGGTTGAGTCAGAGCTGGTGTTCTCACCCCCCGGCTGCATCTCGCTCCCGCCTCTGCCCCCAGCCCAGCACCCTGGTCCCCTTTCGGGAGCGGGAAGGCGGGTGGCACCGCCGGCCCAGCCCCAGGCCATGTAGGGCACCGTCTGCACCCAACCCAGCGCTTATAGGAGGAGGAAGCCCCGGCGCCTCAGACCAGGAAACCCGGCTGCCCAGATGTGCACAGAGAGACACCGCTAGCGAGTCCTGTTGTTTTTCTCTCTTTTTTCACCCCTCCTCTCTGTGAACGCCAGCGTCGGGGTGAGTGCAGCTCTCCCTGCGCGCGGAGCGGCAGCGGGAGCCGCCTGTGTCCGGCCGCCGCCGCAGCCATGGGGCAGAAGTGCACAGACAAGGTGTCGTCCTTCCTCTTCGAGTATGACACCCCGCGCATGGTGCTGGTGCGCAACAAGAAGGTGGGACTCACCTTTCGCCTCATCCAGCTCATCGTCCTCACCTACATCATCGGGTAAGGTTTCCGTGCCCCGGCCATCTCCCCTCAGCTTCAGGCATTGCCTCTTCAGGTGGTCGGAGCAACTCCTCCATCCCAGGCCTGTCCCGCCAGTGGCTCCAGCTGAGGGAAGGCAGAGAGCCAAGTGGGGGGCTGGAAGCGGAGCGGAGCAGTGTGTCCTTGTGGCACTCTAACCGCAGGACCAGACGGGTGTTTGCTTTTGGAATGCTCCTCCGCAGCCCCCTCGGTCCCTAATGCCCACCAGCTCCCTGCCCCTTGCTCCTGGCGCCCGGGACACGGCCGTCTCGGGATGGAGAACTAGGCAGAGGTGACGGCTTGGAGCGCAGGTTCCTAAGGCGACGTGGCTCGAGCCGCCGAGCTAAAATTGGGACTAGCAGCGAGGAAGGTTTAAAAAAGAAAAACCCGCAGCTGGGGCAGGAGGCCGTGGGGGTGGCGCTGGCCACAGAACGTCACGCGAGGTCATGGCGATCGCTCCGCTCACGAGCTGCCGGGGAGGATGAACTGCTACTGCCCCACCAGGCTGCTCCGGTCTGCCCTGGCATCCCGCTCACTGCTCCCTGCTCCTGCTTTCCCATCGGCAGCACGCCGGCATGCTCAGCATTCTTCTCCCTCCTCATTTGGCCGGCAGATATTTATTTATTTGCAGCCGCGCTTGTTTATTTGCTAGTTCACTGTGTGCGAGCCCCGGCCATGGGCAGCGCCTCTGCCTGCTGCTGCACGTGGCGTGCACCAATATCCGGAGAGAACGGCATCACGCGCGCTCTGCCCTGCGCCACGGCATCGGGCCGTCCTCTCCCACCACAGTCACACACAGTTGTGAGAGGGGCACGGGGCGCCACGATGTGAAATAGAGCGATTCTGTGCCTGAATCTCCCCTCCTGGGCGCTGGCGGAGGAAGCGCCTCGGAGATGTCATGGAGAGGCGGTGGATGGTGGCCAATGTCACCCCGCCGGGGTTTCTGTTCCCTTCCTCCCTGGGGCCCCAGGAAGGACTGACAAAAACCAGATCGCTCCTTTTTTAGCAGCCAGCACCACTCCCCACCACCACCACCAGCCCGTGTTTACAGTCTCCCCATGTTGCAGTCAATTCCCTGCTGAAGGTTATTGGTGCCGGGCCCTGACGACGGTGCACGTGGGCAAGACACCCTCATGGCCACCGGTGGTGTCCCTGCGTGGCCCCGACACAGATGGCGCCAGCGCGGCACGCTGCGGCTGTGGGCTCGGCACTACCCTGTGTCCCCTCTGCGGCCCTAGGTGGGTTTTCCTCTACGAGAAGGGCTACCAATCGCAGGACTCCATCGTGAGCTCGGTGTCAGTGAAGCTCAAGGGGCTGACGCTGACCAACGAGAGCCGCCTGGGCCCCCACATCTGGGACGTGGTCGACTATGTCTTTCCACCTCAGGTAAGGAGGCGGCGCAGGCAGTGGCCGGGCTCTTCCTCACTGCTGTGTCCCAGCAAGGGGTCCCTGTGGCCACGAGTGGGTCGAGTCCAGGGCCACTTCTCAGTGTCACGGAGCACTACGGGTGTCTTCAGAGGAGCCCATCCTCATCCTTGGGAGTGGGTGACGCGTCTCCTGCTGCTTGGTGACAGCTCCCCAGAGCCACCTGCCAGCGAGTTTCAGAGCTGCACCCGGAGGAGAGGGCAGCACAGAGCCTGGTCTCAGCTGGGCCCGTTTGTCTCTGCAGGGCGACAACTCTTTTGTGGTGATGACCAACTTCATTATCACGCCCGGACAGAAGCAAGGGACGTGCCCTGAGGTAGCTGCTGTTGCTTCCATCCTCGATCTCGGCTTCCTGTGCTTGGGTCAGGCGTGGAGGGAGGCGCTGGCTTCACTGCTCTTCCTCACGAGAAGTTTAGGGAGGGTCTGAGCCGGGCACCAGGCTGCTGGTTTGGGCTTGAAAGGGCAATGTGTCAGCACCTGTTCTGCTGAAAATGGCCGCAATCCACTTGCATTTCCCTCCCTTCTGGAGAGAACGGAGCAGAGCAGGCTCAAGGCCATGGCCAACCTGGAAAAAGGCACCCTCCCAAGGCATTAAAAACAAAAATCCCACCTCTCCCTTAGTTAACGCAGCCTGCTTTGCCCAGGGAGCCATGTACAGACCAGGCTCTGGCCACAGTGTCCCCCCGGTTGCCCGTGATGAGCGTCTAGCCGTGCCATGGGGCAGGAAGGAGAGCCCCAGGGAAGCAGGTCGATGCGGAGTTGTGTCTGTTTGTTGTCCCCACAGCTGCCGGAGGCCGGGCTCTGTGAGCAGGACCGCGACTGCAGCCGGGGCAAGTACAGCCGCCAGGGACAAGGTAGGGGGCCACATCTCAGCAGGGTTCCCAGGTCTTGGAGGCCTTGGGTCGGAGCTGATGGGGGGCAGCATCCCATGTATGGGTCCTACCTGGCTGGCCTTGCTTTTTGCTCCCTAAAGACACCTGAGCTGAAAAAAAATGCCTTCCCATTAAAAATTTAATCCAGATTAAATTCACCTTTCCATAAAGCTGATATCTTTCTAATGGCAGGGCATTTCCTGAGATGTATTTTAGCACCAAACATGTCCAGTTGCTCCCCTGTGCAATGACAGTGCAAGAGAAGTTCCTGCTCCAAAACAAGAGGGCAGAATTAAATACACTTTTTACGAAAGAGTGCCAAAACACCAGGTACTTTGTGCCTCAGTGTCTGTGATGGTCTTAGTACTCCAACCATAAATCCCATGTATATAGGTCCCATAAATCCCACATTTGACCACTGAAACATATTATACTGGGATTTTCCAGCAACCAGGGTGTCTGTCTTCTCTGCAGGGCTCATGACTGGCAAGTGTGTGAATTTCAACAGCTCTGTGAAGACCTGCGAGATCTTCGGCTGGTGCCCCGTTGAAGTAGACTATCACGTTCCTAAGTAAGAAATTATGTGGCTGCCTCCTATTTTCCAGCCCAGAGATGGCACTAGCAGCACGTAGCATAGGGTAGAGTAAAGTCAGGCTCTCTACTCTTGCTCCCTGTGCATCTGGGGTTTCTTAACCCCACCAAAATTCCTCCCTGTCCTCCGGTAGGCACTTTTCTGGGTTCTTTTCTGTGTCTCTTGGGGGATCTTCTACTTAGAAAGGGCAGAAACGAGATCACCAGGTTTGCTGGGTTCTGCCTGCCCTGGTTTTTGAATGCATCTCCACCAAATAGGCACTTCCCTGGAGACTGGAGAGCTGGGTGATGGACATGTGTCAACACTTGTGTTTTCCAGCCCTGCCTTGCTGATGGAAGCAGAAAATTTCACCTTGTTCATCAAGAACAGCATCACCTTCCCCAAGTTCAAGGTGTCCAGGTAAGGGCAGATTTGGGAGGCACGGCTTCTGCTCCAGCTGTTGCTCTAGGGGGGAAAGGGCTCAGGTAATTGGACCCTTCATGTGGGAGATGCAGTCCCACATCAGCAAACCCAAGAGCCAAGTCAGCTGGTAGGAACTGAGATATCTCCCTCAGTGCCCTCTGTCCCAAACCCATCCTGCCTTAGCTGGTGGCCACAGCTACAAGAGAGAGTTTCTGGGATTACGTTCCCTTGAGTTGCCTTATATGATACACACGATAACACAGATTTTCTCCCATTTTTCTGCTCCTTTCTCTCCTAAAGAAAATAGTAAAATATCCAAAGCATCAATGGGAAGACAGTAAACTTGGTTTGCAAGGGTCAGCAAGAAAGTTGGGCTGCAAATTCCTGCTCTCCGTGGCCTCTTTGGTGGCCTGGCTGATCACCCACCCACTCAGATCGGGGGAACTTCCTGCCTTTGATCACTGCTGTTAATTAACTGCTGAGCACAAACGATGGGACGGGGCTGGCCGAGGCACAAGGCTTTCATCGAGGCCACAGAGGCTTCACAGGACTATTTTTAGGTGAAAGTGCAAAAGAGGGCAGCAGGCAAGAAATTATCCTTTCCTTTTCATCCTTTCTGGATAAGATAACAAAAAATGCTAAAAGATGAAGCTCTAAGATGCATTATCCTTAGCTGTTCCAAACGAAAACCATTTTTATATGAAGCAACACGTGGCAGATCCCACGGAGGAGCTGACGGGCGAACCAGCTGGGAAGGATGAGAGAGGCCACGGGAGGGCTTGCAAACTTGGGGAAGAAAAGAGGGATCTGTGAGAAGTCAGGGTGTGCAGACACGGGCAGCAGCCAGAATTGCAGGCTGAAAGCACAAGTAGAGAGCAGGGAAAGCTCAGTACCAGTCTCCTCTGCAGAAGGAGGTTCAGGAAGGTTTCAAGTTGCTGGTGGGGCAGGAGAAACCAGAAAAGAGCCAGGTGCCACACCCAGAGGAGACAGATTCTTGTGGATGGAGACCCTGCTATCCACCCGAGGGACGTCTCATGGGAGGACAAGGACAGAGCAATCTCCCCCAGCTGTGAAGTTACCCTGCTTTGAGCCACAGCTGGATTGGAGACCTCCAGAGCCCCTCTCTGACCCAAAGCACTCAGCCGGTCTGTGATTCACACTCAGGCTGTCACACTGTTTTCTTCCACAGGCGCAACTTAGTTGAGAGCGTCACCAAGCAGTACCTGAAGAAATGCACATACCACAAAGTCACGGACTCCTTGTGTCCCGTATTTGACCTGGGATACATAGTGAAGGAATCGGGACAAAACTTCACCCTCCTGGCTGTTAAGGTACTTACATGTCAGTGGATGTTTCTTGCTGACGTGGGAAGGGGGCCAGGGAAGGAATCACCCCTACGCTGCTGAGGCGAGAGGAATCTGTTTTTTTCAGGGATTTGTGTGGCAATATCTGAATTAGCTCTTAAAGATAAGGGATTTCCTCAGACGTGACCTAATATTTAAGCCTTTCTGGGAAACTCCCCTGTAAGACTGACAGATTTGGCCTACTGACAGGAAATCCAGGATTCGGTTTGTTTTAATTTGTGTAACTAATGAGTAGAGTTGCCTGGCCAAATCCTCTTTTTTTGAGTTCTGAAATCTCAGCCAAAGAGTCAAATATTGGTCATAGCACAGCGCGAGCTCCACAGCATCCCGCCAGGCTCAACACCAGGACTCTGCCCAACATTTCTCATGCATCTCTCATATATGCAAGAGTAGCAGCGTCTCACAGCCTTAAGGCCTCTCTTCAAGCATTAAACTAAATGAGAGACTTGCATGTATTAAACATGCACAAGGAAAGCCTCCACAGTGTAGTTAGTACCTGGAGCAGGTATGCCTGGATGCAGGAAGCTCCAGGGATGCTGTGGAATTCAGTGCTCCATGCGGGAGCAAGCCTGGCCGTGCGGGGACAGAGCCGGGATGTGACGTGGCCTCTCTTCCCTGCAGGGAGGCGTCGTGGGCATCACCATAGACTGGAACTGTGACCTCGACTGGCCCATCCGCCACTGCAAACCCATCTACCAGTTCCACGGCCTCTACAATGATGACAGTAACGTCTCCCCTGGCTTCAACTTCAGGTCAGGGATGGTCTTTCCAGTCAACAGGTGACATCTTGGCGGGATGCCATTGCGTTTGTCATGGGAAATGGGTCTCTAAGTGCTGGTAGAGGCATGGGAGGGTGACGTGCCTGCAGCCAAGGGTCCTTGGAGGACATGGAAGGTGCTGTCCTGCTCCATGGAGCCACTGAACACCTCAGCAAGCTCGTAATGCTGCTTGTCTAATTGGGCAGATACGCCAAGTACTACAAAGAGGATGGGATGGACAAGAGGACGCTGTACAAGGTCTTTGGGATCCGCTTTGACATCCTGGTGAATGGCAAGGTGAGGGTGGGGGCTCTCGTGCTGGCAAGGACCTTGTGTGGGTGCTTGCACCCTTAGGGCTCTTAATGGCCACCAGGGAGGAGGGAAGAGGGGGTCCCATAGTGACCTGCAGTTTGGTCTCCAGTTTTGTCCCAGGATGGGGAGGAGCTCTTGGGATCTGCCCAAAACCCAACGTATCTAAATTTTCCCGTTTGACCAATGAGCTCCAGTCTGTCTCAGTGCAGTGGTGAATTCTGTGGTGTGAGCGGCTCTTTACCTGAGCTCCCATCTGCACCTATTGCCGCATTTCATTTTCCTTGGCTGATTCTGACTCATCACCTCGTTCTTCTTATTTTTTTCAGGCAGGAAAATTCGATATTATCCCAACCATGACCACAATAGGCTCTGGAATTGGTATTTTTGGAGTGGTAAGTTCAGATAGTTCCAGACCCTAAAAGGAAACTTATTAAGAATTATTAATAAATGACCTCCATGTGATGAGTCCCTGAGTCCAGCAAAATGCCAGTTCTTGCTCAGACAGCAAGGGACACAAAAAAGAACAAGGGAACTGCTCACTTGCCTTGTGTAGCTCAGAGAAATAGGTGTCCACTGATGACAGGCCCATGTGAACACTGCTTAGCGTGAGCTGCCACCTTGCTTGAGCTTGAAGACTGTCATGCGAGAGCCATGTCTTGGTACCTCCCCGATGGTTTCTGAAGTAGAATCAGTATTGGGGAGCTTGGGATGAGTTTTGGAGGTGAGAGGCAGCGTTTTGTGCCAGACGGAAGGCTGAGATACGGTTTGGATATGGCCATTGAAGGCCAAAAACCAAAGTGTGCTGGGCTCTGGGTAGACTTAAAGTTGACCTAAACCTCCTGGTATTGAATCCCTCACGTTTCCCTCTCTTGGCCCTTGAGTGTACCCTTGGCTATACACGCTCAAGCAGTGGCCAAGCCCTAGTTTTGGGGGCAAACTGGAACTTTGGAACAAGGCTGGAAGGCATAAGATGGCCTGGGTGGCCAGAAGACCAGCCCCAACCTACCCTTTGGTCTGTGCCCTGCTTCAATTTAAGGCCTCTGTCCTCTGCGACCTGCTGCTGCTGCATTTCCTCCAAGGACGGGACTACTACAAGCAGAAGAAATTCAAATATGCGGAACCGGGGCCGGTGAGTAACAGTTCCAGCCTCCTGTGCACATGGATGTGCAGGGGCCAGGATGCCACAACAGCACAATGTTTACCCTGAGGGGACCAGGCACCTTCTCTGAGCTAGTTTTCCTCTGGGGTTGTCAGGAGCTTGAGCCCAAGCTTGAACCTCCTCTCCAAACTTATATAGACCTTCCACATGAGGTGGTATTAATTGTAACAGCTCCTACATTTTCATCCAAAAATGTGCTTAGACCCTGGGGGTTAGAAGTGGCTCCTCTGTAGCCGTTTTCACCGGTGTTAGTAAAAAAAAAAGAAAAAAAGAAAAAAATGGATATTTTCTCTTGTTCGATCCCAGTCAAAGTCACATAAGAAGGAGAAGCAGCTGGACAACCAACAGTGAGAGGTGAGCGGAGCTGCCCTCGACCCTGTCACCTGCTGTGGGATGTTATGGCCCCTGGCAGACCCTCCTCCTCCTCCTCTCCCAAACCGCCACCCTCCTCCCCTTCAGCAGCGCCAGAGCCCCAGCGCGAAGAGCGTTGCGGATGCCTGGAGCAGCTCTGGACTGAGGAAAAGTGGGAAACGATGTGGCCAGAGGTGTCCGCTGAGTCTGGCTGCCGGCTGGAGCCCCTTGGAGCTACTGCGTGTAGCCACTCACCACGTGGACATGTCCCCTCCTGCACACCGGCTGCACTGGCTGCCACAGTGCCTCCTCCTCATGGGGCGGCCGGGAAAAAAGATTGTTTTGTAAGACTGTATTTTACTAAAAGAAATAAATAAACGTCTAATTTTTCTACTACGTGTCCCCGTGGCGCAGTGCTTGCTGTGGGTGCCAGCGGCCCGGGCGCTCCATGGAGAGGTCCCATGTGCCAAGCGTCCGGCTGCCCCGCGTGCTGCCTCTCCCGCCGCTCTCCTCCTGCCTCTGCTCCTTCCTCTGCACTCTCCGGGGGAGACTTTGCCGCTGCCACTTGGGAACTGGCTCGAACCCACCCGGGGGCGGCTGGAGAAGAGGCTGCAGGGGTTGCGGTGCTGCCCCCAAAATGCAGGTGTCGCTGCGGGGGAGCTCGAGCACCATGCACCAGTGCGGGCGAAATTCAGATGGGCGCCCGGGAAGCTCCCTGGGGCTCAGCCCGCTGGTTTGGCCCCATCTCTGCGGTCCCACAAGAGGCCGGCGATGCCGAGGAGCAGCGGGAAGGCTCCCTGCAGCCAGCAGAGGGGCCTGCAGACCGTGGCTCCCGTCCCTGCGCACCCGGGTTCGAAGCCGCTGCCCGGAGCAGAGGCGGCAGCGCCGGGGGCTCGGGGCGCCCTGGGCCCCCACTCAACCCGCTCCCAGAGCAGCTCCGGGGCTGCTGCCTCCGGCTTAATCCTTCAATCTGCTTTTAGTGCCAAGCCCCCGTTCCCTCCTAGGAGGGAATTAAAAGGCAGAATAGGAATTTAGGAAAGACGCTATTTGAAAACGATCCCTTGTAGTTGTTATTCTAAACCTCTGAGCAGGGATCCCTAAAAATCCCAACGGATGCTTAAAAAAAAAAAAAAAAAAGGGGAAGTTTTATTTTCATTTCTTTGCTTTTCAAAATACCTAATCATTTGGGATCCTTTTTCTTTGCTTTTCATTCACTAACCACTTCTGCAACCACCAACGGGAGAGGATGTAATTTTATTCCTTAACCAGCAAAACCATCACCGTGTCCCTGTCCCAGGGCCGGTGGCCTGTAGGAGGAGGACACGATGCAGGGCGACAGTTTGTAGAGGCCACTCAGAAGCTGCCTGATTCCAGTACCTGCCGGTCCCCTCGCACCTAGCAAGGATATTTATTATCCAGCTGCTCAGCTGGCAGCTCCCAGTTTATGATCATCTGGGAGGGTTTTGAGACAAGTAAATACATCTTTTGTCCCCTCAGGCTCAGTTACTCTGCGGGTAACCAAGTGACACGGGTATTTCGGAAGAGCGATGGCAGGAAACCCTATTCTGCGTTGTTTGCTCTTTGTGCACAGTCCCCAGCACAAGGAGACCTGGTTTCCACCCAGCGCTTCCAGACACTGTAACAGCACAAATTAAAAATTAATGTGTTTGAAGTACTCGCAGCTCGTTGTCACCCAGAAAGCACTCTGGAAACATTAGCAGCCAGCTCTGCCTGGATATAGGACGAGCAAGGTCTAATGTGAACGTTGCTGCAGCACCGTGGTCTAAGGAGCCGTCTCCAGGCCTTGTCCTGCCGGGATCATGGTGCTTTGCTGGGTTGTTACTCCTGTATCGTGGGCAGGGAACCTGGGACTCATTCAATTTTATTTTTTCCCCTGGAAGCGATAGCGGGCGGCTCGCAACCAGGGCCCGGGCCTAACTCTGCGTCGAGTGACCGTCTGCGCTGGAGGGGATGGTCAGACCCTGGTCCAGTGCTCATCCCACGCTAGGGGAGGCTGGGGACCTTGCGTGCTGCTCCCAAACAAGCCCTGGAGTCTGTCCTGCCTCCTCCCATCAGTCACAGAACCTTTTACACAGAAATAATAATAATAATAATAATAATAATAGTAGTAGTAGTAGTAGTAGTAGTAGTAGTAGTAGTAGTATATATTTGAACTTCCCTGGTCAAAAAATGTGTTTTTTGTGGGGATGGCCCCTGTCCCCACAGTCAGACCCATGATCCCCTGCCCAGGCAGCAGCCCTGGGCTGCCGACATCCCCCAGTGGAGTCAGCTATAAAATTTATTATTATTATTGGTATTGTTAGTAGTGATGTATTATTAATATATTAATGAATACAGGTAGTTTGTATAATAGTAGTAGTAGTAGTAGTAATAATAATAATAATAATGAACAAGAATAAGACTAACAATAACCCCGGGCCGGAGCGGGGCCGGCGCGGGACGGGGCGGGCCCGAGAG
>JAWLRI010000482.1:3213259-3255334 GCA_034781795.1 Crypturellus tataupa | reverse complement strand
GGGGGTGCTGCATGCGGAGCTCTGTGCGTGTGGCTTTATTATTATTAGTATTATTATTATTATTCATTATTTTTGTGATGGCAGCAGCTCGTGGAGCTGGGAGAGCGCCTGGTCCTCCAAGCCGGGTCACGGAGGCTTGTGGCTGCAGAGCTGCTCCAGCTGCAGCTTCCAGCCCGACCGTCTCCCCGTGGTGCTGCACTCGCGCACCCCGAGCGTGGACCCTCCTGGAGCGCCCTTGGCACCCGCGTGGCCCTTGCTCCCTGTGGCAGGAGCGTCCTCTGTCCCCGCGCGCCCTGGGGCTGCGGCGGGAGGTTCGGGGAGATGCAGCAGCGCTCGGGTGGCAGAGGAGGACGGTAACGCTCATTGCAGGAGCTCGTGCCTGGGCTGAAGAGGTGGCACTGCGCCCAGCTTGTCGCCCTGCGGCTCAGCCAGGGCTGCCGGGCTCAGCGGCTCCTCCTCGTGCCGCTGTCCCTCCCCTGGGGTTACGGAAGGGTGATGGAGCTGGTCACTGTGCCAGCCCCTTGGTGCTGAGCAGGAAGGGCCATGTCTGCAGGACAAGTCTACCCCGGAGCTTCAGTGCTGACCTTGGAAGAGCCTTTGCAAACTCATCTCTAGTGGAGCAGGGGAAGGAAGAACCTCTTTTCTGGGAGGTTTTAGGGAGACTGTCTCTAATAGGTTGGGGTTCTAGGGTGGTTTGGGGTTCCAGAGCCCTTCCCAAGCTTGTGGTGGGGAAGGGATGTGCTGATGGGGAGCTCGATGTGAGGATGAAGTCTGTGCTGGAGCTGTGCAGGCAGCTTCTCTGGTAGGAGCTGGAATCAATCCAGGCAATTCCTGCGCCTCGGGAAGGTACCGGCTGAGAACATGCCCTTACACCTGAAAGCCCCGGAGAAGAACCATGGGCAGCATCTGTCCAGCAGCCCCAAACCCTGGGAAGCAGATGAGGGAGGAAGGGTCTGGTGTGAGCAGCGTCCGAGATTGGGGGCTTTTGGGGAGCATATCCTGGGGGAAAACTAGATGTGTGTTAGTCCTCATCAGACGTGCTCCTCTTAGATCTTTCTGTTCATGGCTTCAGATCCCTCTTCTGCTCCTCTGATCTCCAGTCCCTTGTTTTCTAGCGTTGGCGGCTGCTCTCTCTGAGGAGCAGGTGCCCAACAGGCAGGGACGTGACCCATCACCAGCCATGTGCGGTTAGGGGAGCCCACGGGGCACCTGGCTGCAGAGGCAGCGAGGACGGGGACAGGGACAGAAGTAGCTGTTGACTTAACCCAGCCATCGGGTCACATCTCGAGCTCAGCACTTACTGATGTTTATGATAGATAAAGCATGAAAGATTTGGAGACTGCAGATAAATGAATGATATCAAATAATGCCATGTAATCAAGCGTGTGCTTTAATTAAGGCAGCAGCCAAGCTTAGTGTGTTGGGAAGAACAGCCTGAAACGCCCTAAAGGGAAGGAATATTCCCAAGTGATAAACGAGGAGAGCTTGAAAGATGAAGATGGAAACTGCTGCGGCCTCATGGATGGGTGAAAAAGGGGTGATTTGGGGTGATAGATGAGGCAGGAGCATTTGCACATTCCTCTGGTCTCTGGAAAATCGGATATTTTTGATTTGTGTAGTTAAACCACAGGTGATGTTTTCAAGCCTTGTATCTTGGACTGGAGAAATAAGGCATCTGCCCCAGCCGAGGAGGCCGGGGGTGCTGTGTGCTCGGAGACGTGCGGCTCAGTTCCCTGCTCGTGCTTCCTCTCGGGTCAAGTCTTCAGAAACTCCTCTCTTCCAACTTGCTCTTCAGTTTTATTTTTGGCCTGGGTGATATGGACAGGAACAGAGGGAGCAGTATAAATATTTGTTGTACGTAGCACCAGGGAGCTTCTCCTTATCCCAGAAACCTGCAGACACAGGGAGTGGACCTGCCTCGGAATGAATCTCTTTTTTATTTGTTGATGGCAACGGGCTCCCTGACTGACTCACGCCTCGTGATAAAGGTGCGGTTTGTCAAGAGCTTGTTTCTGTTGGGTTGCTGCCCTGGGCAGGCCTTATTTTAGGCTCAGCACCTCTCTGGGAGTTGTTCTTTTTGCTGGAAAGCCCTTGGGACTGACTTAGCAACTCTCTGGGGCTGCTTCAGCGTGTTCTGCAAATCGGTGGCTGCTTTCAGGGAAGGCTGTGAGCTGCCGCGTGATTAATTCTTCAGTATTGTTCAGTTTACAGTGAGGCTGTTAGCTAGTTAACAGTGACTGCTCTAATTACACGGTGCGAGTGTAAACAGTGAGGCTGCGAGGTGCCGGGGCGGCACAGGAATGCGCATCCTCCAGGATGGAGGCAGCATTCCCCTTCCTCCTGCTCCCACACTCTGCTCTGCAGAGCTCGTTGGACGAGCAGAGGAAGACACTGAAGCCCAGCTCTCCTGCCTGCTGATCCCTACGCTAAGTGGAAACCACCAAATTAAGTGTTAAATAAATTTGCATTGATTGCAATTGCAAAATTGCATTGAATTTCATGCAGCCTCCTGTGATTGCTTGTCTCCACCTGCTCGTACCTCGTAGTGGGACCTTACAGGGACAAGGTTTGAATGGCAGCGTCTGGTGGCCCTTGTATCTTGGCTCCCTTGGAGGCTGCTGCAGGGTGAGACTCCTATCTCTGCACACAGTATTTTTCTAACTGCAGAAGAACAAATTCCTGGCTCTGGCGTTCCCGCTTTCCTTGCTCCTTGGAGCGCGCTAACCAGGTGCCTTCAGGGGAGGAGGAGGACCCAGTGCCCAGGCTGTGCAATTAGCAGGAGGAAGAGCAGTTCAGCTGCTCCCTTCCCTGCAGTTTCCCTTGCCAACCTTAAGCTGCTTGACCTCCAGTTTACAGAGAGACCCAGGCACCGAGTGCTTAGCCAGAGTCTTAAACTAGAAGCAGCTTTGGTCATGGTGGGGAATGGAAGGAGAAATGCTGTGGGGACCCAGCCTGAATAACAGCTTCTGTGGTGATGATAACAGTGGGATTAGCCACTGCTGGTGACTGCTGCAAATCTGTCTTCTCCAGGAGTGTGGGATTATACTGTGGTGATCTGGATTTTGGTGCTAAACCATGGAATGCAGGTGCTGCAGTGGAGCAGCTCTCCGCAGGGCTTTGGCGCGTTTCCACCCACCCTCTATTGCAGAGCCTGGCACAGATCTCGCTTTCAGCCGTGTGAATGCAGCAAAGGCTGGACCAGCCTCCTAAGGCGTCTGTGCAAACACAGGGGTAAAACATCTTAATGCAAAGACCCTTTTCTGTTCATCATCTTCTTAAGAAAAGACTTTAGTGTGACTGTTGTCTTCCCTGCTCCACGTGCAGGTAACGTTGAGTTTCTGTATTGTGGAATAGAAAACAGTCCTAAAAACACCAGAACTGGCGATACCAGGATTGCTTTCATATCAGTAGCTTGGGCAAACTGCTGAAGCCCAGGTAGGTGTTGTTTTTTTGCCGTGATGCTGGCGTCACTGCAGCTGCTTTTCCTGCCTCTGGAGCTCTTGGTGTGCTCGATGCAGCTGGTGGTCATAGTCTGTGATGTGCTGCTGTGCTGTGAGCTCTCGAGAGCTGTGATGCTCAAAGGGACCCTCTGAAAGAGGACCCGTAGCTGTTGCTTCCCACTGTATCTGCCCCTAGACCCTCTGCGCCATGTGGCATCTTGTCCCTTTGTGCACAAGAAGCTGGAAGCTGTGGGAGCTGCCTCCTTGTTAGGAGCCCCAGATGGATGTGAGCTCAGGAGAATGAGGGAGGGCAGGACCTGGATGAGACAAACTGCAGTTTTATTACTGGAAATTGCTGCAGTCCCCATAGGGATGCGGTGTGGCTTTGTAGAGCCTGGGAAGACAGCAGATCCGGCACTGCCTGGCTGTGGAATCCCCTTTTGAGGAATGTTTTGAGCACGTCTGCCTTGTGTCCTCACTGCAGCAGGCACCAGAACAAGACCTCTTGGACGGCTGCTTCTCGTAGGTCCCTTGTGCTCTGGGTCAGGCCAAACCACTTAAAGATGCTCTCGAGGCTTTGCCTGACTTTATCCTGCAGAAATGTCCATGGGGTTAGATGCTTTCGGCTGCCAAAAATCAGGCCAAGTTACTACTGTGTGCTCGCACATTAGTGAGATTGGGTGTCTCTTCCAGCATATTTCTATACTCTAATCAGCCTCTTGCTTTTTCCACTCTCATACAGTATTGATGTGAGCAGTGCTTGTAATTTGGCTTGAAGCAATAGTAAAAAGGCATGATTTATTCATAGCAGTTGCTGGGAGTCCATTTCTTAATGCCAGGTAGATTGATTTAAGTCAGCCTGCAGAATGAAACTTGCCTCGTTTCATTAAGTGCTGGGTTTTCACAGTTTGCTGTTCCCATGGAGCTGGAAAGTGGCAATTTTTCACCCAAATGCCGTTGCCTTTGGAAGGCGGCTGCCTAGAATAGCAACCTCAGGAGCATAAGGGAGAGCACGAGAGAATGTCCCATCTTTGTTTCTTCTGGGTGCATCCTCCTGGATCCCAAATGACTAAATGAGCAAAGCCAGTGCTGTCTGCCCTGTGCTTTTCCAGCGTCTATCTGCTTGTCCCAACACTTCTTGTGCTCAGAGCAGAGCTTTTACTGCAGGGAATTCCTTCTCTCTGTGCAGCTCCAAGCGTGGCTGGGTCTTGAATTGAGGTGGTAATTGAGGTTTGAAATGTCACAGCAATAGAAATCATAAGGCACCAGATCCACATCAGTGAGGTGTGAAACCTCGGGGGACACGAAGCCAAATGGCTCCTTTGCCTTCCTGCTGCGAGCTGGGTAACACCTGGACTCCAAGGTCTTGCAAACTGCCAAGAATCTGATTCCAGTGAGACCTTGTGAAAGGGAAACCTGAAATCTCTAATATTCATATATGGGGTGAATCCTTCCTTGCCCCCAAACATTCCCCTGCTGTGAAATGCAGTGTCTTTGCCCAAGGCAGTGACTGTCCTTCTCTTTCCTTCTGTGTCCCAGCTTGTATTAACCTAGAGCTGCAGCGACTGAGCCATGGGGCTGCCTCCTGGCACTTTGGGGAGCTCTGCGGAGCTGTCAGTGTAGCTGTGCACAAGAGGAGGAGATACTCTGAGTTCCTCATCGCAGAGGAGCGAATACCCCAAGAGATGGATCCTGCAAAAGGATCTGACAGCAGCAGCTCTGCCCAGGTGCACCCGGGAGGATGTGCAGGGGGAGCAGTCAGCACAGAAGAGAAATCTCATAATTGTTTTTGATATATTTTTTGGCTGCTGCCTGGAGACAATTCTTAGCTGGCTGCAGAACCGTCCTTGCTTGGGCTCCTTTGAAGGTGTCTGTGAGGCTGTCAGGAGCTGCGGGTTGCAAGGATCTTCTGTGGTTGTTGCTCAACAAACTGGGCAGGGAGCCAAGGAGTGAAGCCCCCTCCAGCTCTCCGCAGGAGGTTGGGTGTCTAGCGTGGCTCTTCCAGCAGCCTTTTTGATTCGTAAATGGATCCTGGGACCCCCTGGTGTCCAGGCTGAGGTGCTCCTCTGGCTGCCTTCAAGGCACAGATGCATCCCGCCCTCCATCCTCAGTGTCTGGCTTTCCTTCTGGGCAAAGCTAGGATGTCCAAAGCATCCCTGCCCTCTGGCTGCCTTCACTTCAGGCTCCTCTGATGCCTGCAACCATCACCTTCCTGGGCATGTGGAGGTGACATTGGTGCAAGGAGTTTTCTTTCCCATTCTGCATTAAAACCAGCCAAACTGCAGTTGTGCTTTGCACACCCAGGGAAGGTGGGGAGATGCTCGAAGATGTGCGGAGCAGCTTCCCGTGCCCTGGGTACACCAGACCCAGCCTGTGTCTGTGTCTGCCTCCATGGAGCATTAAACCAGACAAGTGGCTGCTAATTAGGGAGGGCAGACTGCTGTGAGGCTGCTTGTTCTGGCTACAGTTTTGTCTCTCTGCTGGAAACTTGTAATTTTTCTAGTCTTTCAAGCCCACCTCCCAGAGAGAGCCTTGGAGTTCTGAGTATTTAGACATATAATAAGAGTGATGTAATTAAAATCCTTTATTTTTCTTGTTTGATGAGAACTTTTTTAATTCCTTTGATTTAAAAGGGTAGTAGTAGCTAATTGGATTCTGGGCCAGACTTGCAGAGTCATCCAAGGGGGAGGAGGACCACAAATGAGCCTAGCCAGGAAACTGCACATTTAAATATAGTTCTCAGTAGGGTCAGTGCATCACCCAAGGGGCGAATTAAGAACAAATATTCTGTTGTAATGTGTTCGAGCTGCAGACATCATCTTAATGGGAGCAAAAAGCTTGGAAGTGAGGAGAGATGCTGGAGGAGAGATGTTCCCTCTACTACACGTTTGTGAATGATGGGTCTCTGACAGCAGCATCCTTCTCTGTCAGCTTTTTACTCTAGTCAGGAAAAGATTTAACAAAAGCTGTGGATCTGCAAAGGGAAGAGCTTGACATCCCAACCCGCCTGCAGCTTTTCGGGGCACTCTCACTGTGCGCTGCTCCAGGGGCAGGATTCATGGAGCTGCATGAAGGGTTTGATGTGTGGCTGCTGCCTCCAGCCCTTCTGTGACTGTTATGAAGTGAACAGTGTTTGGGGGTCTTTAAGGTCTGAGTCCTGTATCTTGGTGGTATCCTCACTCCTTCATTGAAGAAGGCTGTGCAAGAAATGCCTCAGTCACAGGGAGCTGTGGGAAACCTTGAACTTGAAAGGCTCCAAACCTGGACTACGTGAAAGGGAGAATTAGGGGAAGAGCAGGACCTTCAGCTTTGATTTTGGGAGCTAATAGTAAAATCCACCGAGTGGCCAGGTTTTATTTGAGTATCTACTAGTCCAATCTACCTATTGAGCAGTTGCTCGGTATTGCATCAAGCTTCCGAAAACTTGCACCTCAAAAGCCTAAAGTCCTCCTTATCCCCCAGGGCTTCTTCTTGCTGCTCTTCCCTCAGCCTCCTGCAAACCTGCTGAGGGCTGCTGATTTGGGTACCAGCTGGGGGGGACTTCCAAGGGGGTCCAGCACCTGCTTAAAAGCACTGACCCTTGTGGGATCACCTTTTAAAGCTCTTTCTAATCCTTGCTTTTTGCTGAGGCTTTTTGGAGCCTCAGTTTGCCTCTTGATGCCTTTTCCAGCACTAAGCACAGTGGGGTAGGGAGCTCTCAGTTGGTGCTGTTGAACCATGTAATAACCTGGCTATATTTTTAAGTGCTGGTCTAGGCTCTTTGCCTGGCTATCAAGAAGGGAAAGCTAATTACAGCGTGAATCAAGGAGAACAGATGGGCCTGGAGAAAATGTGTCAGCGAGGTTCTGCTCAGGCCCCAGGTCAGCCTGTGTCCAACTGCAGCTGCATCCACCTCTTAATTTCTTGCTACTTCAATTTAAATTACAACCAAGTGATTTCTTGCCAGTATAACTGCCAGTTATGTCAGAGGGGAAAAAAAAATCTGTTTTCTCTAAACTGAGAGCACCTAGGGGATTGTGACATCCTGGATGCTAAGGAAAGGCAAAGGAGGGCTGGATGAGGAGAAGATTGATGCATGCTGCACAAAACCAAACTGCAGATCTTGTCTCCCTGCTGTGCTGGGAATGCATGTGAATGCATCAGAATCCCTTGCTGCTCCTTCCTGGGATGGGAGATCCTGGTGCCGCTTGGGACTGGGGCGTGGGACTAGAAGGGTGTAAACTGGAGCTTCCTTAAAGACAGAGCGAGGCAGGGAGAGAGTTCATGTTTTTTAACCTAGTTTCTTCCTGGTTGCAGACTCTGTGTAGAAGAGAAGCTGTTCATCTGCTGTCCCTCACCCTGTCCTCAAGTCCTCATGGACATGGCTGAGGGGTAGGATGCTGTGGCATAGAAGGATGCTACGGGGAGGGGAAGGTGGGAAGTTCCCCCTGTTTTCATTAATCCTCCTGTTCTCAGAGCCCTGTGTGTTGGGGGTTCAGGGTGCAGGGAGCCAACCTGACCAGGGCTTGGTGCAGAAATCTCAGCTCTTAAGAAGACCCTTCCAAGAAGACCCTGGCGTCTTGAGAGTTGCAGATTGGGCAATTTCAGCTGGGCTTGGGCACTGGCTAATGAAGAGTGTAGAAAACGAGGAAACAGAATCCTTGCAGGAGATTTAATAACTGGGAAGAATAATTAGGAAGTGCTTCAGAATATTAACCAATGGCTGAATGTGTTTAATTAGCTTAATGAAGATGGGTTGTTGGGTTCTTTTTTAATCAAACATGCGTAAAACATTATGCAGAAAAAATGAGATCTGAATACAATGAATGCCTTTAATTGGCAAATAAAAGGCAGAGGAAAGGTTTGTTTTTCAGCTTGGGAAGGGAGAGATTCTTTGCTGAATGCTCTAAAAAGACTTAAATTTCTTGGTTTCTCAGAAGTCTCAGATTGTTAATAATTATTTGCAATGATTTGGGTGGTTGAGATGAGAGATTCTGCTGTTGATTTCCCCTGCCCTGCTGCAGTGCCGTCTCCCATCCCTGCTGATGCCTTTCCTACAACGTAGGACACATCCCAGCTCCTTTGGAGATAGAACCTGGAGCATCTCTGCTCCTTGCCAAGGCTGGCAGCGCTTACTCCAGTGTAGTGCTGCAGACTGAGCAAACTATTTTGATATTAAACCTATAATAGTAATAATACCTTGTAGTTAAGGAGTGTGCTTTCCCCGCCGGCAGATTACTCAGCTCTGTTCTTTTGAGGTGGTGTTGAACAAAAGTAGAGACTTTCGCAGACTATATTTAATTAAACAGAGCTCAGATCGCTTCGGCTTCGTTTCTGTGCAGTGACTGTTGCTCCACGGAGGTGACGTGGAGCAGCCTCCCAGGCTGAGCAGATTGTTGATTTGAACTGTGCGTCCTGGTTAAATGGTGTGCTCTTAATTCCAATGCTGTGATTTGAGGCCTTAAATTCTACCTGGCTCCTCTATTGTGAGTGATTTACTGTGGGAGCCCTGGGAATATGAGAGCCGGGTTATCACCAGTTAGATATAAAGTGAAGGCTTTAATTTGAGGGCTCCTTATTTCCCTCTTAGGAGGCATCTGTGAGCAGATGGGGATGTGCTCTGGTTTTGCTTATTATTGCAGATTATTTGCCAGATAATTTTCTGGCTAATCCTGTAGCCTGTTTTTGCTTATTATTGCAGATTATTTGCCAGATTTTTTTTTTTTTTTTCTGACTAATCTTTTGGCCTGTGGACTATTTAAAATCCTGCAGTCAGGTTTCGGGTAGAAGCACTTGTGTTTGCAAATTTTACAATCTGTTCCTGTGCTGGTGCTGGTGGGCTGACGTCAGCGGTAGCAGAAGGTTCCTCTGGCTTCAGCAGATGCCCCCGGCCCCGCAGGAGCGAGCGGGCGCCCGGGGCAGCCGAGTGGGACCCGGCACCTCCACGTCCTGCTCTGTGGAGCCCGTCACAGCCTCCCCATGACCACGTCACTGTTTTGCATGGCGTGGTAAGGTGGTTGACGTGCGTTTTGGGCCGGTGGAGCAGTGTGACTTGGGTTTTGCAGATTTGCTTCTGGATCACTTGCCTGTGCCCAGCAGGGTGGGATGCTGGTGGTAGAACCAGTGCCCACCTCTTCTCCCCCTGCATGCGCTGGTACCACAAACACCCGTGCTGGAGAGTCTTTCTTATTTGATTTTATGTTCCCAGTCTCTTATTAACTCTTTTTGTTGTTGTTTTGTTTTCTTATTTTTTTTTAAATTGCTCACATGTCCCTGGAGAGTTGGTTACGGTAGCTGCCTCCCCGATTTATTCTAGCATCTTAACATTTACTGCATTTACATAACAGCCAAACAATCTGTTTCAGGAGTTTATATTAAACCCAGCTCCAGTGAGTCACATCCATGCAAGCAGGAGTCTAAAGAGGAAGCTGGGGGAGAGACGGGGTGACTTTTTCTGCCTTTCCGCATGGGAATATTGGGCTGCTCGGGATCTCTCTGGTGATCTGGAGTTGAATGAAGCCCCCAGCCCTCCTTGGTGACCCCATCCTCAATCAGGGCCAGACTTGGGCGCGTTTTTGAAGATAGCAATGTGTGTCCTGAGCCTCCTGGGGTGCTACTGCATGCGTGCTAGGAAGGGGGGTATTACTAGCATGAGATGCAGGGGACGCACTGGTGACATTCCTAATGTCATTTGCCCTCCGCACCAGGCCTGTGCAGGGGCAGGATGCACTAGAGCCGGTGCTGAGCGCTGTCCTGTGCATCCGTGATGCTGTCTCAGCAAGAGGCTGTGATGCGGCTTTGCTGCCGGAGTCTCCAGAACGCACTGTCCTGCGAGGAAGAGCGCAAGGAAGAGCAGGGCAGCTGCTTGCTGCCTCCAGGCCCTCGTGCCGCAGCGGGCTTGCTTGAATCCCTGTCTTCAGGGTGGCAAATAAGTGCTGGCTGAATAGATTCATTACAACGCTAATTTTAGAGCTTGCCAACTGCTTGGAAATTTGTTTTCAGCCTTCAGACTTGCTTCTCCTGTATTTTCCCCCTGCTGCTTTCTTGTAAAAGCTGCCTCTGTGGTTCTTCCAAGTGCCTGGTGGGTCTCCATCAGCCTCCTCTCTGTCTTCTTCCAATGTATCTTCATGCAGTCCCTGGATCTTGTGCTTGTAAGAGCTGTCTGCAGGGCTGCAGCAGCCTAGAGTTTCCTATCCTGAGTGCTCAAGGCTTCAGCAATCTTTCCAGCCACTTCCCAGCCTTCTTCTTTTGAAGAACAAGAGGGAAAACATGAGCTTCCCTCTGCTGTTGCCAAGTTTAGAAAACTGACCCAAACCAGGAGTGTTTCACCTGGGAACTGATGAGACCGCAAGTTCTTACTACAGAGGCTGGATCAGGTAGCTGGGGAAGTGTTAGGACTGTAAACAAAGCCCAGCCTTAAAGCAGGACTGGTTTTATTTGCCTGGCAGTAGCTGGTGCTGGTGGGGACGAGCCCCGTGTGTAACGGGGGGTCCAGAGCAGCGGTTGCTTGTGCTGGCGCTTGGGGCCACGAGCCGCCGGGTTGCGGGAGCGCGTGGCTCCGGCGGAGCCGGCGAGCGCGGCGGAGCTAAACCCGTTACGGAACTAAAAGCGGCAGCAGCTAATCCCTTGGAAACGGTCACCTGGGCACCGCGGCGTGGAAAGAGGCTTTGCGGCTCCATGCAGCAGCCCGGCAAGAACATTAGCTTGCTTCTCCGTGGAAATGAGAAGTGCCTCTCTGTGAGGGGTTCAGGGACTGGGTGCCAGCTGCAATATTAAGGTAGGCTGTGTTTTTTTGTGCCTTCCTCCTGTCTGTGTGGCTGCAGAAGTCCAGTGGGTCCTGGTTGTGAGCGTGGCCATAGGGACGCAGGGGTGCTGGGGATGTGACTCTGGAGCATCAGTGCATGGGAGGGCATCGGCAAAGTACGTGTGCCTGGGCACCAACACTCGGATCGAGCCCTTGGAGATCAGGACACCTCTGAGCTTTCAGACTCCAGTTACTTCCCAACCTGTGTCTCTCCTCCTGAATTTTCTATTTTAGGTAAATAGCACAGAGTTATCTCAGAAAGGGGAAGATGCAAGTGATACAATTCAAAGCATGCTTTGCTGGTTGGATATTTATGCGAGATGTTCAGCAAACAAGCAAACACTTGAAATCACATATATTACTTATTTTTGTAGCTCATGAATTACTGCTTGAAACCTTCAGACCGGTGCCATGGTTCTGCAAGCTGCCCTGGGCCAGGCGTATAGGCTGGCACTGGACCCGGTTGAGTCCTGGAGGAGCCACTGCTGATTTATGGAAACTGGGAGTTTAAGCAGGGGGTAAGGACAGCTCTGCGCTTCCTTGGAAGCTGGAGGGATCTGGCCTCAGGGTGAGGAGCTGCTGGCCCCGATTTGGGCAGAGGTACGAGGGGTGTCTGACTTCTTGTGGTGAAGTGACACTAGTTAGGAGCACAGTTTGTCCCTCCAGTGTTGGAATACCGTGTGCCCAGGGTTGGGTGATGGGGTTTGTGATGCAGCTGGGTTGTTTGGTGTAGTGGGAACACTTCCTTCCCTACCTAGTGCCGCTGTTATCTGAGCTGGGCCATCTGCTCCGGTGCCAGCTGCGAGGCTGAGCAGTGACCTGCAGAGATGGCCCTTAAGAGCTGAAGTTCCCCACTTTGTCCTCACAAAATACTGCAATTGGGGCAAAAAAGTCCTTAATCAAGTGACCCCCCGCCTTGCCGGGATGAGGAGTGAGGAGTTTTGGAAAGGAAGGTGGAGTCCTATGAGAAGACATAAGAAAATGCTTTTTTTGTGGAATGAATAACTCCTGATGCAGAGGCAGCAGCAGCATATTTAGCTGAAATCTGGGTTTTTTTTAGGAACGTGATTGACACCCAATGATGAGCACGAGGCGTTGTTTCCCATCACGCTGTCGCTCCTGCTCCCCACTCACCTGCCAACGCTACTGTGAGGACCTGTCCCTGCGTGTGCCATGAGCCCCCTGCCCACGACCCTTCCTCATGGCCTCCCTGGGCCCTGGTGGCACTGAGAGGCTGGCACGAACGTCCCAAGAGTCCTATCAATCTGGGGTTTTGTTTTGATCTCTTTGGGTGACTGTTGGGTGCCTTTCATAGTGGCCGTGGCTGGTGTAAGCACAAGCTGTACTGCTTTCCTAAGCGCCCTCAGGTTTATCTGTGTCTCTTATGTTAAGGTTTTGCAAGAGCATCTGTCACCATGGCATCAGAGTGCTGCTTATGCCACTAGCGCCTAATAAATATATATAGGCATTAATATATATAGGCATACGCATAGTCTTTTAGGTTTGGAGGCATGTGCAAAGACGTGCTGGAAGATCACATTTTTGTCTCTGTGTTCCCCAAATAGTTAGCTTTGAAAATAGCTCTTTTCTGCTTATGCCAATATTATGGCTTTTTGTTTGCTCATGGAGAGAGACGTCTGCTGAGCTTGGTAGCAGACCTTGTATAGGATGGATTCTTCATCTGTGCTTAGAGCTCCTGCCTTGGGACCACCAAGGAAAGGTGGAGATACAGTTGGTGACAGATCCCAACTTGAAGATCTTGTTGCCTAAACTAAATGACAAACTACAGCAAGGGGAAGGGATAAATGAGCAGTTGGAAGCAAGGGCAAGAGCACAAGTCTTTAGCCAGACCAATGCATCTCCTCTGGGCCGACCGTGAGTGCTCCGGCTGCCTGAGGCTTTCTGGAAATGTGACGAGCACCAGGATGGGAAGGGCAAGTAATTACAGTGAAGGTGCAGATGAGCAAGGTGGGATTTAAAGGCGGCACAAAGCGCAGTGCAGCGTAATGCTGGATGAACCACGCTGCAAAATGCCTGTCTGTGCATGCAGAATGATCCGCTGCTTATAGCCAAAAACTCTTCCTCCCTTCTTCATTTCACCTTTACTCTAACACGCTTGGTGACTGCTTTTCATGTATGAAAGCCTGTATATAAAGGCTCTCTCAACAGCCAGGAAATGTTTATGCAAGTTAATGACTTGCAAGGGCTCTTGTTTAAAACTGCGTGTCAAGGAAGGTGCCTTGGCTGCATCCCGCAGTGCTCCGTGGAGCAGGTCCAATGGCAGGTGGCACTTATGGACAGCTCAGTCCTTAGAGGGGTTTGTTCACCTTGACTTTGCGGACAGGGGCTTGGGGCAGGAGCCTTTCTTCATTCCAGGCCAAATCTTTTCCCTGCTAAAACCCCTGCATCATCATCTTCCAGCTCCGAGATGAAATGTTTTCCATATCCAGGGGTCCTTTAGTGCTGAAAATGCAGCTTTGAGGTTGAAAGTCGCTGGTGTCCCAAACTGGAGCCCGTTCCTGACTGTTACTGGCTGCTGCATTGACCTAAAATGGATGAGTGATTCTTTTTTTTTTTTAGGCAAGGAAGGACTCTGGATTTCCTCGTGGATTGAGGGAGCCTCCTGGAGCTGCCGTGCTTATTCATCAGGTGACTCATGTCTTAGTCACCCTTGGAATCAGCTGCTCTCTGGGCGCTTCCAGAGAGGCATGGGGAGAGATGAGCTTAAAATTCCCACCTCCCCACCTCGGCTAATGTTTTAGAAAGTGCCTAAAAAAGGAATGGACGTTGGAGGGAGGGTAACACAGTAAAATCAAAGACACTGAGAAGAAGGTGATGGGCTGGGTAAGGGGATGGAGAATAAACTAGCTCCATCTGGCAGCTCAGGTGCATCCCGGGAGCTCAGCCTGGGTTTTGCAAATTAATCCATTAATTTTGCCTTTTGCTTCCTGGTCAGGTTGGGTGATCTCATGCTTCAAATCAGACTGCCCAGGTTTTGCTGTGGGGTCACTGCAGTGAATCTGTTGTTAGGTGCAAGTCTGAGGTGACTCTTACAAGAGGATTTCTCCGCTACCAACAGCACATGAAAGCCTCCTCAGATGGAGGCTGGGCCCTGAACCGCTCTCGAGTTTGCTGTGCAAACAAAACCCCGCTGTTATCATCTTTAATTGCTTTGCAAGTGTATTTTCCCTCATCAAAACACTGAAGCTGCCTTAAAGCCTGATGGCTCTGAAATGTGCACCTGTTTAAGCAAGTGGATGGAGTATCGGAGAACTAGGAGAAAGAACAGATTACGCTGTACGAACTTTCCCAGGTTTGGCATTGGGCTTTCCCTTGCGCCAGGCAGGGTGCCAGGGCAGGATTTCCCTGTGCTTTGGGGCTGTTCCTGCTCCAGTGTGTCCCCTAAGCTGTGGGGTTACAGGCTGGGGCATTTTGCTGGCAGGGAGCCGAGGGGTGAGCCCTGGGACCCAGATGAATTGCTCCAAGCTGCATCTTACAGGTGCTGGCACTTGGGCTGGCAGCCAGCAAAGCTTTTAGATGGGAGCTGGTAGCAAAACCTGTCCCCGCAGCTGGCACCTGCACAAGGCCGTGGGGTTTAGACTTTTCCCTTCCCCTCTGCTACGTTCTGTGGGCAGACATGGGTCAGTCTGGGCCATGTGAGTAATGCACAGGGGACACTTGGAGACTGTGTCCCCATTCCCAGATGTTACCACTTGCTCTTAGGCCATGTGGGTTATGTTGGATCCCTCCTGCTCCCGACCCTTGTAGCAAGCCCTTGAAAGCCCAGAGGCTCCATCACAGGCAGGGCAAATAGGGTGCCTGAAGGATGTTTTCCCCCTCATTTTTCCAGGCAAAGCTGCACCTGGAAGCTCTGCCCCAAAGCAGACCTGGCAGCGGGATGCTCCTCCATCCCCGTTGCTGCACGAGCATCACAGCCGCGTGGAAGAGCCACGTTCTCCCCGGCGCAGCCTCAGCAGTAATCCCCGGCGCTGACCTTGCAGCTCTGCAAGCGCAGTGTGGCCTGGGGAGCTCAGAGCTTCCAAGGAGCCAAGCGACCGCATGCCGGTGCCGCACGGGTGGCGTCTGTGTGTGCGCGGAGTGAGCTCCGATCCACTCCTGCTGTGCCCATAGCTTTGCCAGTGCCGCCTCTGATTTCTGTGTGGGTTAACCGAGGCCTTAGTGCAACGTCCTTGGGCTTTAAGCGGTGAGGATGCCAGGGGCTGGGAGTTATCCGTGTGCAAGCACAGCACCGCTCTGAAGGTGGAAGCTCAAGTCCTGCTGTCTTTCCTGGAAGCACTCGGAGCCATCAGAGGCTGCAGGCCTTTGCGTGGACCCAGAGAAGTGTGGGAATGCTTTCCTGAAACATGTTCATATCACTCAAAGGTGCCTAAAGCTGGTTTTTGCCTCTTATCTGGGAGGTAGATAAGCCACTAAGGTTAATGTTTATAAACGTGCGCTTGTGAGATGCCGCTGAGGGCGACGCCGTGTGCTTGGTTCCTTTCCCTCCTCCCAGCCGTGTGCTTCAACCGTGTCCATCACAGCCACAGGTGCTGTTCGTGCTTGGGGGCTCACCACAGAACAGGAACTGGGGGAAAAAGCAGTAGTTTTGCAGGGCTGGCGGGCGGTGTTTGCAGCTGGGAGGCCCCTTGGTCGGGCTGCAAGCAAGACCTGTTCCCGCCATGCAAAAGCAAACCCATCCGTGGCTACAAAGCTCCTGTGGGCGCACCCAGCGGGAGGCGAGGGGAGGTTTGCTGCCTCCTGGCAGTCTGGGCATCCACGTGGCTGCAGGAGGAGAGCCCAGGTGTCGGAGGCTCTGCAGACCTGGGGGAGACTGCAAGGGGGTCACAGCAGAGCCCGCATCCCACTGGGAGCCCCAGCTGCCCTGGGGTGGCATCCAACCACCAAGGTGAGGCAGGAGCCTTAGGCACCTTAGGTCTCCTTGGGGACTGCGCTTGCACAACAACTCCTTTGTGCTTCTCTCTTCTGAAATCTGGCCGCACTGAGCTCGCCAGAGCAAGCTCAGCCTGCTAAGAGGGAAGCTGCAGTGTCCACATGCTGCCCAAGCTGTCCCTCTCCTACATGGTGATGTGGCAGAAAGCCTCTTTTGGAGGTGACCCTTGCTGTGATGGTGGTTGGATGCGGGAGCGGGTTGTGCAGGGAGGCTCTGAGCCTCCATCCTTGAAGGTCCTCAAAGCCCCACGGCCCTGCTCTGAGCAGGGGGTTGGTCTAGGCAACCTGCAGAGGTGCCTCCAGTTTCGGACCCCTTGGAGCGCGCTGGGAAGGGGTGGGCAGTGGCGGTCACTGCTAGCGCAGTGCCCAGTGTTGTTGTCCAGCGAGACTGCTCTGTCTCGGTGTCTCTTGGAGACAGCCTGAGCCCTGCAGTTTGCTTCAGCACCTCTGGGAAACACAGGCCTTGTCCTTTGGGTCTGCTGAGGCAAAGGGCAGGGAAGGGACAGTGGGAGCGGGTTCTGTTGCAGAGGAGGACGCCCATCCCGGTGCAGCATGTTCCGTGGCAGGCGGCTGCTCTGCTGCTCTGGATTTGCCTTGCAAAGGAGCAGGATGTGCCGGGTCGAGGGCTTGGGGCAGAGCACCCGGTGCTGCATCTGCTCATGCAAACACGGTGCTGGCTGCTGTGTTCCCGCAGGACAGGCATTCCTTTGTGTTTCTCTTCCCCTTTCTGTGCTCCCAGAGGCTCCCTGTGTTTGCTGCCCTGGACTGGTTTGCTGCTGTGTGTCCTGTTTTGCAGGTGCCTGGGGGCTGCAAGGAACAGAGATGCCCTTTTAGCTCGTCCTAACTCGTTTCAGCCCCTTTCCAGCTGCATCTCCCTCCAAGGCAGCATCATTACAGCCTGTGGCAGAGGATGGCTCATCCACAAGGAGCCCTTCCCCTTAGAGCAATTCCAAAGCCCAAGTCCCTTTAACCTGCCATTTGCCTCCCTGCAGCTTTGACTTTTGAATATTGTTATTGCGACAAAGACCTTAAATATTAAAGGCTTCCTAACTCCCACTGCCTTATTTTGCTTGTGAATCAACAGAGTCTGGCTCCTGCCTTGCTCGTTAATATTTTAAAAATAATGCAAGTCTCTTCAACTTGGTGCATTCTCGAGTATTTTCTGCTGTGCCCCCTCACCAGCTGTCAGTGCTGTCCCCAGCAAGCTGTGTTCTGTGCCCCCCTCGCCCTGACGCCTGCGAGGAGGCTCCCTCTTCCTCTTTGCAGCTCAGGTTCAGGCCCGAGAGCCTTTCCCCCTGCCCTGGCCCAATTCTGCACCATGTCCATGTGCTGCTGTCATTCCCCTGCAAGACTCGGATGTCCCTTGTCCCCAGGCTAGATGGGGTTTGTTATAACTGGTGCTCAGGACACCAGAGAGGTGGAGCTGGGTCCTGCCGGGGTGCTGTGTGACAAGGTGACACTGCAGGGTCAAGCGCAAGCACTGGGCATCGCTGGAGGTGACACCGAAGGGACATGCGGGCTGACGCTTCTCCTTGACCCTCCTCAGGGTGACCTGCAAGGTAAAACCATCTCCAACACCCATTCCTTGACAAGCAGCTTCAAAAGACCTACACAGAAGTGACCAACCCAGCCGGTCCTGTGGATAAACCTGAGTCTGCTGCAAAACGTGCACCAAAGCTGCCGTGTGGAGGCAGTTTGTAGCCAGGACGGGAGGACAAACAGACAGGACGATCCTTAGCTCGTTACTGCTGTCCCTGTGTGGCTAATAGAGGTGGCTGCACCCGGCGAGCGATGTCCTGGAGCGCTGAATGGCAATAGCGCTCGGCTTTGGCCTCCGCAGTGTTTTCTCCTTAAAGGAATTTCCTTAAGCAGAAACTTTCTCTTCAGAGTAATTTTTTAGTTGATTATTGCTTATATATGCAATTAGTGTAATTGCATCTGATTATGCAAATGGGTTTAACCGTATAATTAGAAGGTGGCGTGACAAGCTCTAATGCAGTTGTGGAATCTTTTGTGAAACTTCCTGCGCTCGGGGCTTTGCACCCAAGCGGCTGCCGAGCTCTTAGCCTGCAGTGGGGTTCGGCATCCTGGCTAATGTTCCAAAGCATGTTTAAAACGTGCTGTTAATTACCCTTAGCAGTGGCTTTATGGTGTAAAGGAGCAAGGCGACTGCTTGGCCCCTTGCCATACAAATGCTTGTTGTAATTATTAATTGTGATTTCTTTTGCTGTAAAGTGCATTAGTCTATAAAGAGGGCAAATATATTGCTGGAGACAGAGCAGAGCAAGGTGTCCTGAGGGCTTTTAACCTCCCCATCCTCCTCCTCCGGAATGTTTCCAGCTGACCAAACTGATGGACAAGGCAGAGAACTAGATTTACAGTTCTTCATTTTCCAAACAACGCGTCGAAACGCTTTATTGAGCAGCGGAATTGAGTACGGCCGCTTGCCTCCCGCTCCCACTTGCGATGTGGAGATTTTCTCCCGTCATATCCCATCCAAAAGGGTGTTTTGTGCTGAGAAACGTGCAGATGGGTGATAAATGCAGTGCGGAAAATGCTCTTGAAGTGGCAGCCTGCCTGGGGCACAGGAATAGTGAATGTGGAAAATGGCAAATAAGAGGCATGTAAGTAAATTATGTTCGTAGAAGCCGGTCTGCAGAACTCGCTCATGCCTGTAGCCTAATCCTCTCATCCAGAGCATGTGCTTGGTGCTCTTTGGGATCAGGCTGGTGACAGTGGCAAGGAGCCTCAGGCGCAAAGATGCAACCAGAGCGTTTGCAAAGTGGCTCTAGTGTCTCTGCTTGGTGATTCCCATCGGGATACAGAGCAGTTACGTTGCAGCCTGGTAAAAAGAGCAAGTCTGCCGTAGATCTTGACTTGTAGAAATAAATAACTGCTTTTTGTAGAGTTTTATATACTATGAGGAGAGCCTGCACGTAATGAACCCACACAGAGCCCTGCTGCACATCTGAACAGTTATTTTCTTTAAATCTTACAGGATTTTTTATAATACTTTTGGCTGCACTGTATCTCCCGCGATGCTTTAGAGTGTATTTGTCTTGATCTAGTGAGTTACTTGTGCCTGTGGTAATACCTTTAAAAAGGAGAGATTTTGGTGTTTAGATGTGGGGATTTTTTCAAATAGGTTGGGAGTGAGAGGGAAGCCATCCAGAAATGAGCTGGAAACCCCTGTGATGGCTGCATAGCCGTGGGCTATGCATGTCCTAAGTGATGGAGTGAGAAGCTCATCCTGGGGTCCTTCCTGATGTGAAAGCCCTTCCCACCCCCTGGGTTGCTCAGGGCATCCCCTTCTCTGCATCCCCTATTGCTCCGTGATTTATGGAGTTCATCTGCACTTTAGCAGTTGGCTGCAGACTTGTTTTCCAAGTTACACCCGTGCTGGCACAGGGAGCACCCCGAGTTCTGCATGGCAATTGCTTGTGCACCGAGGGTGCGCGTTGCCGGCTGCAGCGCTCCCAGATGCTCCCTGTAACGCTTCCTTTGCTTTTTTCCCCTTGTTTTCCTTCTATTTTCCCCCGTCCCTGCTGACAGGGAAGGCCTGCTCGCTGCAGCACCCACCAGGTTGCTACAGGCGCCAGATTTGGTGCTTCCTGCTGCAGCCGCGCCGCAGCACAGGCACCCGCAGCCCTTCCCCGCCGCCGCCTCCCGGGAGTAGGGAGGGAGCAGGCAGGCTCGGAGGCTTCGCCACAGCCCTGCCTTGGCCGGGGATTATTTTAAATCACTGTTTTTGAGCAAAACTGAAATCACCCTGTGGGAAGCAGTGTTTTAAATGAGCAGTTTTAGCTCTCTGTTGTGTTTGAGGGTTTTGTTGATCGTTTCCAAATTGCAAGCTGATCCCCATGCGCGGGTAGTGGTTAAGCTGTGTTGATTTGACTTTTACGCTCTCCGTGCACGTATATTTAAATATTTACATGACTTCTGAAAAACATACGGTTTTAATTTTTTTGTGAGTGAAAATAACAAACGCTACTTGCTTGCTAGCGGATTTTGTGTGTGTGACTTGTGTCAAATTGTGTAGGAGGCAAAATGCAGTAAAATGCATTGGCTTTTATTTTTATCTTGTGCTAGCAGAGTACAAAGCCTTAAACATGCTGGATACCTAAAGGATTTTTCTCAAATTGCATTTAGTATTTCGAAGGGTGAAGTTTACAGAAGAAACGTTTGCCCCTGTTAGGAGGCAACCTGAATTGCATGGTCCCCAAGTCCAAGGCTGTGGGGTTAGTAGGTTGGTTCTGTACTTATACCTACTTCACTGCAGCAGATTGAAAGGATGGAAATGTGTTTTACAGCAGCTAGCTAGTCTCCTAGCTTGGAATGAGCTAGACACTGAGTGAAAATACTGGAATGAACCAAAAACTCCTGTTCTTGGCCCCTCCAGATTAAGGGAACATCCGCCAGGTGTAGCACAGCCTGGTGCGGCTGGTTGATGCCTCCACCCATTGGCAGCTTACTCATGTCTAACGCTCTTTCAGCAAGTACAAATTTGCTTACGTGTTTGTTTTACCCTTATAACTCTGCAATGAATCGGGAGTTTGCGAGTCACAAGCCATGACTCGGCTTCCTGGCCATCGTGATGGTGTCCCCAGACAACTGTGCTGCTCTAAGTGACCGTGAGCTTGTTCTGTGTGTTGGGTTTGGGCAGGCAGCAGAAGCTGTTGTACCCTGTGCATGAGCCCAAGGCCAAATTTTGACCTTTTATCCTGCCTCTCTTTACGAAGCAGGACTTCTCCCTTTTGCCATAAATGCTGTTTCAGTGCCGAACCAGCTACAGAAAGCAGAAGCTCTTTTTATCTGTGTGCCTTCTTGCTCATCAGATAAAACCTCCTCCTTATCGCTTGTACAAGTTTCCTATCTAGCTCGGTGGTTCATTTTGCCTTTCCTTCTGGGCGCTTGCAGCTTGTTTACAGCCCGCCAGGATGCTGCTTTCATTTCCTTCTGCCTCACAGAGGGAGTTAGGCTGGCTCCTTGCTTGCTTTTGTGCAGACCTGGTGTCATCACTCCATGACCTCTTTGTGTTTCCTCTTAGATATTCCGTGGGGAGCTGCTTTCGTGCCATGTGTCGTCCGTGAGTGCAGGTATCGCCGCTCGCTGCAGGGTCATCTGAGACTTGGGTGGCCATGGGGGACTCTTCCACTGACGCTTTGGATGGAAACACGTGCCAAGACCCACGGACGGACCTGGCAGAGCGGGTGGCAGCCATAGAAGTGGCAGTGGGCTCAGACAGAGGGGACCCCAATGGAGAAGACGCCACCGAGGAAAACGACACCGTTTTTTCTGATAATGTAAAAGACATCCAAAGAAACGGAGTCAGCAGCAACTCGGGAATGAACGAACGCCTCCCTTCCCAAGGGCCTGAAGATGCTCCCTGGCGGCACGTTCCCAAGAGACCTCCCCACAGACCTGTCCTGTCGAGCAGGAAGCTGTCTCTCCAGGAAAGACCAACGGGAAGTTATTTGGCTTCTAGCAACGCTCCAAGCTATGGCCCGTACGCCACCGGGCCCTCGCCACGTATAATGAGACGGCCAACGATAGAGTCGAATCGGGTCTCCATCTCGGATGCAGAGGTAGGCTGGTTCTCCGCTGCAACCACAGCTGGTGCAGGGGGTCTTTAGCCTTTGGAAGACAGTAAATCTGAACGTGCTGTTCTTTGGAAGGTTGGTGGCGGGGGGGAAATTCCTGGAAACAGCAGTCACTTAAAGCTTATATGAGTTTGGAGTGGTGGGCACCTTTCCATCCAACACCAAACCCACTGCCGGTTATTGCCCAGGCCTGATGCAGCCCTTCAGTCCTCACTTGCCTGGCGTCAGCCTGGCAAGGGGCTGAAGGCTCCGTGTTTGCTCAAACTGACTGTAAAACCACAACGTGCACGTGGTCTGCTTGAAGAAAGGGCTGTACATAAGTGGATTTGCACTCTGTGTCCCTGCAGCATGTGCCCTTTGGGGTTTTTAGCAGCCCTGGCAGCTTTGCTGCTGGCGTTCATGGATTTAAGCTTCTGGAGATTATGCATCTCCTATTGTGTTTTGCCATTATTTAAGCACAGTTTAATTTCATAAAGAGCTTAAACACACTGATGTTTCCCTACTCTTCACAGTGCTTTCTTTAAAGCAGATGTGTGGGTTTGTAGAAGCCATGGGGACGGAGGGCCTTGGCTCTGCCCTCCTTCAGAGGTCCAGCCTTGGGCTGCTGCCCCAGCTGGATTCACCCCTGTCCCAGCAGAGTCACATGCAAGGTGACCTGGCCCCAAACATCCATGTGGTTAGTGCTTCCCTCCGGAGACGTCTGTGTTCCCCTCCTTGTCCACGGGTGCTGTGCAAACGGTGCTCTGGAAATTCCTGCGAGTCCCTTTAGCTGTGAGTTGAGATCATGGTGGTCCTGCATCTTTATAACATAGAGTAAGGCTTGTCAGAGATGAGGTGGCTTCATGGTGAGAGTTTGGTTCCACAGAGGATAAAATAACCCCGTGGTGATGGATACAGTCATGGTGTACAGAGCAGCAGTTGCGGTTGTGTTTCTGCAGGCTGGTAAATCACTGACAAAATCCACCCCAGCAGTCACGACATTGCCCCAGGCCTCTCTGCAAATGACTTTTCAAAGCACCTTTTCTAGGCAAATCACCCATCTGCACTCAAATTCGAGTATTCCTCTGCTCAAAGCCCTTCTAAAGCTGTCCCGTCTGCTTGCACTGAGTACCTGGCTCTGTCATTCTATGCCTTTCCCATGGCAGAGCATCCATCACTCCAGCAGTTGCTACCAAAGGAAGTTAAAGTCTTTGCAGAAGTGAAGTCCACAGCACTTCTACTTTATCAGTGTGCATGGGCAGTGGCATCACTTGGAAGCCACATGGATGGGACAACTGCAGAGACAACTTTCCTGCATTGCATTCGTAGCAAAGAGACTAGTGCTGGGCTCTTGTTCTGCCACCTCCAATCCTTCTAGACGGGCAAGAAAAATGCCGCTTGGAGAACGGGATCACCGATGCAGTTGTTCCAGTTCCCGTTTTTTCTGCATGGATTTCCTCCCCTTCTACTGTGTAGCACCTTCTGCATCCTCGCAAACAGGGCATCGTGTTTCTCGGCTAGAGCAGCGGCCTCATTTGCTGACAGCTTTTCAGTAAGGATCATGCTGAGGTTCCCCACTCCATGTTTATCAGCAGTGGCAAATACTTTGCATGATGAAATCAAGAGGATTCAACAATATTATCTTTTAGTAGCACTTGGCCCAGTGATAGGTGTTTCTCCGCAATAAACTCTCCCATTTCTTTCAGGAGAAGCAAATAACAAGTCTTCTGGCCTCAATGCATGGACTTCTTTGCAAAAAGTGGGGAAAAAAGGGATAAAAAGGATTATAAACATATAATCTTTGGGTTTGATTGTGCTGACCTTCAGTGTTTGGAGCATCACAAAATCTCAGCTTTCACCAGTTGCTGGTTGACTGAAGAACGATGCTGGTGGGAATTGGATGCTGCAGACTTGGACCTGTGAGGCAGCCTTGTCCCGGCATCGCCTTCCCTTGGGTCTGTCCTTGGTTTTGATCCCACATCCCATTCCATTTATTATCCTTTGCTTCGTATTGCTGTAACTCTGCCCTGATCATTGGACGGGCAAAACTGTCCATGAGGGCTGGGGTCCTGGCATCTCCTGTGAGATGTTTTGAGCCCAGGGGATTGGACTTGAGCTGGAAGGGTCTGCATAGGCCTCCTGGAGAGAGGGGAGAAAAAAAATAGGAAAAAGTAATATCTTCTAGCCAGGGATAAGAGGTGCTGTGGGAAGGTGGCGGTGTCAAAGGTGTCATTGCCCAGACATGCAGAGCAGACACGGAGCTCCGCATTCATGCTAAATATAAAGACTTCGTAAGAGGATTTGCCCAGCTGGGTGGATTATGTCCCTCAGGAAGGACCCTGCTCTGATGGGAGAGGGGAAAAAGGCTGCTGTGTCTCTGGGGACAGTCTCCAGGCTGCTGTGGGCTCACAGGGCTGGCGAGGGGCAGCGTGACAGGAGCCGCCGGCAGAAACCTTCACTCCTGCCTCATTTGCAAAATTTACTGCGATGCAAAGCGCGGCCTGCGGCAGGAGCAAATCTGCTGACGTGGCCTTTTTACAGGGAATTTGTCCTTCCTGCATTCGTAGCCTGGGTATCCTACGCTTGGGTGCTCCCTGCTCCTCCAGGGGAGCATTGCAGGGTTTTCCCCTTTCCTCCTTTCCTCCCTGCTGTTTTGCAGGGCTGTGCATGGTGCAAGGCTGGTTGGGTTGGGACCGGTTGGGTTGGGGCTGCCCCAAACCCCTCAGGCCACAGTTAAAGACTCCCTTAACCATAAAGTTAACCTGTGCACTTGCACTTTGCAGGCTTGAAAGCAAAGGGTCTTTTCACCTTTCTTAATCCCCTGTGTGTCTGGGGACGTTTGCAGGGTTCAAAGTAGAAATGGAGAGAATCGCTACTTATATCCATACATGCTGCTGCTTTGAAATCTCTTTAAGATGTTTATTGTTTCCTTGATAATGAAAAATAAGGTATTAAACCCTAGTGCTGTCTGTAAGATTCAGAGAGGTTTTCCTCTCCAACCGTTCTGAAGCTTTACAGTTTCTTCTGCTGCGTCGCAGTCATTCCTTCTGCTGCTCGCAGTGCTGATGGATGGGCTTTTGCCTTCAGAAAGATATTCCTCGCTTTGCTAGCGGCAGAGTTAATGTGCTTCTGCGGCTGCATTACTCACAGTTGGCTCTTTCTCCCTGTCAGGGCAGTGGAAAAAAGCTTCCTTCGCTGGGAACAAGATCGAGATTTAAATCACTCCTTGTATTCCTGACAAGTCAGTGCTTGCAAACTTAAAAGGTCATAAATTCTCCGTTCCTTTACCCTCCTTCACCGAGAAGGCTCGTGGTGGGGGAAGCAGCGAAGTCGTTGCCCGTGTTGGTGCTCTGACGCACGCTGCAATGCAGCGGTGTGACTGCAACAGGGATGCTCTGAGACTGGGGCTATAACACTTAAAAACTCTTAATGATGGGCCAAGCTTAAATAAGGTTTCATCTTTTTTTACTTGGCGCTTTGCCTCGATTTGGTGCCGATTTGAGCTCCATCGTTTCCTTCTACCAATCCTCTAATTTTGTTCTCTCGCCCTGCAGGACTGCGTGCAGCTGAACCAGTACAAGCTGCAGAGCGAGATAGGCAAGGTACGTGGCTGGAAACAGTGGGGCTTTCGGAAATACCTTGCATGCGTGCACAGAAACATGTTGAAAAATAGTGTAGCGTCCCAAGGCATCTGGATGGCCAAAAACTGGGGTTTGTTTAGATTTGAGTGGGTGTTTTTGGTTCTTGCCCTATAAGTATGACTAAGCCTTGCTCAAGGTCAGAGCAGAACGGCTTCCTCAGAAGGCTAAGTGTTTCCTCCCCTCCCAAGGTAGATGAGTTGGCTTCCTTTCAAGGTGCTCCTTGCCAAGCTAATGCCTCCGACGTGCTAATGGGAGCTGACAGGGAAAGGAAAGCATACAAAGAAAAAGCCCAGGGCAGGTGCTAGGGCATCGGGACTAGTTAAGGTTTTCCATCCATGCCTGAGCTGCTAGGTCAGGTCTAGTCCCGTTATCTCTCCTCATCTGCCGGGGAAAGCAGATGCTTTGGGCGATGCTTGGCTTGGCTGGTACCGCGCGTGCATCTGCCATCAGGGTCCACTGCCATGGGTGGGCAAAACCTTTTGCATGGATCCTCGGGTGTTTCCTTGTCCCCCAGCACTGAGCTGGCTGTGGTTGTGCTCGTTTGCAGGGCTCCTATGGCGTTGTGAAGCTGGCCTACAACGAGGACGACGACAAGCACTATGTGAGTATCGCACTGCCTGCGTTGTGGCCACCCCTGTGGGGCTCCCCGTTCCCGTTAGAGGCAGGGGGTGGTGGCACTCAGTGCCGGTGGATTTGCAAGGAGAGGGTTGTCATGAATGTGCCAGGAACCCTCCCAGCTGGAGGGCACAGTCCCCCGTGCGGGATGTGACCCCACTTCCAGCTCATCTCCCCATGGTCTGAGCTACAGCGCATGGCCTTGGGGTTAGCCCAGGGGCACTCAACAGGAAAACCCAAGGCAGCAGTGAAAGCCGCAGGCGGGTTAGCCTGCTCCGTGCCCACTAATGCCCACTTAATCTCCCCTTCTCGTGCTAATCCAGCCAAACCCTCAAGGACGATAGTGAGGAGAGCGTGGCTCCTGCAGCAAGGTGCTCTGCGGGGCCACAGCGCTGACACGCAGCTACACTTGTGCTGTCATTTTATTTTGTCTTGCTCTGCGTTGAAAAGCAATAGCAGGTAATTGGAGGAAATCAGAGCCTGCTCATTCTTGAGTGCTATTTGGAGTGTGGTTCCCACTTCTGGCCAAAGTGCAGGGCCCAGTGCCAGCTATGCTGAGTTTTGGATCTGAGATAGGATTAGGGAAAATTCCTGAAACGGAGAGAGAAGGAAAAAAGATGGTTACCACATCTGGAAAGAACATAACGGGGTTGTATCTCTTTCCTGGCGTTTACTTTCTGTGAAAGAGGAGGAGGAGGTGTGTGCATAGCCGTATCCACCGCGCAGTGCCTGGCTGCAGAGTGCTGGAGGCTGTGAATCCTGGGCACTGGGAGCATCCTGGGGACATGGAGCTTGAGGCACCACACGTGACCCTGGGCACCTTGCAAGGACCCTGCGGCTGCGAATGCTCCTGAGGCCCTGCCAGGCCCCTGTGCTCCTGGTTCAGTGCCCCGCGTGCAGTGAGCAGGAGGGAGAGAGAGAGAAAAAAAGAAGTTGCTCTTTTGGAGCAGCAGGGAAAAAGCGAAGGTCAACATTTCCAGGAGGGAAATTGTTCTGGAGTCACCATGCCAATGGGATTTGATTCTGTGATGTCTCGGGTCATGGTTCTAGCCTATTTTCGGTCTCTAAATCAGCTTGCAGAGAAAAGGGGCTATGGTGAATATTTGTTATGCAGCTTTCAAAAGTGCTTGCATTGTAGTTAGTCTCTTTCTTCTTTAATCTGTTTTCCTGAGAAACAAGATTTGTGTGACCGTGCTCAGCCCGTCCGTTCCTACCTAATGCCCTTGGCGCTGAGGGCTGGTTTTTACCACCCAGCCTGAACCCTACTAGCCCCTGGAGAATCCACACCGCAGAGGGCTGTTGCAAAGGCCTCAGGAGCTTTGGGTGGCACTCGAGTCCTTCCTGAGTTTGGATCCCTTCTGGCTGAGGTCTCTGTTAGCAAGTAAGGTGACATCCTACATGCAAGGATGTCTTGGAGTAAAGGATGTTTTGCTGCTGTCAATGGAAGCAGGATGTGGCTTTGAGGGCTCATTGCTGTGCCCTAAAAGCGAGGTCATCTTCCCAATCACACCATGCAAATCCAGGGGGTTTCACCAGGCTGGTACCAAGAATATCAGTCATTTGGTGAGCTGTGAGCCTAGCTGGAGAGACGGGATCCTGGGACTGTGCCCGGTCTTGCTGCCGGGTCAAACGGCCTGAGAAGGAGCCTGCTGGGGTGGTCTTGGTGACCTGTCCCTGCTCTGGGCCTCAGTAACGGGTCGCAGAGGCTGCCTCCGACAGGGTAGTGCAAAATGTCACGCGTTTGCCAGCCTCTTGCAGGAGCCTTTGATTATATTTCACAGAGGTTACTCCTGTGTGAATGGCAAATACAGTTGTTTAATTAAATAAGAGAAACAACCCAGTGCAGGGGAAGGAGAGAGTGACTGTCCCCACCTTCAGAGCACAGACTGTATTTTCCTAAGCAAATTGTACCAGGATGTGGCTGCTTATGAAATATTTATCTGCCGGGCTGCTCCGGGATGTTGGAGTAGCCCTCAGAAAGGGACCTGTTGCCCCCATCATGTGCAAGGAAACCTCTTCCCTAGGTTGAGGGCAGAGCTGAGCACATCCCGGATGCCCAGTGTGCTCCGAGGTCACGGCAGTGCTGCAGTTTTAACACTGCTTTTTCTTCTTTCTTCCTGCAGGCTATGAAAGTCCTCTCCAAAAAGAAGCTCTTGAAACAGTACGGATTTCCACGTGGGTATCTCGTGCTGGAGGTGCTGTGCTCAGCCGGGCACATCTCCCCATAGGAATGTTGCCCATGGACGGGCTGCGGCCGCGTTTGAAAGCCGCCCGCGTCGCTGGGGGCGCGTTAAAGCGCCGTGGGCATCAAAAGGACAGGCACTAACATGGGGAAATTCAAAGCACTTGGTAATTAAGTTCCCAGCTTTGATTTGCTGAGTCTCTTTGAAGTGCTATCTCTTTCCTGCCCACTATCTGTGAAGCCTAATTAAATGCTGGAAGTTAGGAAGGGTAGAGCCCCTTCTCCTTCTCCTGGGGGCAATTCTACCCCCTCAAACAGCACCTAACTCTGGTGGCAGGGCCAAGGGACGTGGGAGATGGCCAGGCTAGAAGCCATCAGAAGCTGCCTTGGGCTTGGAAAACTCTGCTCGGGGTGGAGACTGAGCACTTTGGCATGGCGAGAGGGGATTAGGAGGAGGAACCTCACAGGGACGCTGGCTATGCTGCCTCTTTCTTGAGTTTTAGATCTCCAGTGTTGTGAGTTCAGGAGTTAGTAGGAACCTCGAAGTCAGACTCGAGGAGTGCCGTGAGGATGGAGAAGGTCAGGGTGCCGTGTCCAGGTGCCCCCATCTGCTCCTGCGTGCGTGCGTGTGGAAGGGAGCTTTTCCCTCATCCCATGTTGTTGTGGTTGCAGGTCGACCTCCTCCTAGAGGGTCAAAATCGGCCTCTGGAGAGCAGCCAAAGCCGATGGCGCCGTTAGACAGGGTCTATCAAGAAATAGCCATCTTAAAGAAGCTGGACCATGTCAACATCGTTAAGCTGATAGAGGTGAGGCAAGGAAGCGGACGGTGCCCTAACCGTGAATGGAAGGTGATAGGAGCTGGGAGACCCTAGAGATCCTAAAGATACCTGAAATTCCAGCCTATGTGCTCGATCTGAGGGCATCCCCCTTCTGTGGGCTGTGCAGGAGGGTGTGTAGATGGGAAGTGGGGTTGCTCCATGTGTGTCCATGAGCGTCTCTACCCCAAACTCCACTGAAGTTCATCTTATCTGTATTACCAGAGGTTCCTCAGCTGGCCTCGCTTCAGCCCAAATTGTTTTAAAACCAGGGATTCAGCATCGAGGCTGGTAACCCCAAGCAGGGCCATAAATTGCATGTGACGAGCAGAGGTGCTTGCCCTGGATGGTGGCCCCACAAGCAGGCAGCAGCTGGTTGCGTGGGTGACTTTGATCAGTGCAGCTTGTGCCTAGACCAGGCCCAGAACGGTGCTCAGCTTCAGAACTGCTTTCAGCGGGGTCGGGCTGGGATGAAAAGTGCTGTTATTTGTAAGCAGCTTCTCAAATACAGTCAGAAACTTAGGTTTCTCTGGAGGCAGGAAGTCATTCCTCATGCTCTGCAGCTCAACACAACATACAAGGAGCAGTAAAATATGTTTTTGATGAGAAAAAAAAGTCTTTTTCCCTCCTTTTCCCTCACCCCTCATCTCTGTTATCACAGGTCCTGGATGATCCTGCAGAGGACAACTTGTACATGGGTGAGTCATTATCCACCAGCAGAACTTAGGGCTTCTCCTCCTGTTGTGAAGCTGCTCTCTGCACTTCTCCTGTAGCCTATGGGTAGAGATGGTGATCCCAAGTCATCTAGAGGAGCCCCTAATGACATCTCTGGACTTCTCAAAACAGCTGTGCTGCTGTGTTGGGCATCTTGGCTCAGAGCTCCTGCTGTGTGTCCACCCTGGAGGTCGCAGGTGACCTCCTTCATGCAAAGAGTGGGGAATATCCCCATCCTTGCCATCCTCCTGCACAAGTCTTGAGGTGCCAGCTGTGGTCCAGCGCTAGATTTGGGCAAGAGCCCGAGGTTCAGGCCTTGGAGAAACTGGGATGGGCTGAAGGAGAGGGCATTCGACCCGCTTACGTCTCCACTGATGTTTCTTGCTGAGATGGGCTCCAAGGCCGTGCTGCTTCTCCTGCTGTAGCTGCAGGATGCGTGTGGAGCTGTCTGCAGCCCAGGACTCCTGCAGCATCTCCCTTGGCATGGGCAGTGGGGCAGGAATCCCATAGCCAGCCCTGAGCAGGGCAGCAGCGGGGCAGCAGGAGCTGCAGTTTAGCTGCCAGATGAGCCCCTGCTGTGTCTGCACTCGCAGGGATGTGTATCCTTGCTAAAGAGACCAATATTCTCTTTGTGCATCCTCTGGTGCCCACATCACCGGGGAGGGAAAGAAACAAATGGAGAGAGATTGATTTTGCAGTTGTGGGAAAATATATTTTTCTGTAAGTGCTAAAATGCCCAAGCCCAGTTCTCTGACTCATTCACACTCTAATTTCCTTCTCTTGCAGTGTTTGACCTGCTGAGGAAAGGGTGAGTAGCCCTGCTGGGATCTTGTGTTGAAATTGGTGTTTTTCATTTGGGAGGGAAGGCAAGGGCAGAAAAATGCATCGGGGAAGCAAAGGCCAGGTCTGAGGCCGGTGCAGCGAAGTCCTTTGCTCAGGGCGCCCGCTGACGCTGCCCCTCGTCCCTCGCAGGCCCGTCATGGAGGTGCCCTGTGAGCAGCCCTTCGGCGAGGAGCAGGCCCGCCTCTACTTCCGAGACATCGTCCTGGGCATCGAGTACTGTGAGTACCGCGAAGCTCCTCATGGTAGAGTCACAGAATGTCTAATGCTGGACAGGACCTCTAGAGACCATCTAGTCCAACCCCCTGCACACGCAGGGTCACCCAGAGCACATGGCACAGGATTGTGTCCAAGTGGATCTTGAAGATCTCCAGAGAAGGAGACTCCACAACCTCTCTGGGTAGCCTGTTCCAGTGCTCTGTCACCCTCACTGATGCCGGCGGGATGTTGTCCAAGCGTGCAGATCCCCCTCACCGTGTGTGACAACCTTAACGACCAGTTAGATAATCCGTAAAGGATACAGTTTCGTGGTGGAGAAAGGCCACAGGTTAAGCAGGAATGCAGAATGGGGTCTGGGTTGTTCAGTGCTTTCCTAAGTGACCAGGGAAAGGATAGAGTGAAATAAGAGAGGTTGATGGTGACATTTAATGTTGGGGTAGTCATCGTCACAACTGATGCAATGGCGGGTGGAAAGATCCCGTGATGGTGGTGACAGAATGATAAAATGGCAGGTAAAATTCCATGTTGCTGAACGTGGGGGAGTGAGTGAGGGGGAGAAACAACACTAAAAATACGTATGTCGTGACAGGCTCTAAATTAGCTGCTCTTGCTCAGGCTTTGCTCTGGATGGTTCTCCTGAAAATGCCACCTGATTGCTTGGTGACAGTCAACAAGGCTAACGGGATTTGGGGAGTTCCTGGGAACAGAACAGAAACTAAAACAGAAAATGTCATTGCGCTTTTGTTGGAACCTGTGGTGTGCCCCTGGATGCATAGGGAATTCCATATGGAAGGATTAGACCAGAACTCTCTGGTTCAGAAAATCCTTATGAGAAGGGGTGGTATGTCAGAGACTAAACAATGCAAGAGCTGAGGCGGGAGCAAGTAAAATAATCAGGTAGCGTGTTTAAAACAGAAGGAATTACTCTTTCATGTAGCATGTAATTAAACAGTGACATTCATTACTGGAGGACATAGCGAATGCTGGAACTAAATGAGCTCAGAAGTGATTAGACAAATCCGTGGAAGAACGGAGCATCGAGGGTTATTAAATACGAGTGTAGGGGGAAGTTTCCTGTGGGGCTGCCTACAGCAGGGGAAGGATGTGCACTGGGCGTTGTGTTGGCTTGAAGCTTTTCCCAAAGCACTGATGATTCCGCAAGAGATGTGGTACCAGGGGACAGGTGGATGAGAGGAGCCAGTGTCCGAGTGTTTGACTCTTCTTACACCTGTGGGGCTGTTCCAGCTCCTTGGCCATGCTGGACCTGGCAGGGGTGGGTTCTGCAAAGCTCACCTTGGTGGGCTTAGCACATCTTAGGCTCCGTAAACTTTTATCAAAGTCAGTTATAACTGGTTTATTTAAACATATCCATGTGCACCGTTATGGTGGCGAATCTGAAGGCAGAGCAGTGTGTAGGGAGGACAAGGACCCTTGATGTAGTCTGGTCAGTGGAAGGGGATCTTGGGGAGAGAGCACGCCATGTCCATCCCAGTGTGGATGGGAGGCTTTCAGCTGTTTTAACTGTAGGAAATAGCTGTTTCTCTCTCAAACCTGAGGAAATTGTTCCAAATGTGCTTTCAAAGAGCACGTGCAGCCATGTCCTGCTGAAAACACAGTGTTGTGTTGGCACAGGGGCTCTGGTTGTGTCTTGCTGAGTCTCCAACAGCCCCCACCAGCTCTGTGGCCCCTTGTAGCATGCACGAGCTCTCACTTCCACTGGAAATGATCTCCTGCTTTTGGATGCTCATGGGGAACCGGTCTCTGCAGGGCCTGATGGGCCTCACCAAGGCAGGGGAGGTGATTTGCAGCGCTTGAGTCCAGCTCCACATTGAAATGCAGTGTTAGCTCTTAATCTGTCTGAAATCAGTGGGGAGGCACCAGCCTCCAGGTGCGAATGAAATCAATATTTGCAAATCTGACAATGCAGAAGCTTCCAGGTGCTGAAAGCTGCCAAAATCCTTCAGGTCACCGCAGAAAGTCAGGGGAAACGTATATATGAATGAGAATAGGATGCATAAGACTGTTCAATAGACTCTGAAGGACACAGAGACTGCGGCTTTTTATATTCTCATTAGCATTCAAATTATAGCAGACCCTGCATGCTTTATCCGAGAGATCCAAGCTCGATTGTGCTGGGTGCTGCTGGTGCCTGCATAACAATTCTGGCTCAGAAGAAACTTTTAGGATAGAATACAGTCAAAAAAGGTGCATATCCCAGGCAAGGGGAATAGAATTGGGCAATAAATGATCGGGTGCCCTAGCACTCCCAACAGCAGCAACAATGGGATGCTTTATTTTGGGCTACTGAGTAACCATTTATTTTATTAGTGAATGAAAGTTTAAAAAATGGTGTTCGCTCAGAACTGCTGGGTAAATGCATGGCAATTATTATGTAATTACAGAGGAAAAGTGCATCCTTCGTGCGCGCTGAAGGAAAAGTGTTGCCAGGCAATCTGCAGATTGCCAGGTAATTTTAATGCAGGCATCCATAATTGTTATGTAATTTGGGAGACTCGATAACCACGCAGCTGCTTGAGGCTTGTGGTGGTCACAGCGTTGCTGCTGGCTGGGTTTAAGAGAGAAGCTGAGAAGGGGAGCGCAGAGGGGGTTAATGCAGGGCCACATGCTGCCCTGGGTGCAGGAGGCGCGGGGGAAACGGGATGCAGCTGCCGCAGCGGAGCAGATGGGGGGCGTGGGGACCTTGTAGCAGTGGTGGCACCTGGTCCCTGCTCGCTTGGTGGCCATGGTGACGTGGCCACACTCTCTGGTGACGCTTACTGGGCAGGAATGCAGTCCTAGAGCCCCCAAGCCTTACTGATGAGGGCACAGCAGAATTTCAGACTTAAGCTTTCTTCTACAGGATATTTGGCTGAAAATGCTTCAGGATTAGCTGATTCCCTCCCTTCATAAAGGCCTGTGCGTTTGCTGGACCGATGCAGAGGTGCTGGCGAGCTTTGCTTTCTGCTTAACATCTCAAGTGCGGTTGAAATACACCTGCGGGAGAAATGCAGGTTGGACTTTTTGGAGGCAGGAAGGTTTCCTTCAGGATTGATTTGGCAGTGACTTCTATTTAATAACTGAGCAGGGAATTGGTTTGCTGGGAAGATGGGTTGGCCTTGTGCCTGTTCACCCTGGTGTTGAGCAACCAGTAGCAGGTTGCATGGAACAGGAGGAGCCTCGGACTGATGTCTGCTGCCGAGGGGAAGTTTTTTTGTGCTAAGAGCAGTTGTTTGGCCCAAGAAAAGTCTCCCCCCTGCACTGCCACCTGAGGCTGGGGTCTTTGGAGCCTGAGTGACAGCAGTGGCACCAGGACAAGGGGCTGGCATGGGTTTCCCTGCTGGCCAAGAGGCTCCGTTGGTGTTGGAGTTGGCTGTTTAGATGTCTGAAAACCAACAAATAAAAAACTTTCATGTAGCAGCACGTGTTGCTTGTACGGGATCCAGGAGGGTCGTTCACAAGATGTTACCACCGTTAAGGCTGGGAGCAAGTAGCTAGTGGAGCAGATCAGACCTATGCAGTTGAGCCTTTCAAGAAATATTTGTTTATTTTGACTTTTGTGGGTTTTTAACAACTTTGACTCGTGGCAGCGATGTGAGAGCAATACAAAGCAGGCTCCGCAGTTGCGCCGTATGGATTGCTTTTGCCCTTGCATAGGAATGGGATTCTGGCTTTAATTGGATATAATTTAGCACCAGCCTCAGCAAACAGCCCAGTGTGGCAGCTCATCGCCAAGTGCTGTGTGTATAATATTTTTAATGGAGTTTCAGCACACTGGTGAAACCTGTGGAGGCTCCAGGATTTCCAGAGAGGATGCAGTGAAATGAGCCCTTTCCAAAAGCACCGGGGAGCAACCTCATTCCCCTTCTCCCAGCGCTCCTCTCCGCTCCCACGTGGTCTTCAGTAAATATTTATCCAGGCAGATGCTTCCCAGGGGTTTGCTTCTGAATGACAGGGAAAACCCGCTTAATCACTGAAGAACCGGAGGGATTCAGGAACCCGGCGTGGCTGCAAGATGAGCTACAGTGTTGTGGGAAAAGCTGGCTCATCCTTCCAAAGACAGCAGAGGGACTAAATGGGACCAACTGATGTGCTTGGCAGGGGTTCACATGAAGCCCTTAAGGATCTGGGAAGCAGAGGGGTTGGAGAGACCCCCGTCAGGGACATTTGGGGCAGTTAATATCCCTCTTGTGATCCCCATATTTGCAACCTGTGCTTTGCAGGGCTTTGCAGCATCAGGCACAGTCTTGGGCAGCTTTCACGCAGCTCCCAGCTGATCCCTTCCCAAAGGGAAACATCCCTCAGCTTTCTCTTTGTTCTGCATCACCGTGACGAAACGCCAGCTTGCACCAGCTCGGCTGCAGAGCAGACATCTCGGTGTAGTTCCTGCTGCTGCTGGGCCTCCAGGGCTCATTTACCCCGTCCATCCTGGCTGCTGTGGTTTTAGCTGACCACATCATGCGTGGCCACGCAGATCTGGCAGGCCCTGCACGTCTGGCAGGCTCCGAGTGCGTGTTTGTTTGCAGTGTCTCTTGATCAGCTCTTGGGAACGGATCTGCTCGCTTGACCTGCAAGTGTGTGAGGTGGTAGCGAGTCACGAGCTGTGTCGGGCTCTTACACGGCCTGTTTGAAACCTCTTTGCCAGGCAGCCCTTGTGGGTTGTGGGGAGGAGATCCTAGAGAGCTGCACGTGGTTGGGGTACCTCTTAATGGGCATCCGTCAGCAGCGCCCTAAACCAAGGAGAAGTCCTTGCCCAGATGCTCATGTGTGACTTTGGCATGCTGGAAAGGTGGCTTTAAAAGAGCAGTTATGGGACACTGGCTCTTTCTGGGCACCATTACGCAGGATGGGGAGCATCCTTGGGCAGCACCTTTTTGTGGTGCCCTGGTGGGACCGTGTTGGCCAGGTTGGTAGGCAGGACGGACCAGGCCAGCGCTTTTCCCCACCCTGCTGTGCCCTTCCTCGAGGATATGGGAAGCGCTCGCGTGGAGGCGTGAGAGGGGACATGCCCTGTCTGCAGGCCATGGGAAGATGTAGATGGGGCCGGGTGGTCGTGGTCCCCTGGGACGGGATGGGAAGGCTAGAGAATTTCCTTTCCCCTTTGGTGCAGTCTCCTGGGATTGCTACAATTCCACTTCTGCTGCCACTTCCTGTTCTGGTGATGGCTTCCTGCCACAGAGGCATCTTTTGCATTGGAAATATCTGCTAATATCCAAGCTGTTGGCTGGCCTTGTTGCTCATCTGCTGCTTCTGTCATCTTGCCTAAATGCCTTCTCGGATCAGTTTCCATCTGCATGTCCTTCCACTCCTTTTGATTAGTTTTATGGCACAGCAGTTTTAAAATAAGCCAATGTGAAATTAACTTCTTTATTTGGATCCCGCAAACCTTTAATGCCACCAGCTGCCTGGTGACTCAGCTGGTCTGATGAGGCCAAGCCAATCTGAAGCCTGGAACGGTTCCCCTACCCCAACAGCTCTGCACCGTGCCCAGGTTGGGCTGTATCTGGGTTTGTGCCTGTTCATCGTGTAGTTACCGGTGACGTTTGCATGCATCCCAATGCGAAATGTTGTCCCTGCTGCACTCCATACAATGGGCAAGTTGTAGGGAATGGCTTTTTGCCAGGTTGCATTTGCCAGTCTGAGCGGGCTGTGTGAGTCGGCACGATGGTTTTTTGCATCCTCCTGGACGGATGCTCGGGGATTTTCTGTGGGCGAGTCGGCTGTTGTCACACACTGCACTCCTGTCCCTTCTGTGTTTCAGTGCACTACCAGAAGATCATTCACCGAGACATCAAACCTTCCAACCTGCTCTTAGGAGATGACGGGCATGTCAAGATAGCTGATTTTGGAGTCAGCAATCAGTTCGAAGGCAACGACGCGCAGCTTTCCAGCACAGCGGGGACACCGGCCTTCATGGCACCGGAGGCCATTTCCGACACTGGCAAAAGCTTCAGTGGAAAGGTAGGTGTTTGCCCACAGCTGACCAGGAGGCACGAGGGGTCCCTTTGGCAGGATGCTCCCATGGAAGGGGCTGCTTGCCCATTCCCCCCTTGGCAGCAGAGCCATCCACGTTACCTGGTGTGCAAGGGATGCCTTTAGGAGCCCAAACTCCGAGGGGCTCTGCACAGTGAAATTCAACATGGAAAATGTTAAATGCAATTAAAAATAAAAGCTCTGAGTCAGTAGGAAAATCTCACTCATTTAGACCGTCTCGGAGTCACCTCTAATTTACTGCCTGTGTTTGCTTTCTTTCAGGCGCTCGATGTGTGGGCCATGGGGATCACCCTGTACTGCTTCGTCTACGGGAAGGTGAACTGCTCTCAGCCGCTGCTGCTGTGCTTGGGGGGGCCGCTGTGTTTTGCCTTATTCCTTTCCAGCAAACGGAAAATATTAGGAATCAAGAACTAATTCCCTCAAATTCCTCTTTTCCCAAATCACCCTGCAGATCGGAAGGGGTCAACAGTGTCCCCAGACTGAGGCAAGGGATGATTTCTAGCTTTGGTCCCTGCACTGGGACCAGCTTTTGGTGCTGCCAGCCCAGAGGGGCGCTGGCAGCACCACCAGCAGACTGTCGGGGTGTCTCTATTGCCTAGATTTAGAAACAAGGCAGATGGAGCGCGTGGAGGGAAGCACAGGTTGGATCCCCAGCCCTGCAGAGCGCTTTAGCAAACCGGATTTTGGGAAGGCCTGCCTGAGAAAATAAAGAAAATAAAGAGGAAATAAAACCAAGCCAAAGGATCCATCCTCCTATTCCCCATGCCCTCTACAGCAATTATTATATATTTTGAACCTGTTCAGGTTTTGTACTTGCCTTGGGCCAGGGCCAGGAAGCCGCTACATCCCACCAGAGCAGGAGCTCCTGCCCCAGGTGCTTGCAGGGCCTGTCCCGGCTTCTCTGCAGTGTTCCCGTGGCTCAGTTAAAGGTCTGTCAGTCCTGCCAGGTAGGAAGAGCGATAATTTGGGTCTGAATGAATCTGCTATAAGCAGGCCATCCTGCAGAGAAGTGTGCTCTGCATCCATATAGCCAAGCTGATCATATTAAAAAAGTTTTTTTTTTAATATTAATACCTAGCTCCAAATGATGCCACCCAGAGACCTCAAGACACTGAAAAAAAGACATTCAGTATCAGCAGCTCCATTTTACCAGCAGAAAAAGTAGAGTAGGGAGAAGGAAATGAGCAGCTCAGTCACCTGTTAGGTTGCATGGAGGGCTGTGTCCCAATCTGCATTTATTTATTAATGAGAAACAAATGTCTTCATTGTGTGTGAGGAATGTTGCAGGGACGACTTTTTTTTTTTTTTCTTTTCAAATCCAGCCAGTGCACAGGGAATGCACTACATCTTTGATGTGAATAACAAATGCCTAACCAGTGTTGAGGTCTGACAGCTGGAAAACCTTTGGTTTATTTTACAGTGCCCTTTTATAGACGAATACATTCTGGGGCTTCATAACAGGATCAAGAACAAGCCAGTGGAGTTCCCAGAAGAGTAAGTAAACTTTACTGAGCTACTGCAGAAGAAAATCAGCCTTCAGGGTTGTTCACTGAGCAACACAAATGCCAATAGGTCAGTGCAGAGAGACAGATGAACACGGTCAAGATGTTTCGTCTCTTTTGCCTTTGTCCTTCACGTGGGTTTTGTGATGATGATGATTTTGGAGAATTCGAGCTGCCTCTGGTGTTCCCATGTCCAGCTGCATCGTGCAGATGAGGACAGGAGCGAATTGCCTTTGGTGTCTGGTGGAAGTGGAGGGATGTGCATATGAGGCTAGCAAGTTCTGCCTCACCTTGTGGCCTCTGGAGATGCTGCAAGCAGGGTGTAGTGAAGGCTTTGGTGCCTCCCACCCCAAAGAACTCACTGTGAATTTGTAAAAACAGCGTGATTTATAGACCTCAGTGTCTACGTTAGTGCATGCATCTTCCACTGGCTTCCCTTGGAGCTGGGTGGAATGTCCAATAGGAGGATTTTGCCCGGAGAGGTATAAGCACAACCCCAAACTGCTGCATCTGCTCTCCTCTACCTGCCCCAGCACCCAGGGGAACATGGGTTTGTCCTACAGCCCCTGGCACCCTGAGGACAGGCCCCATTCTCAGCAGAGCTGCTGTTGGGTGTCCCTGCCTGGTGCTTTTGAGTGAAAAGCTGGAGGAGGGCTTCCCTTCCCTCTCAAATCAGCATGGCAACTGAGCAGAGAATTCAACGTGCTTGATCATCTCATTCTAAGGAAAATCTAGAGATAAAATTACTTGATTTAAAATAAGCATAAAAAAATCAAAACTCTAATGAAAGTGACAATAGTAATAGAGAGGGAGAGAGGCAGGCAGGCATGTCAGCCTTGGAGAAGTGCACGTATCACTATTGCATGAATTATTTGTGTGATGCTCGCTGAATTTTTCACCTCCGGTGGAGGGTTGGGGCTCTGCTGCAGCAGTCCCAGGCTTCCTCGGGGTTCTGCAGTGAGAAATGGGTACTTAGACTGTCCTATTTTAGACATCTGCTTTGGGTGGGATGGATGACTCACGGCCCCGGCTCTGCGGGCTGCATTAATCACGTCTCAGCCGCCGCTGATAGAGCTGCCTCCGCTCGGGCTGGCGGAGCTGAGGACCGTGTCCGGGATGTGGGACACATCCCTGCTCCGTGGGACACATCCCTGCTCCATGGGACACAGCGCCACGAGCATCTGGCTGGCATGGTGGTAGAAAGGCTGTAGTTGCAGGTGCAGAGCAATTGTGACAAGGCCATGTAGTGCTGTTGGGGACGTTTTCCAGGTGCCCAGACTCCTGAGCATGGAGACCACTTGTGCCCTGCTGCCAGATTTTCTCCCACTGCTGTGCTGGTGGGGCAGGACTTTCTCTTAATGGAGCTGCAGCAAAAAGAAAGTGTTTGTTTCCCTGGCAGTCGTCTCTCTGCTCGCCTGGGGTTGGCAAAACGCCCACTCTCTCTCAGCCATCGTGTATTTGGGTTAGCAGGCAGCGCACAAGCGACTGCTCCCATCTGTGTCTGCACAAAGTTGTTAACAAGCGATGGGAAGCTGGGCTGTGCTGAGGAGCATCTCCATTCAGACTGGCGTTTCCGTCGGCGATAGGTCAGGTCACAGAAAATCCAAAATTTTTTTTAGATTTTCTGGTGCACTGCCCTCTCCATCTAAAAAGTGCAGCACCCCTAATAGGCTGCTGTGAAGCAGAGAGCTCCTGGCTTGTGATTGCTGTCTGCATGACAACTATTAATGAATCGGGAAAAATCAGTAACAAAGATGCACGTGAAGCTGGAGCCCAGTGGACCGAATCCACCCTGACCTCCCACGGAATTAGCATCCTGCCCTATTCAGGAATATTTTGGTTTCAATTTACTTTACCATGGCTACAAAAGCGCAGACTCCTCTTTGCAGACAGTCCATGGAAACTCACTGCCTGTTTCCTGACAACCTCCAGAATGGAGATGGAGCTGCCTGTGCTCGTGCCGCCTTCCCTTTCCTTAGAGACGCTGTGATAAATATTTACTACCCCTCCGCAGCCCTCATTCATGTCAGTGAGACCCGGGCACGACACGAGATGAGTGTGGTTAGCCCAGCAGTGCCGCACGCACCCAGTGCTCGTGGGGCATGATTAAAAGCAGCCCAGGAAAGTGCTCTGCCCAGGCAGGCATTGGGAGGGCCAGGAGCTCTGCGTGGTCCCTGGGGTGCTCAGGACGCTGCCTTGCTGTGTGGGCGCTGCTAGGATGATCCGTGGTGCTGGCAGCCTTCCCGGCTCCCTCGGAGCTGGGCGATGCTCTGCGTTTCCCTGGAAGCCGCCGCAGAGCCACAGTGCTGAGAAGTTCCAGATCCGCAGGCTTTTCCAGTGAAAAATGTTGTCAGGTACAGCGTGTGCCCGGGCAGCAGGGAGAGGAGGAGAGACAGACGGGCTGGTTCGTTTGTTACCTAGCTGTAATTCACCAAAAACTTTGTGAACCTGTTTTCAGCTGTTTTTTAAATCCCTAAGAGGTTAATTCTGTGTTGTCTAGAGATCAGTCAGGTTACCAGAAATGTTACGTGAGGGTATATTATATTTTATTTTAGATTCTGCTATTATCACTTTTGCACAGCTCTGATGTTAGGTGTTTGGGGAAGCAGCAGCTCCCCGTTATCCCAGGCGGCTCTTTGGACCTGCCCTGCGCTAGAGTCCGTCCTGGGAGCGTGTGGGTCCTGCTGTGATGTACCACAAAATGCAGCTGAGGAAATGAGAGATCCGGAGGACTCACCCTGCTATTCCCTTTGCTCGGGGCGGTTTCAATGTGCTCTTGACTCCTGACACAACTTAGAGTGTTCAGGAGCTTTAAGCTTTGCCTACTTTCTGCCCCTTCTCACTGCACAAATGCCCTTTCCCTGTGTTTGCTCATTTTAGATATCCCTTAACCAAGTCCATGTCAAGTATTTTGAAATTATTAAATGGCAACTCTGATTTTGGTAGACAGAAACAACCCTTGCTGCGATTTGAGCTTGGTTTAGCTGCATGAGGGTTTCTTCCTCCCTCCAGTGCAGGCACCAGCAGAGGTGGGGGTAGCACCTGGCTCTCATCAGTGGTTTGACCCTGACACAGCCCTGCTGGGGGGTGACATTTGCAGCTGTCAGACCCCATCTGTGTGCAGATCTGTGCTCCTCAAGAGTCACCTGTGACACAGGCTGTCAGTGGACTAACACATTCCCATCCGAGGCTGACATTTTGTTTTGGTAGCTCTTCGAATGTGCAAACCGAGCATGTTTGAAAAGGTCTTACCTGTGTCGTTAGCAACAGAAATCACTGAAGCCTTTGAGCTTGGGGACAGACCACAGTGGGACCCAGGGCTCCATGAATGAGGTTTTTGGCCTAGGACACTCTATTTTGTCTTGAAAAGGGTGTTTTCTCTAGCACGAGCCTATTCATAATTCAGTTTCTGCACACCAAGTTATGCCCTTTTATCACACATAGAGCCCAGAACAAGTGCTGCCCTCAAACACCTTGTCATCGCAGTCACTCCCATACAATGAACTAACTTCAAATACGTCCTTAGCCCTGTCTGCCTGACCCCTGTGTTGGAGCGTGGGCAGCCCAGGAGGAAGAAACCCCTTAGCAGCAGCCGTGGTGCTTCAGAAGGCACCAAACCAAGCAGCCTTCCCTGCCCAAAATATCTCCTCACCTGAGCTAATTACAAGCAAGAGTTATGTCTTCATAGAATCATAGAATCATAAAATCATAGAATGCCTAAGGTTGGAAGGGACCTCTAGAGGTCTTCTAGTCCAACCCCCCTGCACACGCAGGGCCACCTAGAGCACGTGGCACAGGGCTGCA